>OZ012706.1:43104486-43164185 GCA_963942595.1 Cylloceria caligata
AGAGAGAGAGAGAGAGAGAGAGAGAGAAAGAGAGAGAGAGAGAGAGAGAGAGAGAGAGAGAGAGAGAGAGAGAGAGGGAGAGAGAGAGAGAGAGAGAGAGAGAGAGAGAGAGAGGAGAGAGAGAGAGACGAGAGAGAGAGAGAGAGGAGAGAGAGAGAGAGAGAGAGAGAGAGGAGAGGAGAGAGAGAGAGAGAGAGAGAGAGAGAGAGAGAGAGAGAGAGAGATACAGAGAGAGAGAGAGCTATTATTATCTTTCTGCCACCACACACACGCAACCAACTCTGATTTTTCGAGAATGATTTTCGCGCTTTTCCATTTTACTGATGCCACACTTTCCACTCAATCCGGCTTGAAAGACCAAAAAATGTAACGAGAGCACTTAAAAATATTGTTCGGAAATGCAGCCAGGCTGAGAAAATACGAAGAGTGTTTGCTAGTGTATAACATTTGAAGGTCGTTTCTTTAAATATCGGGTATAAATTTGAAAGTCGACTGCTGTTAAATTTTTAGCAAGCTGCGTCATTTAGTATGTATTTGACAGTTATTGGAAGCAGGCAACCACGTAAAGTATTGCGAAAATGGAAAAAAGTCAATTTCGTGTGCTCATCAAGCATTGATTTTTGCGGAAAAAACCATCATTCAAACCAAAGATAAGCTTAATCAATGGTAAAGGAGTGGTTTATTTAATTTCGTTGTGGTCGCATTTGCACGAGTGGCGCGGAACGTTCTGAACACTCAATTGACGTTCCTACACTGAAAACAATTGAAAAAAACCAACGATATGGAGTCGGTCGATTGGAGATTGAAAGTGTGCGATATTATAGAAGCCATAGGCATATTACATGGCTCAGTAGTTTCGATTTTGGAACATCATTTGGGTATCAGAAAGCTATCCGCAAGATAGGTGCTGCGTTTGCTCACACTTAACCACAATCGCAATCGTGTGACAACTTCGAAGGAGTGTTTGGCGTTATTCAAACGCCATCCGGACTAGTTTTGGCTCCGTTTCATAACCGTGGACGAAACATGGATCCACAACAATATGCCAAAGACCAAGCAGCAGTTGAAACAGTGGGCTTGTCCGGGCGAATCGACGCCAAAGAAAGCCAAGGTGGGTTTGTCGGCCAACCAGGTCATAGCGACAGTTTTTTGGGAAGTTCACACCAATTTTTGATATAGTTCACACCAATTACATTTAAAAGGGAAAAATAATCAACGGTGAATATTATGACAACTTATTGGACAAGTTTAACGTCGATTTAAAAAAAATATGACCGCATGTGGCCAAAAAAAATTGTTCTTCCACCAAAACAATGCACGGGTGCACACGTGCGTAGTCGCCATGTTCAACTTCCATGAATTAGGATACGAACCGTTCTCTACTCCGCCATATTCTCCGCATTTAGTGACTGTGTTCTGTTTTCAAACCTGAAGAAATGGCTCGGCGGAAAGAGATTTGGCTCCAACGATGAAATCAGCGCTCAAACAAACGCCCATTTTGAGGACCTCAATAAACCTCATTATTTGGAAGGGATAAAAAAATTGGTGAAACGTTGGACTAAGTGTATTAAGCTCAAAGAAGACTATGTTAAGAAATAAAACTTTTTTTTTTGTCGATAAAACTATCTTTGATTCAAAAAGTCACTGTGTTTGAGAATGCGTGAGCATTCTGCTACGCGTTACTGTTGCTGTTGCTGCTTAGCGGCAGCACCTTACAGGAGCACTAAACTCGCACTGGGTCAACGTGCCAAGCAACCGTTCGCTGCGAGCACGTGCTCCTCGACTGCTTGGCGAGGCCCGATCGTGACAGCTCATCTCATCACATACACCGATTAATATAATCATGTGTGGTAACAAGCTCACCTCAATTTATGAACTTTTTTTTACGGTCATTTTGGTATATTACTTCCTATATTTCACTTGTTTCATTTGTATGTTTTCGTCCACGGCATTTGACAGGTGGAGCAATAAATGCCACTGTCAACCACATCTGTGTACTGCGTATTAATAGTAATAGTTGAATAACACCGACGGTACAAATATCTTCGTACGGCTGACTAGCGATCATCGTTTTGGTAACGAGAGTGAACTGTATGCATGTGAGCAAAGGTGTCGTAGTGTGAATGTATGTACAGGTGCATGAGTGTATCGCGAAAACATATATTGTCTGGGTGAGATGAACACGAGATCTTGCGAATAGATGAACCGCTGAAAACCAAGACCAGTTCGAATAATATAGAATCTCGTATATTGAAACTATCAATATCGAAGATTTACTGAATATCCAAATGTCCGAAGTCCGGCGTTAAAAATGCGAAAAATAAAATTATTTCGAATTTTTAAGTCCGAACTCTTAAAACAACTCACAAAACTCACAAAAAAATTTAATTCAATTGTTTGATTGTATTTTTTTTAAGTCTTAACAAATAAAAATAGATAAGAAAACAAACTCTGCAACAGCTGAATCAATCTATCCACCGGCTATCAAGAGTAACTACTTCAGCGACTCGATAGACTGTCCCGAACTCGCGATTAGAAAAATTATTTGGTGACTTGATGAACTGTGTCGCAGGGCGACTTTTCGCGGCCTTTTATAGCGCTCCTTGGCGTCTGAATTACTTTGTCAAGTGCATAACAAAACAGGAGAGGATAGAGTGGAGCTAATTGTAAGGACTATCGAGTGACTCATCTTAACCATATGCGTACTCGTTCACCATATATCCTCCTTACTCTGCGAACTACTAAAAGATAGTAGAGTAGAGAATGGTGGTTTTATCTAAATGCATTGTTACGCCGCGCGTTGAATCGTCTAGGCGCTGGAACACAACGGGGACTGTATGACTATGTGAGAGTACACCGCGCTCAGCCATTTTTTCCCTTAAAATATGAAGATATTTACCGCACCGTTTCTTGACATGGTTTTTTAGAGTAGGTAATATTTTTATGATTGTTTCTATGTTAATGTATTAGGTGTGCAACTAAGTTCCCGCGTTTTTTTTTTATGAAAAGGCAACTTTATTGTGAAAAAATGTTTACAAATGAATCATTGAAAATATTGCCCATCGCTAGCGACAACTTTTTCCCATCTTTCTGGCAGAGCTCGAATACCGTCACGGTAGAAGTGTTCGTCTTTTGAGGCTATCCACGAATCAAGCCATTTTGAGATGTCTTCATATGAGCTGAACTGCTGATTAGCCAGATCATTTGCCATCGAACGGAACAAGTAATAATCGGACGGCGCAATATCTGGGGAATATAGCGGGTGGGGTAGGACTTCCCATTTGAGCGTTTCTAAGTAGGTTTTAACGGGTTTGGCAACGTAAGGCCGAGTGTTGTCATGCTGTAGAATCACTTTTTCGTGCCTCTGCTCGTATTGTCGCCGCTTTTCGCGCAGTGCTCGGCTCAATCGCATCAATTGAGTTTGATACCGTTCCCCAGTGATGGTTTCGTTCGGTTTTAACAGCTCATAATAAATAACACCGCCCTGATCTCACCAAATACACAGCAAAATCTTCGCAGCGTAAATATTCGGCCGAGCCGACGACGTAGAAGCATGACCGGGCAGTGCCCATGATTTTGTTCTCTTTGGGTTGCTGTAATAAATCCATTTTTCATCACCCGTAACGATGCGATGAAGAAAACCCTTCTTTTTTTCCGCTAAAGCAGTTGCTCACAGGCGAAAAAACGACGCTTAACGTCTCTTGGCTTCAAATCATAAGGAACCCAAGTTCCTCGTTTTTGAATAATTCCCAACGCATGCAATCGCTTGGAAATGGCTTGGCAGGTAAGTCCTAATGCTGAAGCAAGCTCTTTTTGCGTTTGGCACGGATCCTCATCGAGCAATGTCTCCAATTCAGCGTCTTCGAAGGTTTTTGGCCTTCCTTCACGCGAACGGTCGTCAACATCAAAATCACCGTCTTTGAAGCGACGGAACCAATCAGGGCATGTTGTTTCACTTAGAGCAGCATCTCCGTAAACTTTTTGGAGTTCTCGATGCGCTTCAGCCGCCGTTTTCTTCGAATGAAAGAAGAAAAGCAACACTTCCCGCAAATGACGATTATTTGGAAGAAAATCAGACATTTTCACACAACCGAAAGTATATGACGCAAAAACAAAATCACTAATGTGTCAAAGCGGTTTGTTTACTATATATCTAAGCTTGGTTCATGACGTTTTGGTTATGTCCCAATCGACCAGCACTTACTACTGGAGCCATCTTTAAAAAAACAGCGGCGAATTAGTTGCGCACCTAATATATATAGGTGAAATTACTCTACAGTTTTCGACGTTTATAAGGAGATTAATTAAATTATTTGCAAAAACCTAATATTAATATTTATATAACGTTATATGCCTATTTTCAATTTAGATTAACATTATGCCATGTTTTCATAATAACTATTTGTAAAATAATTATTCTCATGTCATGGAAACAAGAGAGAGAGATAGAGCCTATCTTGCACCGGAGAGACTCGCCCGACTCCACTAATCATTTTCGTTACACGGAGAGTCGACCAGTTTCGGTCCTTTGCAAGAATAAGTTTCATTGAGAGCCCGCTTGCAGTCTACCATAGAATGCGGATTTTTTTTGTAAAAAAACATGTTAAATTCAGAAGAATGATAAAAAGTGCTTTATTCACAGTATGCTCCATCGCTTGTTATACATATTTCCCATCTTTCGGGCAATTTGTGAATACCACGCCAGTACAAATCTTCTCCTTTTGCTGCGAACCATTCATCGAGCCATTTTTTCACATCTTCGTACGAACCAAAGCGCTGCCCAGCACGTGCGTGACCCATCGATGCAAACAAGTGGTAATCGGAAGAAGCCGAGTCTGGTGAGTAAGCCGCATGGGGTATAACTGCCCAGCTGAGTACTTCCAACGTGTCGCGAACCAGTTTTGTCGTATATTATCATGAAGAAGAATGACTTTGTGTTGCCTCTTTCGGTATTCTGGCCTTTTTTCAAGCAGCGAACGGTTCAAGTTGGTCAATCATTGTTGGTAATGTTTATTATTAACCGTTTCCCCAGGTTTTAACAGCTCATAATAGTCCACGCCTCTCCGGCCCCACCAAACACAGAGCACCGTCTTTCTGCCGAAGCAATTCGGTCTTGCAGTCGGTGTAGATGGTGCGCCTGGGTCTACCCATGATTTTTAACGCTTGGGATTCTGAAAACAAATCCACTTTTCATCCCTTGTAACTATACGATGCAAAAACGACTTCTTTTTGTACCGAGCGAGCAAAATGTTACATGTCTTTTTGCGCTTTTCCATTTGCCTGTCGTTCAACTCATGTGGTACCCATCTACCGGTCTTCGGAATCTTTCCCATTTTTCGTAGCCGATTGAAAACAGCTTGTTGACTAACGCCGAATTGCTCGGCTAGTTGTGTTTGTGTTTGCAAATCATCTTCGTCCAACAATGCTTGCAATTCCACATCTTCGTATTTTTTTGGCGGCTTTCCACATTCCTTGTCTGCAACATCGAAGTCATCACTTTTGAAACGCCGAAACCATCGTTCATACGTATCTTGCGATGGAGCGTATTCACCATAAGCTGCTCAAAGTAATCGGTATGATGCAGTAGCAGTTTTCTTCAAATGAAAATAAAAAACTAATGCTGTCCGCGAATGCTCTTTGTTCGGTGTAAATTTTGACATATTGAACATAACAACACAACACTATGCACACATTCTTTCAATTGATAACTCATGCGCGTCTGACACTTGCTGATTACACAACAAAATGGTGCAGTGTCAAATCTCTATAACAAAAACTGCATTCGTGCGCCATCTGTTGTCTGAAATCCACATTCCATATTTGTATACCTGGTGGTCTCTCTTTTGATGCATCTTCCTTTTTTTTATTACTACAGATTGTAATACTTCACCAGAGAATTATCAATATGACTTCAGTTGAAAAGGAGATTTATCCTTTGATGGTGACCTCTCTTTTATTTCCATGTTTCAGTTGGAAATATTATATGTTCAGTTGTTACCGTTTTTATATTCAAGTGCCAGCTGTGGGTGATCTTTATACAATTGTTGTATAATCAGCTGGCGCACGGCGATCGATATTCGCCGTGCGTCGACTTGTTGCTGCTGTGTAGCAAGCTGCGCTCGCCTATGCCGAAGATGGCCGAGGCAGGGCCTCGCAGAGCCGAGGCTGTGCCTCGCAGGCGTGCTGCGTTAAGTGAGAGGCTATCTATCTCGCTTTACTTCGGCTTCGCCCACCGGCTATCTCACTCAATTGACTTCAGCGCACAACGACTCGTTTACAAAACGCAGTCATACTGTAAAATCTGACACTTACGTGAAAACTCGCTGGGACAGCGCACACATCCTCGGTACACTCGCTCGGACTTTTCACCATCTCACCGGATCTTCTCAATATTTTTGTGCTCATCAGGACTCAAACACAAGGTAAGGTACACCGTTATAATTCATAGCAATTCAATGACGGTGAGAAGTGTAAAACTCATCGGTACATGAACATTTATTGCCTCACTTTGTGGCGTGCTCTGCAGCACGGGCTGCACCACGTTTTCCTTATCGTAATTTGCCGGCTTAATTAATATAATTGCGCGTGTGCCTATTATTCACTGTACTTTTCTCCAATAAACTTGCTGGGAAAGTACTGTGAATATTTTCTAATCATTTGTGCATCCTCAAAATCTCACTTTGCCATGCTCTGCAGCGCTGACTGCATCACGTTGTTTCATATCACACATCCAGCACTCAAGCAATATAATTGCAAGTGCTCTCACTTGCTCTCAGTATTTTCTCTCTTATAAATCTGCAGAGAATTTGTTGAGAGTAAGTGAAATATTCTACGCTCTCGCATTTCTCATTCCGTCGCGTGCTATGCAGCGCTGGCTGCACCACGTACACTACACTCAATAAAAGACAGCACACAATTAATATAATTGTGTGCTGGTCACTCAAACCAAAACTCAATTCAGTTTTATTTTATATCTTTATTATTTTTCTATTTTAGATATTTTGTAGTGAAAGAGTGGATGGTAGAATAAAAACCACTTTCTCTATAAAGAATCTTTCTGTCTGGTTTTATTTGTCCCTGTTGTGAGAGAAGCCTCATAATTTTTAATATATTCACGGGTCATTCCAACTACATTTGGATAGATTCTCAAACAACTACACAGACTCGATTTTCTTAATTATTCTGAAAACATCGTTGTAGAATTATTTAAATCTCGAGACTTAGAATCAAGTTCTATAATGCACGAACTGTTAACTTTTCGCCGGAATACATGAAAAAAATAAACTCAGTACTAGAAGACCTCAAAAATAAAAGCTGAGAGCTAAGAGCTAAGAGCCAAGAGAGCATTTCCTCTCACGGAGGCTCTTTTATACCCTGCCCCGCTGCCTCATTCCCCTCTACATCAATTTCGATTATAATGTTTAATCGAACGGGCTTTAATCATTTTTCCAGTCGTTGTTGCCGCGCCAACCGTCTTCCCCTGCCAAGCGAGGCCAGCTGGTCGCTGACCTGCTATTTACGGTAGCGAGGGAATTCCTTTCGTGTGACGTAGCCCGCTTTTGTCTTACTCGCTCGAGTTCGACACCCTAGTGCCCGCAGTACTCGGTGCGTCCGAACCGTTTTTATATCTCACGCGTTTTCTTTGATCTCTTGACTTCGACGTCGCGCCAACCGTCTCTCCTTCGTTATCTAGTGAAACAAGCTCGTCGCTGACCCGGTTTTTTAGTAGCGAAAGAGTCACTTGACATGGTCGTAATCCTACATATTGTTACGTCCTGACGTAACGTCGCGTTTATCTTTTTCATTTCGATTACGTTAAAGTTCTTCGGCTTTAGTTTCGCTACAGTAAAAGTAACTTCCCAAATTTTTCCTTCATTCTCGAACTTCTTAAGAGGAGAGGAGAGCGATTTTAGTGACGGAGATCGAAACAAGGTGAAGATGCAGCCCTACCGACCGTCTCCCGGGAAAAATTAATCTTGTAAAGATGGAATTTTTCGGCGCTCCCGGTCAAAAGGCAAACTTTTAAACCATGGGATCTACTGCGTAGACCCGGTTATCGACTGCCATTTATGAATCTATGATTCAGCGCGGTCTTACCCTCAATCCTAGACCAGGGGTTCCGCTAGTCGCCGTCGGGGCGTTGTTGGTCATAAGGGAGCGGTTGGAGGGAACGCTATCACGTGACCAAGCGACCGCACCCTTTCTTCTCGCTCTTGCCTGAAATCTTCTCTCTCTCTCTCTCTCTTTACAAAGATGACGAAATCACGAACAATTATTAACTAAGCGAAACAATTAACAAAAGTGGAGGAACTGTTGATTTAAACGAAAGAATTATGACTATTAAAATGTTCACACGAATACTGTAGGTAAAATATCAGCAGCAAAAAGAACAATTATGCTTCCATATGGAAACTACCCAGGGCTGACACTCGAAAACGAGTACAACCCACATTGAATTAATGAGGTTACCAAGTATAGTCGGATAATAGAAGAAAGATCAGTATATCAGGATTAATGCCCCTTTTCTCTTGGGATTATATTAACCCTTTGCACTCCAGCCTAGTAGGGCATAGAGGCTTTAATGACGCAAATACGGCGACAACGGAGTGCAAAGGGTTAATATGTCTCTCGTAAAATATTAGAATTTATAGTAAAAATACCATCATAAATATATAAAACATGTTATGCCTATATATTAACATGTCTCTTGTAAAATATTGGAATTTATAGTAAAAATACCATCAGAAATATATAGAACATGTTATGCCTATATAGAAAGGATAAAGGAAATATTAGGATTAATTTATGGTAAAATAGCGAAAAATAGACAGAAAAACGAGAAAGAGATGAGACTAAAATTGAGTTGCAATGAAGCTTCTGCTGCAGGAAAGCGAGGCTGGCCGACTCTCCACGCAACGAAAACGCCTTGCGCGAGGTCTGAACAGCGATCTAGCTGACTTGCGTACGAACGAAATGTACGAGTAACCAAGTTAGGCAAGTCGTTCTCAAGAGAAGAACTCTCTCGCTCTCTCTCGTTTCCATGCATAGAAATACTAGTTTTACCATCAAGTTATTTATATGGAATACATTATACATATATAGACAGGATAAAATGAAATGTTAAGATTGTTTTACAGCTAAATACTAAAAGTAAAACGAATCGAGAAAGAGAGAAAACGGTAACGCGTTTCAATAAAGCTTCCTCTGCAGGAAAGCGAGGCTGGGCGACTCTCTGCGCCACGACGAACGCCTTATCGCTAGGGCTGAAAGGCGATCTAGCCGACTTGCATACTAACGAAATGTACGAGTAACCAAGTTAGACGAGTCGTTCTCAAGTAAAATTCTTCTCTCTCTCTCTCTCTCGCTTTCGTTTCTATAGCACGAGAATAATCATCTAACTAGCAAATTATTTAGGAAAACTTATTAACTATAAGAAATCTAACGTCTAACTAACAAATTATCTAAGAAAACTTATTAACTATAAGTAATCACTAATTCAACGAATAACCAATGATGTTTGGAATAAGCCATAACTCAACAAAACCATTTATACTAATGAGAGATTAACGCAGAAATCTGGTTGCATACGTCAAAGTTAACTACAGAATCTGTAACAAAATTATTACTAGTGGTTTCATGCGAAGGATTTAATTAAGTTCCGTACAAACGCTGAAAAACTAAGCCATTACCATAGACACATCTACATAGAAGCGAGCATAAGGATATTACCTAAACTAGGAAACTCTATCGAAAGTAGGCCAAGAAGCGGGGTGGTAAAAATCGCCTCATTTTAAGGGGAAAAACGCCTCGAACGCGTTCCCTCACCTAATCGTGTGGTCCTCTGTGTAGCACATCGCGCGGACAAATCAGAGCGCGCCATACCGATGCACTTCCATAGATCTATGGCTCTGGATGTCGAGAAGCTACTCTGCGGAGTAAGGGGAATGAATACGTGTATGGTCGAAAAAGACCACGGGGAAATTCTTATAATCAGGATAGGGTTTTATCCCTTCTCTTCTTTTACGCGCTTGACGACAAGAATTTTCGACGCTCAGGAGCCCTATAAAAGGCCGCGAAAATCGGCCGGCGACACTTTTTCACGGGGAGTCAAGTAACACTTTTCACGGGGAGTCAAGTAACACAGTTTCACGGGGGGTTAAATAGAGCACCAATTACTAGCCTGGCAGTCAATAAGTCGCCGGCAGTGAATTAGACTTTTCCCAAGGCAACAAGTAGTACTGTTTGCCGGGAAATAAAGTAGTACAGAACGATAATTTTTCACCACGGCTTAATTTTCACAAAGTATAGTTTCAAGTAGTACAGAGTAAGAGTACAGTACTTATAATTATTAACGCTTGTAAAATCAGGAATATTGAACGTGCAACATTCAACTACTCAAGTAGTTTTATTTCAATAAATAATTATTAACCCTTTTAGTGCCGGGCGAAATAGAGGTGCCTATGCGAGAAAAACCGGCCGAATTTCACAGTTTTACAAGGGTTCGGGAAAATGCTTATAAAAACCAAACGAGAAACGATATTTACATGATTCAAAAAGCTGCGTATTATAGATGAAATACAGAACTAAACAATGACACTAGTTTTTTTGTACTCATTTGAGAATTATAGAAAAAACAAAGGTATATATGTTTATAAATGAAGTAAAAGTTGAGTTCTCTCGTACAAAACGTATTTGCACATACAAACAGCCATCTTTTCACCATAATTTTATATGGGTCAATTATTATGAAGCATATACTTTGTATTTCCAATATATTTTGTAACAAGATAAACAATATTACATAACAAAAATAAAACATAACTTGAAAACATAAGATCGAATATCGCCTGAGTGGCGACCATCGGTGTTTATGTTTATATGACTTTCGGTACCTCCAAGCGATAGGAAAAGGTCGTCGTCCACAAAGAGTTAAAACGAAAAACTATTTTTTTTAAATTCTCTCATAATGAAATTAGATCATTTATAACGTATTACAAATTTATTTTGAGATAGAGTTCTCCCGCAATGCGAATAGTAAAGCGCTACGAGGCGCGGACCGATATATCGGCTCTGGCACTTCTCGCCAGTGTAGCAGGAACCGATATATCGGCTCCCGGCACTCAAAGGGTTAATACGCACCAACGCCTACGTTCGATTTTGAGTCTGTCTGACTACACTAATCTACGTCCAACCAACGTTCAACCGCAAGAACCACAGCAACAAACAACCGTAGGTATAATTTTCAATTACCAATTAAAGTGAAATCTTGCTGCGCGTGAAATGGTCATTCAAGTCCCTCCCCATTATTCGTGAAGTGATTATCCCCAACCAAGAACAAAACGCACTCCAGCCCTATCCCGAGTGATTTTCCGCGAGGTTAGACTCAAAAACGGGCTTGCGTCTTCGGTATTTTCTCGTCGGGTGTGGTAAAGGGAGAATTTATTCTCCTTGACCAGAGCACGGAAAAGATACACCGAAACGTGAAATCTATGTTAAATTCGTGGGTTCGTAAGATAGGCCGCGATTTTGACGTAACAATATAATTTCCTTCGTTCCCAGCCAAATATAATAAAGCAGGCTCGCGGCTGTAACTACGTCACATATTATTATATAGCGTGAATTGAACTGACGATTAAAATATACATAAGAAGGAGCAATATCTTACCACGTAATAAGCGGCAAGATATTACAAACAATTTTATTGAACAGTAGTTGAATTATAATTGTGATACGAAAAGGACCAAGTAAATACCTCAACGAATTTCGTAAGGATGTGTGCACGAGTGGATGTGTTAATGTTTCTTCGTTAAATAAATAGACACTATTGTTCCTTTCAATTAAAAAACACCGAATAATCATTTTTGCTTCTCTAACCTATCCTGCCTTGAGAGAACGTGCCCGTCTAGGGGCGCTATCACGGCGCTCCCTACATAAAAATCAACCCTGCGCTTTACGCAGGGATTTATTGCATTCGCTACCAAGCCTTCAACTCGGGACATGACAATGGTATTTTTACAAATTATTTTTCGGTCACAACTGAATCTTCCGATCATGTAGACATAATCGTCATGTGGTGAAAAAACACAAGAAAATGTGATATGCGCTTCGTAGGCAACCTGATTATCAAGTTTCCCATTGAATTGCATGTACCATATTATCAGTACTGAGTTCCTAGCACTGAGCTGGCGAAACGCCTCGCACGAGATGATCGAGGAATTAATCGTTTTGACGCCGCGTGCAAAAAGCACGACATTACCTATTTGAAGAATCAGGATAACCTCGCTGTTAGACACGCTGTGGGCAGAATCGCCATGGAGAGTGTTTGGAATGGTGTTTTCGGTAAAGACGCGAGTTGGGCTGAAATGTGACCGCTTGGGGTATTGCTATCACCATTCCAGCTTAAACTAAGCTTGGCATAGGCATAAAGAAAAAGAGGGTCGGCTCTAAGAAAGACTCACTGAATCGTAATATTCAAGCAGCTAAAGCTTTGATGCAATCAGATGCGTATGCTGTTGTTATGCCTATCGATACGTTAAATGAATTATACGGTCGATCGCATATTAAAAAAAGTTATTTTTTGAGATCGTGTGCCAATAAGGAGTAGGAATTAGCGTGAACGTAGTAAATACACAGTAGGTTTAGATAAAACAGGTTCACAGATTCATTACAATTAATTGACACTAGTCCAATTAATTATCGTAAGAGTAATACAGTATTTTACATATTACCCCGAATCACGAGTCTACACGACGAGACCAACCGTTCAGCTTCAGATTCAAAAGTAGACTACTCGATATCAATTTATTACTGATTACATATAGTCTAAATATCTATGAGTTGGCACTCTCAATATTTGTGCGCGATCACCTTATTCGCGATCAAAAACAATAAGTTGATCAATTTCAGGCGTAACACTGTGAGATTCGCTGTTAGGAATGCGCGTGAAGCTGTGAACAATGCACGTGGTGAAAGGCGTGTCAAATCACCACAATCTCGCCCTATACCAGCTAAAACTGGAAGTTTTATATCTATCTCTACCGAGTTGAGTTCCACTAGAGCTCACATCAGTAGCGCAGCGGGTATTGGCAAAACTGTAAGCGACGCTAGTACCGCGAAACGTGCCGTCCAAGGAAAGAAAGCGTCATAATGAGATACTGGAGGCGATCACTTTCGGCAAAGGACTGTACCTCAATCCCTACAAAAATGGCAGGGGCATTCTAAGAAAATAAAAACGCATAAGGCTAATGCATCGAGCACTCACCGATGCTGAGTTGATGAAGTTCGCTCCAGCCATGCAAATCCCATACTTTCGTGGTGTTTACATGGGAATTCAACTGCCGAAAAGTGGACCTTGAAAATATGAATCTGCTGTCGTCAATCTCAAAAAAAAAGTTGGTCCTGGCACACACTGGGTTGCGTACAAGAAAGAAAATAATGAAGTAATTTATTTGGATAGTCTTGGGAATCATAAGCCCCCACAGGATTTAATGAAATATCTCGATGTCGGAAGCACTGTGGAATACATCCATGACAAATATCGAGGCTATGACACAGTAGTATGTGGGCACTTATGTCTGAAGTTTTTGACATTAGGACTATAAAATTTTCTCCTAAATGATTCTAAGCATAATTCAAGTTGAACTACGATGGGTGATTCTTTTACACTAACACTATCGAAGACGTCATCCATACTTGCGACTCACTACCACATCATCTCCTCTTCATTGAACTGACACCATTGAAACATTATCCTCTGGGTCTCATTGACTGCTAGCCTTCAACTGTATTCTTACCGTCGACGAGGGTAACAACACGTTATGCGTAGATGAGGAAGCCATCACTATACCAACTGCAATATATGAAATTAAAAACATTAAAAGTTACTTGCAGAAAGTACTCTCCACTCCACACTTTGCATAGTGAAATCAAGTGCAACCGTGTCATAAATTTTAAATCGGACGACTCTTTCGGTCGACTGCTAGAGTTTATACCACGTTTTCTCGAAGCCAATATCACCCACAAATTTGACATTCCAGTTATCATACTGAAGATCAACTCACTACTAGTCGAATATAACATTACCATAGAGGTATATTTTGATGAGCGATGAGTGCACGCCACACGCGAAGTTTTCCCCAACATTTTAAAAGGATATAAGATCGTCGAAGTACCATCACACTTCGCTTACTTTCCGATCGATGCCAAGTCAATAGATCATCTTCAACTGAAGTTCGTGAATCAAGACGGAAAATTAGTGAATTTACGAGGAGAAGTCCTAACGATCAGACTACACATAAAATCGTAATATGGGCATTGTTTTTAAGACTAAATTCGGAGGGCTTTCTGAAATGGCACTTACATGCCTAGAGCAGAACTGTCATCGAGCACCCCTCGAGGAGCTGACACATAAAAATATAAAGTTCTAAAAGAATCTGGTTATCAGACTTCGAGGAAGAGTTAAATAAAGATAAGTTTTCGCTGCGTTACAATCTTCTGCTTTGAGCTATGGAAAATATTGTAAACATACGAAAGCCGATTGTTTTCGATAGGTCCATTGCACGCTACGAGTCGCATGCATAGTAACCATTCACGTCGATGACCTTCAGTAACAATGATGAGATTCGTATTACTTTTCAACATCAGGCATTATGCTTGCTACCAAGCAGAAGTTTCTTATACATATATAAGTAAGCTGGGCAAGGCTGATAGGCAATCTGGGGCGACCGCAACACAATTGGCCATAATATCATCTGCTACTTGTTTGAAGAAATACGCTATAAGCTAAATACCGTCGAGATTGATCGATGTAAAAATGTTAGTCTCATAACCCTCATGAATAACTGCATATCGCAAAGTCCCAATGAGATGTTTCTAATGGAGATTGTCGATTGGTTGAACAGTAAAGAGACGAAGGTAACCAATAATAATAGGTACTTCGATACCTCCGTATCACTGACAAGGAAAGGTACTTTGGTGTCCCCCTCCGATTTTAATGCAACTCACGTATGTTGTAAAGCATCGAAAACTAAAAAACACGTATTTTTTTTATATCGGCGGAAAAACATTTTGAAGGGGTGAAATCGCCCTTCAAAAATAGCATGTCGAGGGGTGATTTTGCAGTTTCACCCAGAAGGCGTCAACCGATTTTAATAAAACAAAAACCAAAATACTCCTCATTGAAGACAATCAAAATTCCACGCTAAGTTGAAGAAAAAAATTCATTTGCAGGGGTGAACAACCCCCTGATTTTTCAAATTTCCACCCTACACAAAAAACTAATCAACCAAATTAAACAGAACATGTACCATTTGGAAGGGCAAGTTAAAATAAAGTTGACGTATTTTTGCACATTCACAGGAAAATGAGTTTACGGGGGTAAACTACCCCTTATCCATTAGTACGTATATTTGTGCGTACATTCTTGTTTCGGTGCTGTGAAGTACTAGGTTGTAATAATGTGGCCATCATCAGATGCTCATGGTGCAAGAAGTCTTTATGCTTGCAACATTTTTTTGAAGAGTATCATTTCTGCACGACTTACGAACCATGATTGCTGCAAATTATGACGTGCACATTGCACGTTGATGAATTGTAAAAGGAATGATACATTATAATATATACTGTGGTGTATGTAGATGCGCAAGGCGGTAAGAATAAATGTGAGAGAATGGAGAGCGGGGAGAGCGTTAACATGGGACGTGAAAAGGACGACAGTCGAATAAATGCGCATGCCGAAACCGGGTATTTGTTATTTCTCGCCTATGTCCTCAGCTGATTGCCGCTGTTTCGAAATACAACCATACATATATGCCATACAACCACTCAACCCCAGCAACATTCCCCAGTATTCTGTATTTGAACAAGCTATTTTTTTCAGTAAATAACGCGAAACTCGTAAATGGACCATTCTACTTGTAAGTACCAGCCGGTCACCCCCTTAATAATAAATAAAGCATCATGCGAAGTTTCCCCCTTGACTTCGGCTAACAGGAATGTTTTGAATCAATTCGGACATTTAAATAACGAGAAACAAAAATGTATGCACAAATATACGTACTAATGGATAAGGGGTAGTTTACCCCCGTAAACTCATTTTCCTGTGAATGTGCAAAAATACGTCAACTTTATTTTAACTTGCCCTTCCAAATGGTACATGTTTTGTTTAATTTGGTTGATTAGTTTTTTGTGTAGGGTGGAAATTTGAAAAATCAGGGGGTTGTTCACCCCTGCAAATGAATTTTTTTCTTCAACTTAGCGTGGAATTTTGATTGTCTTCAATGAGGAGTATTTTGGTTTTTGTTTTATTAAAATCGGTTGACGCCTTCTGGGTGAAACTGCAAAATCACCCCTTGACATGCTATTTTTGAAGGGCGATTTCACTCCTTCAAAATGTTTTTCCGCCGATAAAAAAAAATACGTGTCTTTTAGTTTTCGATGCTCTACAATATACGTGAGTTGCATTAAAATCGGAGGGGGGCACCAAAGTACCTTTTCTTGTGAGTATGATATTGGGCTTCGCTGAAAATAATCACCAAATCGTTGTTAATGCTACCCACAGGCTCATTTTTATGAGAGTAAACACTGATACGAATGCCATAGGACATTCACCTCCGGCCGCCAGTGCTGCAGTCAAGCAATGTAAAATTGCGTTGCTGGGAATCAAATAGATGATGCAGTACATCAAGGTTGCTGATCAATGAAAATGTTTACTACACAATCATATTGTAATGGACGCACCCATTCCCATAAGTTTTCACGCGTAAGAGTTGTAGGAGTATTAACTTTTGCCCGCTACCGCGAAATACGTCTAGATCGTGAAAGCCTCCACCCAACCCGAGAAACATCGATACGTCCTTGAAAGATTTTAGTAGGCGCAGAAAAATAATGCTGCAATGAATACGAGTCACTATAATCATTGTAACGTTCGAGCCGTAAAGCTCTTTCTCAACTCACAATGTTATCTTTACAGAAATTTGAATGTTGATATTAATAATAATAAGTGCGCTCTACTCTACGATATGCGCGAAAACGTTTAGTCTTTGTACTTTAACAACGCCGACTTTCAAAAATACGCACCGCTCATTATTATTGATAGTTCAAAGCAAAATAAATCATTAAAATCCGGCCACGTTGACATTCGTTTCGAATTCGAATTAAACTATCCTTTCCCGCCTTAGAAGTCAGACTATAGATTGATCCTGCACGATCATATAGGGTTGTATAATTTCATTAGTGGAAATATTAAGAAATTCGTATGGAAAATTATAAATATCCATTCCGGGAATTTTTATAAATTAATAATGTTATAGTAGAGGGTATTCAAATAATAGTATAAAATTGCGTCGAGCGAAATAATTCAACTCAGTTCCGTTCAAGTCGAAGTACGTAGTCGATCTGCAGGGTTTCGAGAAACATATCAATTAGATTGAGCTAAAGGAGTTTGCTATGCTTCCCATTAATGATACAAAGGTACAACCCTTGGCATTTCTCATGAAACCACCACGTTCATGAGGCAAATTGTCTGCAACATAGTGAAATACAAAATCACGGTTGTTACGGAATTCCGTTTCCCGCATCAGCGGCTACTTCATAACCGTCGTGCTGAGGCATTTGTTGTGCCACATCGGAGCATCACATTCTCGGACTCACCTCGTGGCTTGTGGTGCGGTTCGTACATCCACTGACGACGGACAGTGAAAAACACACTTGAGCACACAATTAATACAATTATGTGCATCTCGGTTTAGCTCTACTACGTATATGTTTCTGTGTCATACATTTTATGCTTTTGTTATTAAATACGAGTATATAGATATTACAACGCGGTACACAATACACTATTTTTTCTCCGCCTGTCATGTGCCACGACTCATCCATAATTTATTCAGTTACAGTCCACAAATTACCAGCAACGGCATTCTCCAACAATGGTCTATGGGAAACTGTCACGGACTGCTCTGGGACTCCGGCGATGTACTTGAAAAAGAAGTGAGTGCGATTATCCGTAGTTTTCTGCATAGAGCTCGTACTATCTATGTGATTGGAAAAGAAAAAGTGGCTGTTGGATAAGAGTAGTACGGTATAGATATAGGGAGACGACTTTTTCCCACCCCTGAGTCTGTCCGGCTTAGAAGATTTTTCTACTATGGTAGGATCAACATGTATAATTTCCCCGAACCCCGATAGGTCTGATAGTCCATGTAAAAATTGTCGATTTTTATATAGATACCATCTGTTATCTGAAAATTTACCGGGCTTGTCCAGTAATAGCTAACATCAGTTTCCACACATGGATTAATTCTACGATCGAAAACATGCACCAAAATAAAATACAGCAACATTGAATACATCGGTTCATTCATGAAGAGTAAAAAATGTGGATACATACATGGTTATCTTTTACCGAAGAGATGAGTAACAATAAAACTGACCGCACTAACGATGGGTAAGGGCGATTCATTTTGCATTTAGAGGTATTAATAATACTGACGAGAATGTAGTTACAAATAAGTTATAATAAAATACGATACGAAGAAGACTGCCGATTAATGAATCGGCTATTCCTGTATCAGTAATCACTATTACGATTTATATTACATACCCGATATAATAAGTGCATTTTGGTGCGTTATTGAAGCGTTATTTTTTTTCAACAAGTGCTTTTCTTACTTCATTTGTAATAAAAGGACTGCACAATATTGTTAAATCCAGGAGCACGCTGCCGAACGTGAACAGTGAATGTGAACAGCTTCTTTTAAAGTTTGTACATTATTTTGTGTGAAACCTTTGACACGTACCTCGTAGACTTCGTCGGGTAATTCATAATTTTGCACAAAGTACATCAAAGCACTTTTGCACATGGGCAAAGTTTCGCTGCAGGCGTTTGAAGCATTCATCGGTATAAGTATATAAAGGGTGTCCCAGCAAGAGCGCCGGATTTTAATTTGCCGCCATTTTGTTAATACGAGTTGTACTGTGATTTTTTTTTACATTTGTCACGTACATCCCACGCGATTTAAGAATATGTAGAAGTATTCAAACCAACAACGTTTAATTATTGTAAAAACACATTACAAAAATGGTGAAAGTTTTGCGAAAACAGTTCGCCAATTACGTCAAGTTTTTGGTCGCAATAATGCGCCAAATGAATCAACAATCAGGCGTTTAATTACAAAATTTGAGACCAAATTTACGCTGATGGATCAGCAGATTATTGTTCGTCGTCGTCCTTGTCGGTCACTCGAAAATATAGCCACACTAACGGAATCTGTGGCCGAGAATCCAGGAACTTCCATTCGGCATCGTGGTCAACAATCCGCATTAATTTGATGATGTTCCAACACCCAATCAGCAAATTCACGGCGCTACGCCTGGTCCCTTGGCTTGATTACTTGCACCAATTGAACCGTGTACGCGTGCAAATACAAATCTTTTACCAAAATTCGTTGCATAGTGCTACTGCAAATGTTTAATTGTTGACCACGATACCGAATCGAAGTTCCTGGATTCTCGGCCACAGATTCCGTTACTGTGGCTATATTTTCGAGTGACCGACAATGACGACGACGAACAATGATCTTCTGATCCATCAGCGTAAATTTGGTCTCAAATTTTGTAATTAAACGCCTCACTGTCGATTCATTTGGCGCATTATTGCGACCAAAAACTTGACGTAATTGGCGAACTGTTTTCGCAAAACTTTCACCATTTTTGTAATGTGTTTTTATAATAATTAAACATTGTTGGTTTGAATACTTCTCCATATTCTTAAATCGCGTGGTCTGTACGTGACAAATGTAAAAAAAAATCACCGTACAACTTGTATTAACAAAATGGCGGCAAATTTAAATCCGGCGCTGTTGCTGGGACACCCTTTAGTATCATTATGTTTTGTAGTCCGTCGAATGGTAGTTTCTACGTCGCAGTAGCGGGTGAATAATTTCCACGTTTTTCCTTCTGAGGATTCGGTTCTTCGTTTACAGTAGTTTCACGAATACGACGATCAAATAGAATGAATTTGGAGCATTAACTCGACGTAAAAATTAACTCACAGTCTCCAGTTTGTATCAGTGTAGGAGACCGCCAGCTTGGTCCCCAAACTATTTTCTGTCCGTTGGTGGAATATTTCGAAATGGTCAGCAGATACATTTGTAGTGAACTCTAAGCCTATGATTCAAAGACAATACCACCTATATGCGTAGTACCGAGAATTAGTGGTGCTTCAATACGTTTCTTCTCGTCATTCAACAGAACTCGATTCATGGTTGTTGGTTGTAAATCATATGTTCGCAGATTGTGATCACTGATAGACTGACTCATGTAGAACAATCGATCGAGGATTCGACGGGATTGTAAAAAACACGAGATGGACTAGGTATTCGAATCTATCATCACCGGAGCAATGGGCCTTACAACCGATTACTCGTTTTAATTCATGTTTTTATGTATGGTTGTGTAACGTTACAACTGCGGTCAACAGTGTTGGAGAGTGTGGGAATGGATTCTCGACCATGAATACGTATAGGGCTCTGTTGTCGTATTGATTGGAAATGTGTGGATCATCAGGTCGAATCTAACGAATATTTAAGAAGATGGAAAAAACTGTTAGATCCCTAATAGTTATTAACATATTCCTAACGGAAATGACGATAGTTAGATGCCCCAACAAAAATATAGGGATCTTATCACGCGGTGGATCATTATAAGTCACCATTAGAGATGGGCGATTCTGAATCGATTCTTTGAAGATCGATCGTTTTTGGTCCAAATATCGATATTTTGAATCGATTCTTTCCCTTTCGATTTTCTAGTGAATCAATTCATTTTTCTCGGAATTGTAACGATACTTTTATTTACTGAACTTTTAGATCCCTTTTTTTATCTTGACCACTTAACGGAACTTTACAACAAAGATCTCGGTGTAATAAGACTCCTCGTTATTAAACGTTATTAATAACGTAAGGGTTACAGTTTCGTGTGTCAGCGACGCGCGCCTATGCTTGTCGCGCGTATGACGATTCGCCGGAAGACGGGCCGGAATAGGCCGACGACGCCGACGTAGTAGTCCTAGTCGGTAGACGTAGATCGTCGGTGTAGTTGTAGTTCGCACTACCCGCCAAGCCTCCACGGCCCACGCGCCATCCAGCGTCGCTATACCGCTATTGCGCCATTCGAATTCGAAGTACCACGAGGTATCTTACGACAAAGGAGAAACGAGAAAGCGAGAAAGGAAAGTTGAGACGCGAACAAAGTACGAAGAATAGAGGAAAACTACATATGTGAGTGTGCGCGAAAATGAGAAGAGTAGAGATAATACGTGTGAACGATAGTACAAAAAATAAAGTGGAACAGTTAACACGTGCATTTGCGCGAGACACGGCAACCGGCCACACGTGCATGTGATATTTCGGTGGTCTCAAAATACTGGGTACTGGATTTGGATCGGAAAGCCATTGGATCTATTGGAAGTGAAAGTTTTCAGAAACAATAACATTCAAGGAAATAAAAACCTTCGAAGGTACAGTAAACTAAACTAAAATATTTTTTTTATTTTAATGTGAATGAAGAGCTACATTTTTTGAAAACTTGAAAAAATGAAAAGCATCCTGGTAAGAAAGCTTAAATTGCATGAGATTGAAAGTACGAAATGCAAAAAGAAATAAGTTAAAATAATTTACTTTGTGTATTCATTTTTATTCCCGGAAATTGAAATTGACGCAAAATTTCAATGATCGAATTCTGTTTCCTTCCGAAGGCACTTTTTCTCCCATTCAATTCGAGCTTTCATACCGAAATGCTGTTGGAAATTGTAATATTCTTATTTGCAGAAACGATGTATGATTTAGAAGGCATAAGGCATTTTGTTGAATATAAGTTCCGAGTGGTAAAAAAATGTACTGTTTTTTGCTATAGAGTAATAAAATGTCCTTATAAGAGTTTGTCGAGGTGCCGCCTTTAGGAGTAAAAAAAAGTATATTCTAAATTACTCTATAAGATGCTTTTTCATAAAGCTATTATTGTAATCGGATGTCTTCATTTATTGTTCACTGTGAATTCGCATCCAGTGTACCTAAAACTGAGTGAACGAAGTTTAAACAATTAGCTAGTCAATGTCTCACAAATAATCTAAATTTAAATTCAAGGTAAACCTTATACTATTTACCTTCAATTCAATAACCTAGATTTAAATTCAAGGTAAACCTTGAACTATTCACCTTGAATTTAAATCTAGATAATTTGTGAGACATTGACTAGCTAATTGTTCTACTACTTCGCTCTCTGGACCGCTGGCGGACACCACAACTATGCGAGATCGGGTTCTTCCATCTCGTTCGCCATCCTCATGCGCCGCTGAATGCGCTTTCTGCTGCGCTCTGAGACCTGTTGCTGGCCCGCCTGTCAGCTGTTGTGGAGGATCCACGCTCGTGTTACTTCGGTTTCGCGAAAAGTGAAAATTTCGTTATTTCCGCCTCGTTCTCTGCCGCGTACCGTATAGAAAGTGTTGGTGTCGTCTTCGTTAACTGTTTGTACGCCTCTTCGTTTCGGCGGAACTCACGTGCGACGAGTTATGTGTTTTCTATATGGTGACGTAGACCCCGGTTTGTGAGTTAAAACGTATTGTTTTTTTAAAATATCTATTGGCCAGGTGGATTCGCAGTGATTGTGAGGAGGTAATCTGACACCTCTCGCCTTCATGGACTGCTAGAAAACGGCTGAATACGTTATGTTTCTTCCTTCCTCTCTTCTTGTTGCGCTGCAACTCAGTATGCGAGATCCCGTTGGTCTGTCCTGTCAGGATTTTTCTCAAGTGCCGACCTACGATCATCTGATTTCCCTAATTCCCTTTTTCTTCAATGATACTGATCAGAGAATTACTTGTTTCTTCGCCTGATCGTTTTCCTCTCAAAGTGTCCTCCAAAAATGTCTCTCTCTCGTGCATCGCAGATACTGATTTTTAGATTTTATAATCTACAGAGTCCCAATAATTTCTGTAACTATCCTTGAATGTCACTGATCTCCTTTCCTACTTTTGCTGCAATACGCTTCTATACCTTTTTACAATTTTCGGATCTACATTTATAACATGTGGGCTGAAAAGTTCGTAGGCTAACATACAAAAAATTTTTTTTTTGATAAAATTTGATTTTATTATTCAATATAGTTGCCTTCGAGGGCGATACAACGATTATAGCGGTCATACAATTTTTCGATACCATTTTTATAGTACGAATTGTCTTTAGCCTCAAAATAGGCTTCAGTTTCGGCGATTACCTCTTCATCGGCGTTAAATTTCTTTCCAGCGAGCATTCTCTTTAGGTCTTAGAACAGGAAAAAATCGCTGGGGGCCAGATCTGGAGAATACGGTGGATGCGGAAGCAATTCGAAGCCCAATTCATGCAATTTTGCCATCGTTTTCATTGATTTCTGACACGGTGCATTGTCTTGATGAAACAGCACTTTATTCTTCTTCAAATAGGGCCGTTTTTCCACGATTTCGTCCTTTAAACGCTCCAATAACGTTACGTAATAGTCGCTGTTGATGGTTTTTCCTTTTCTAAGATAGTCGATGAATATTATACCATGCGCATCCCAAAATACTGATGCCATAACCTTGCCAGCCGACTGTTGCGTCTTTCCATGCTTTGGAGTCGGTTCATCACATGCAGTCCACTCGGCTGACTGTCGATTGGACTCCGGTGTGAAATGATGGAGCCATGTTTCTCCATTGTCACATATCGACGCAAAAATTCGGGTTTATTACGATAGAACAGCTCCAAACACTGCTCAGAATCATCAATTCGTTGTTGTTTTTGGTTGATTGGAGCTCGCGCGTCACCCACTTTGAACAGAGCTTTCGCATACCCAAATATTCTTTCACGATATGTCCAACACGTTCCTTTGATATCTTTAGGGTCTCAGCTATCTCGAATAACTTCACTTTACGGTTATCCAAAATTATTTTGTGAACTTTTTTGATGTTTTCATCGGTAACAGCCTCTTTGGGGCATCCACTGCGTGCATCGTCCTCGGTGCTCATTTCGCCTCGTTTAAATTTAACAAACCACTTCTCAACGGTTGATTTTCCTGGTGCAGAGCCCAAAGAATGTTTATCAAGCCAAGCCTTGGCTTCAACAGTATTTTTCTTCGCCAAAAAGCAATGCTTTATTAACACACGAAATTCCTTTTTATCCATTTTTTCAAACTAACAAAAGTTGCTTCACTAAAAATGCTGCATCTCACAAACTAATAGTGCGACAGCTGTTAAATTTATATACGTGTCTTTTGAAGGTTAGGGCTAACTAAAAATCATATGAATTTAATACTAGTAGCGCCATCTATGTGTCAGCCTACGAACTTTTCAGCCCACCTGATAGATTATAGGATATACACTTATTTTCTATAATCCTACTTAATTTCTAACTAGTCTACTCGATTATTCTCTAAAGGATTTTCTTCAGCCCTCTTGGACTGCAGCTAGGCCGCCGCCGGATATTTCCTGTTTCCTCGTTGAATTCTCAATTTCATAGAATGTAATTTCTATTTGACTTATAGTGCTTAATATTCCCTAATATATTCGCTTACTTATATTCTTTTTGCTAGATTACTTAAATCGCGCTAACCCGTAGGATTAGTTTATTCACCCTATTCATGAAATAATTGTGCTCGCTTCTCATGGACTAGCTTCTCATGCTCCTTGCTCGCTCCACCGTCTTTCCTTATTCGACTCGTAGTCCGACCTCGTACTTATTCGATAGATGGTTTTCACCCAAGAGAACTCTTGCCTTTTTGCAGCCTCTTTTATATTCGTCTCCCCGCCTCACCCCCCCCCCCCTCTCAGGTGCTCTCTCTTATTTCAAAACTAATGCCATTTTGTCATGTTTCAGGCTGACCCGATGTTTTTCGATAGCGAGTGAATCTCTTTCTGATGACGTAATGTGTTTTCGCCGAACTGTTGTTCCGGTTTGACGCCCGTCGAGATCCGCATTCCACTGTGCAGCTTGTGTTACCTGCGTTTGTGGATATGTCACGTTTACGCGGGGAAAATATACTGTGACTACGTCACAATTTATTATATATGGAACGTGACTAGTAGGTCCCGCTACAAATCAGCAGACAGACCTTGGTGACAGAAGAACAGAGCAATTTATAAATAAAAATGTCATGAATGTAAATTAATTTTTTTTAAACTATAGCAGAATTCTCGTCGAGATCGGTCCATAAGACAATCTCAACAAAACACATAAATTAACATTAAAAACAACAAATTCTGTCGTCGACCAAGCTCTCGTTCGACCGGGCAAACAGGTATAGAGAGTCTCGCCACGAGACAGCGAGAAAGTACCCGCCTCTAGGGGCCAGTACCAATAAGGAAGGTAGGATCTTACGCGAGAACAACACCTTCGGAACACTAGCGACCAATGCAGAAGGCCCCGCTTCAGCGCACGGCCTTATCACTAGACGCACGAGCAAGGCAGCAGCTTAAGGTAGGATAACGGGCAGGACCGCGAAGCATATGCCACATTGGCTCCACAGAACTACGAACCAGAAGAGTTAGAGTGTGATACTCAGCCACCACCGAAACCACTATCGCTTAAATGTTAAAAATAAGGAAACCACTATAATTATTTAACAAAAACAAAAAATTGAAAGACAGTCTGATGCTCGGTTACCGGAAGATTACCATCAGTAACATTAAAAAAAAATTATTTCATTGGAGGGGGGATGGTCCCGCTAGACGGTTCCCATCAATGAACTCGGACCGTAGGCCCATTGTGATTTTCATCTTCAACCTCTCACCCTGGCAGCCTTGTCCTTCTAACAAAATGGACCAATGTCGCAGGCGCGAACGTTCTAAGTCCTTCGGACTCCGCAAAGGGGTACCGCAGTCAATTGATGCTGCACGGTGTCAGCGCAGGGCACTTGCAAGGTACATGGGAGGGCAGTCTCCTCCTCCTCCCCGCACTTCCTACAGACCGTCTCCTCACTCTTCCCTAGACAGTGCATATGTTGTCTGAGTCGGTAGTGTTCTGCATACAGTCCTGCTGCCAACCTCAGGAAACTTTTGTCAAGTCTTAAAAGTTGCTGTGTCAACTGTTTGTCCAGATTCTTTATGACTGCTTGAGTCAACCCGTACAGCAGGGCGGGTTTAATAACTGCAGTGTAAATACACCGCATCATACTAGGACCAAGTCCTAACACTTTTCCCCAAATTCTGCTAGTGGTCCATAAGAATCTACAGGCCTTTTTGCTTACCTCATCCACATGCTTCCTCCTGCTTAGCTTAGTGTCTAGCTGGTACACCGAATCTGCGAGTGCAAGCGTTCTCTCATAAAAGGTAAGGTCATGCTAACCAACTATATTTCGTCTCCATGTGAAGAGAACCAGTGATGTCTTGTCGAGATTGACAGCCAGCCCAGTCCCCTTACATCATCTTCTAACCATCCTTCTACCTAAACCTACTACCTAAATGTAGTAGTACAACCTTCTAAGCTAAAGGCCATGACCTAGTGCTTCTCGGCCCGCCTTGGGTAGTTGCTAATCACTCTGGTATCCCAGTCCTCCACTCTCGTATATGCCGGGAAGTGCTTATCCATCAGTACCTGCATTTCCTCATCCTGTGAGGACGTGAATAACAGGGATGCTATTCACCTCCCAGCACAACTTCCTCCATGACTAACGGAGCTTTTTGCCTTACTGATGTTCCACTCTAACTCTATTGGGGTGCTATATCTTAAAGGGACGAACCCTATTCTTCCCTTCAGATCGTCCACATTCGCCGTCGAGTCGGTTGCGTTCGGGTTCCTAAATGGTTCCACTCCCGATCTGGGCGCGCCGCCCCGAGTGGTGAAACAGATGTGTCGGTGATCCGACATCAACGGCTCATCCGACATCTTTCTCTCCACGTACCCAAAGTAATCCCCCCTATTAGTAGTTGAGAAAGTCAGCTCCTAACGTTTGTTTAGGATATCCAAATCCGCGCCAGCTAGGTATTCGAGGAGTGCCTGACCTTGGCCATTGATGTCCGAACTATCATACACAGTGTGTTGTGAGTTGGCATCGCAGTCGAGTACTAGCTCCCATCTCCTCTCCCTGTAAGTCGTCACCAGCTGCCTGCATTCTTCCGACGGTGGTAGTTTCTGGGAGTTGTGTGACATATAAATGGACACCACGACGACCTCCCTTCTCGCTCCTCCGCGGGATACTTGCAGCTTAGTTGCCGCCACATCTCTGTTGCAGTGCACCTTCAGGATAGTAACTGCAATCCTCCTCACGAGGATGCACATCCGCCCTGGCTCTGTGAACAGAGTCCTCACAAATTAGTTGTCCTCGATCCATGTTGGATCTCTGGATCCACCCCTGGAAAGCCCATGATTTCTGAATCAGTAAGACTTCAATATGTTCTCGGACCACTCGACCACTCAGCATCGCAGTAGCCACAGCACAGCGGTGTACATGAATTTATATGGCAGAGAGCTTACTTACCATGTTTCGTGCCGCTGCCTTTCCCTCCCTATTAACCTGAAGGTTGCTCGCTCCATCCCAAGAAAGGAGAGCACACCCAGTTTCTCTAACACTAGTATGGCTTTCTCGTTCACTCCCAGAACGAGTCGAATCCCTTTGGCAAGCTCCCTGCTCCGTTCGTAGACGTTCCAGTCCCACGTGTCAAATCCTGGGTTTTGCCTCTTCAGCCTTTTTAGCACCACTGATGTGTCCTCCGGCTGCAGTCCGGAGATGTGTGCTCTCATCCTGACGTACTTTGGGAGTTCGTCTAAGCCTATGGCACACAGGCTCGGTACCTGGATCCATTATTTCTGATCCACCGCTGCATCTCAGTGTCCGTGCAAGCGACCTTGAGAACGCCTTTGCTCCTGAAGTTCTCATGGAACCATAACACAAATTCCCCTTGTGGCATAACATCCACCAGCTCAATGATCCCCTCCTGGATCTTCAGCGCCTGGTCCGTGCTGACCTTTTCCTTTCGGCCAACATGAACGATAACGACTATTAGAAGGTTCGCTGTAACCGTAACAAACGACTCGGACTTGCAAGCCACTTCCCTCCGTTTCTTGGGAGAATTCTACACGCCATTTAGAGAAATCTCCTCTGCCGATCTGTACCTTTTGGCAGCCACCTACCTCCTTAGTTTTGCAGAGTCCGAAGCTTATGAGTCTTCCCTTCTCTTCTGCGCCTTCTGTAGCCTCTCAAATTTCTTTTTTGCCGCTTTGATCGGTCTTTCCCACTGGATTGCCGTTCTGCTGACATGGGGTCTTCCTGGGTTGTTAACCCAGTTGCAGCCCCGTTGTCTGAAGGAATCAGTTGCGAAATACTAAAATAAACGAGCAGGTCAATTAACTAGCGACAAAAGAAATAATGAGCCTACCTGACAATTAGAGAAGAGCATGTGCATCACAGTTGACATCTCGGGACAACCTTCTTTCAACCCCCTTCACCTCGTCAACGTAATCGACAACAAGCAAAAACGTAACGAAAGCAGGAATCACGCGATATTTCAAAACACCACCCCGCACCTCTCGTACCAAGAAACTCGCGGGACAAACCCGCTTGACTACCTCAATTCACTCCCTCGAGGACAAGTGCCCAGAAAGTATATGAGACGCGATGCAACGTGCTCCAAGACTTTTATTTGAAACTATATTCATGAGAGCACGTTGTATGGCCCAACAGCACACTCACCGCATTTAAACTATTATTTTTATTAAATTGTTAGCATGCGTTCGTAGTCCTCGAATTACCATGAAAATAGCAAGGTCCCCATACGCAGCGCATGGTTGCCCCTATTTCGAAACGATAGTGCACCTTCTTTTTAACGGGTCCCTACGCACAGCATTATGGTTACCCGTTTCTAAAGGGGTAAACATTTGCGAGTCATAATTCCCCAGGCGCAGCGTCCCAGCTTGCCAGAATCCGCACGGATCATACGGTTGCGTGTGCCAAGAATACGTTTTTCTACAGTATATTGATTAGTAATTGGCAAACCCTTGCGTAAATTGATGCTACACAGCATAATTAAAGTGACAAGTTATAATCGATAACCCCTGAATGTGATCGATTGAACGACTTAAGTCCACAATAATAAAGCTATATTATCAAGAACGCAGAACGCGTATCGTTGTATGCTGCGAACCCTGTATGGTATCGTGTATAGGTAGCCCGTACCAAAGGAAAAAAATAATAATAATAAGCGATGAAGACAGTTGAGTAGGCCTACTCACGAGACCAGACCAACTTCACGAAAACAACACAACGCATATTCTACGCCCATAGTATAAGCAAAGCATATTTCTCAAATATAGTCGCAGAGGAATTATGTCAGAAACATTGTATTCCTAGACCATCTCAAAAGGAATAAATACCTAAAAGGAAATCTTAATAACGACGATAACAACGTCCAATGATTACAATAACATCTCCATATGAATCTCATGATTCGTCCTAAGGAGACTTCGTACGAAGGCATACAGGCACTGCCCAACAGTTAGAGCGCGTCACGGGGCTAAACAGCCTTTTGAGAAAATAATTAATGTTAAGCTCCACATCGTATTATCAGTTCACGGTATGAATTTCGAGTCCTTTGATTAATTCAGCAAAGAACACCAGGAAATTCCAGCTTACGTAGGTTTAGGTGCCAATAAAGTAACAGGCGCAGTAAAACAAAAAATGCAACAAATGAAGTGTTAAGCTCCTTACGATGACATCAGCTTGCGTATCAACTCAAAATTATGAAATCAGAAAATATCATAGGGCAAGAAACGCATTCGTAGAGCCAGATATCTCTTCACATAAATATCATTTATCAGAACTCAGAATCAGAAAAAGCTCCAGCCCAGTGCACGAACTATTTGAAATGGTTCCGAGTACATACTACATGCTCTAGGAAAGCGGAATTATTCTAAAACATCGTGTATTACATTAATTTTCTTAATTTGCGTCCTTATCAAATCAACGATTATAAGATCGTCGCCATAATTAGTAAGATTAAATAAATGTGAAATCGTAACACGTAACAATGTATCTATGAAGGATATCCAGATATATATTGTTCATATCCATTCCTTTTTCAACCCTGTACATATAGCATGAACATAGAATACATGTCTGCTGGATAGCGCCGTTATTGGGCGCAAGCATATGCTCCTCTTTAAAATTACGTCCACCGTAGTCGAACTACCTTGTTTCTCTCCCTCAAAAAGACTAGAAAATCGGTTACCCGAAATTCCTCACGAAGTACCCGTACTGTAGACATACTGTTTTATGCATCTTTCGAAAACTTTCCTACGAAAATATTTACACGCTTATTTAATTGTTTCAAGAAATGAATCTGGAAATCAAAAAAATTATAAATATTTTTAGCATTCGTTTAAATACAAATACTTATTTTGTCAAAAATTTCAAAAAACCATTTAACACACATTTAAGTACAAATAATTATTTTTTAATATAAATTAATCGAACAAAAATCCCGAATTAATTTGAAAATTTTTGTTAAAGGCGAAGTTAAATACAAATCAAAATACATTGAAAAATGGGTAGAGGATTAAGGGAGTGCGCGTCTTTGAATACTCTTGTATACCTATAATTCGAATAATTTTGTAAAATCGAAAATACACATTATATTTGGGTTTTTTATTCATACAAAAATTGAAATTAACTTACTGTGGCTTTTTCATTCACAAATACTCATATAAAAAAATTTTTAATCAAATTCAAATTCAAATGGAGCGATCATAAAAACTAGAGCTTGTATGTACATATACTACCATATTTGTAGTCCATTAGTGGTGAAATAATGAGTGTTGCTGGTGGGAAGAAAAGGATCTTGTGGATTTGGTGATAATTGTGCGAAACTTGGTACGCGCGATGTAAAATATATTGTGTCTTTATTGCCACAAAGTACCTGGTGAATGATGACACTTCATTGATTAGTTATTAGCCTTCTACTGTTGATGCACTGAGTATGAGTCGACTAACAGGCTGCTGAGTTGATCCTTGAAGCGTGTGGTTGAATTTGTTGAGTAGAACTGTGATGCGATTTCTCTGATAATTGTGACACGATGAGTTCACTCGTGAATGCGTCACTCACACTACGTAGGCCAGCACGTCGGAGGCAAAGTCCCGTTATTCGGTTAGAAAAGCACGACTAGGAAAGCGTAATATTAGTAATATTAAAAGCATGGGGCGAATAGAGGGGATGCCGGTATAAAAATACCAGAAATTTGGCATTCGGGGAACACTTTTGTTCGCAGATCCTGCCAACGCAGATGTCCAGCTACCAGGAAGGAAGACCAAATGAGCCATCGCTAGCTGCAGCCGCACTGGTATACACGGGATCCAGCTGTGACGTTAGACCCACACTAGATGGATAGCAGCTGAACCTATGCTGCGCCCAAGTCCCGCCAAACCGCAGAGCCGTCAAAACAACAACAAAGCGGACTCACTCTGGTAGCCGAGGATAGACGATACGGCGAGTTATTATGTCCAACAAAATCGGGAGCCTACAGCAAATCATACCTTTAAAATGACCAACATCAAATATACTACGATAGCCTAGACATAAAAGATAATAAGTAGGATAGAAATTATAATATCTCAGGGAAAATATAGGATTCTATTGAATTCAACAAGGTTCGGCCCTGAGATGTCAGATATCTGCGCATGCACTCCGAGTGCATCTCGCTGACGCCGGACTGCAGCGGCGGTCAGCTGAGCGAGCGGTTAGGCCGTCACGAGGAAAGAACCAGGCAGGAACTCTACTCCCACCAACAGTCCCGTGACGTATAAAGCGAATATCGATTGACTAACCAAAGATCCGAAGATAGGCAGAGCCCCACGAGCAGCTGCTGGCCACTTACGGACAGTAGGTGTGCGCGGATAAAGTATCTAGCGAACCCGGTGGGTAAAAAGAATTATCGACCGACATTCATAATTTTACTCTACAGCAAATCATATCATAAAACAATTCTCTATCTCAGCGTACACGATTATAGAGGCATGCCTGGGAATAACCAATTGTAAGGCGCGTGGTAGCCAGAATACCAGAAAAAGGGATCGAAGTCGTACAACTGAACTTTATATTTATTTTTTCACTTACGTATCGCATAATTAACATCATGTTTTCTTGAATAAACCGTACTTTTACCTACTACTGAAGCCTATATTACTTCCCTTCCTGCTCGAGTCCGAACTAAAACCCTTTCAGGGTAATGTTAGCGATAAATATCGTTCCAATATGAAACGCGTGCTTTCTTGAGCGAAAAATCTATTAGTAATGACGAGTTTCGTCCACTCGTCCACGAGAGCGTGATGAGAGCGGATGTGCGTCATAGCTAGCATAAGTATTGATTCGTTGTGTGGCGTGGTGACTGAATTCTGTGATTGATCACACCGCGGTAGATACACTGCATGTTAGCAAGCATTGGATTATGTCCGGATCGAGGATGGTAGCTGATTGAGTACGTATTCCGAGGCTGCATGTACTCGCGCCTCGCAAGGCTGCGTCTACTCGTAGTTAGAGCGCGCTGGTGGGACTTGCCACATGGTGTGAAGCCACACTTTGATTTGATCTCATGCTCATGGGCTCAAGAGTGGTGTGTGCAACCGTCAGTAGTGTGTATAAGTGATGCGATAACAGAACAATCAACGATAATCGAGGATCCAAATAATTTGGAATAGCTCTCGCACTAACCTAATAACGTTTCAATAGAAATATACAGGATATCTAGATATATACTCGTATTTTTCATCTTTAATTTATTATTAACCCTGTGCGTACACCATGGGCATACGATACATGCCCACTGGAATGCACCGTTCTTGGTACTAAAGCGTTAAGTGCAGGTACATGCTCCTCTTCCAAGCGATAAGTACACCGTAGTCATACAAGTTTATCCCCCTCCCTCAAAAGGTCTAAACAAATCTAATCTTTATGCATATTTCGAAAACTTCCCCCCGAAAATATCTAGACGCTTAATTAATCGTGTTAAGATGTGAATTCGGAAGACGTGTTATGCCGGTAACGCGTAATAGAATATTACTGTCGTCGGTATAATATTGAAAAAAGTTGATGTTCTGGATCGTTCGCCGATAAGGAGATGGATCTGGCGTGGGAGTGATAAACACGTGGATTTACTACAAAAGTGTCGACTGGACGTTTATTATAAATAACGGCTACTTTCCGTTATTTATTACAGTTACGATGTTTCGTACAAATAAAGCAAACTAAAGTACAATTTAGAAATTCTAGAATTACTGACGAGGAACCGACCTGTCTCATTCGAATTTGTTTTAAGACTGATTTCGACCAAGTGGCTATTAACCACCTTTGGCGAAATTGATTACACATTAATGATTGAGTACGAGTTGCATCACTTCGTACATCAGCACATTCTTTCTCCTTTGCAGCTGTATTTCGCTAGCGGCCTACTTACCTACTCGCGACCGAGCGAAGGAGGAATAATGTTGCAACAAATATGGTATTTGACGATTAATCTGGGACATAACCACTCACGATTAATCTGGGGCATAACAGACTTAAAATTATAAACATTTTTAGCACGTGTATACTGGGTGTATGAGTTAATAATGGGATTTTTTCAATAGATGGAGTTACACGTATGTTGATATGTATGCTCTTTTGTTGTATTGAGAACAAGCTTCAAAACTTCATATGTAACATTTTCTGGGGGTATTAACATCATCAATATTTTTCGCTTAAAAATGTCGAATTTCGTGCCAAAAAAGAGCATTAGCGGAAAGTTTTTATTCATTACTTTATTTTAAAGAAAAGTACTGCTGAAAGTTATCGTACTTCGGGAAGCTTATGGTGAACATGCTCCATATCAAAATAGTTGTGAAGGCTAGTTTAAATGCTTCAAAAGTGATGATTTCAATGTGACAGACAAAGAACGTCCAGGTCAACCGAAAAATATTCAAAGCCGACAATTACAAGCAGTATTGTATGAAGATGCGGGTCAAATTTAAAAAAAACTTGCATATACATTAAACGTTGCTCAGCTAACAATTTACGATCGTTGTAAGCATGCCGTGGGGTAAGCATGCGCGGATGCTTTCTACGATGGCATCAGTGACAACGGCTGGTTTAAAAACGGTAGCCATCTGTACTTGCAAAAATCGGTCGGTTCGGTACGTCTCACCTCGTGCAGGATATGTGCTCAGCTGTTTAGTTTTCGGGTCTCAAATCATATCCAACAAGTTTCAAAAAAGAGCTAAAATTAAGTGAACATCAAACGATAAATCAGCTGTGAATTATTTCGGTCTACTCTTCGGTGCATCTTCATAAATCGTTCTCATCTCGTTCCGTATCGTACTCGCTCATCACCGACATTACCGTGTGCATTTGCACACCAGACTTAGATCAATCTGTATGCTCACCGATTAATACAATCGAGTGAAGTGTTGGTTCCACTAATCTTAATACTACGTTATTTGTGATTATTAACTTTTTCTGTTATATTCTTTCTTATTTTATTCGTAATGCGTCCAGTGCATCTGTTATGCGGTGCAATAAATTCTATAATTTCTTAATATTTGAGTACGCTTCTATTTTTTTTCCCATCAATTACAGTCCGGTGCCTCTACCAACTGCGTTCTCGAATATTTTCAGAATCCCAAACGCAGAAAATCGTGGGTTGATCCAGGTCTACCATCAACATCGACTGCAAGGCGAAATTGCTTTGGAAAGAAGGCGGAAAGAGGAAGGTGTGGTGTATTATGAGCTTCTAAAATCCAATGAAACCGTTAATATTGATCGCTACGGACAACAAAAAATCAATTTGAACCACGCTTTGATCGTAAAACGATCAGAATGAGCCAGAAGATATGGCAAAGTAATTTTGCTTATTGATGATGCATTATCACGCACTTCACAAGCAGTTAAATACAAAATATCTTGCCTGGAACGTATTTATTCACGCCTCGAATTTACCAGACCTTGCTCCTTCCGATTACCACTTGTTCCGATCGATGACATACGCACTTTCTAAGTAGCACTTCAAAACGTACGAAGAAGTGGAATGTTGGGTCTCTAAATGGTTGGCCTCAAAACAAGAAAATTTCATTTGGGACGGTATCCACAAATTTCTTGAAAGATGGAGGAAATGTGTAGTTAGCGATGGACATAACTTTGAATACAGCACTTTTCATGTTTCTCTTGAAATTATCGTGTTTTCTTTGACTGCAAAATCCGCATTAGTAACCGGTACACCTAACCAATACAAATACTTATTTTCTAAAAAATTCCAAAAATCCGTTTAACACACATGTAAGTACAAATAATTCTTCTCTTTAATAAATTAATGAAATCAAAATCTTGAATTAATTTGGAAATTTTTGTTGAAGACGAAATTTAATACGAATTGAAATACATCGAAAAATGATTGAAGAGTAAAGCGAGTTTGCGGCACTGAATAGTTTCTTAAAAGAGAAAAGGCACATTAAAATAAATTTATTATTATAAACTTGTTATTCATACAAAAATTTTAACAAATATACCGCGGTCTCTTCATTCTCAAATACTCATACTTGAACATTTTTTCGATCAAATTCGAGTTAATATAGAGCAATCAGGGAAACTAGAATTTAATAAATAAATACATTTAAGGTATTTATTAAGGTAATTTAATGACATTAAAGTAACGGTATTTAACGTTATCATTGATTTTTTATACTTGAAGGGGGTAATGACTCGAGTCGGAAGGATATTAATTTAGGCTTCAGTAGTAGGTTAAAGTAGGGTTTACTCAATAAAACATATTTAATATTGCGATACACGAATCGATAAAATAAACAGGAGAGTGACTCGACAACCCCCAATTCGGTACTTTCTGGCATCCGTACGCCTTACAAAAATATTGCCGGTCTCACGGACGTATTTACCAGGTCTATAAATATGAAACCGGAATTCTTGTATAGAAAATACACGTTTATTGTATGAAAATGATAAAAAATATTTTATTCGAAATATTGTCCATCGCTAGCTATACATTTTTCCCACCTGTCTGACAATTTATGGATGCCATGTCAAAAAAACTGTTGCTTTTTTTAGGCAAACCAGTCATCGAGCCATTTTCGTACATTTTCGTAAGAAGTAAAGCGCTGCTCAGCAAGTGCGTGTCCCATGGATGCAAATAAGTAGTAATCGGACGGAGCCAAGTCTGGTGAATAAGCCGCATGCGAAAGTATTTCCCAACTAAACGCCTCCATCGTTTCCTTGATCAGTTTTGCTGTGTGTGATGGTGCATTATCATGAAGCAAAATCACTTTGTGTTGCCTTTTTTGATATTCTGGTCGTTTTTCACGCAAAGCTTGATTCAAATCGATCATTTGTTGTCGGTAGCGTTCAGTATTAACGGTTTCGCCAGGTTTTAGCAGCTCATAATAGAGCACACCCTTCTGATCCCACCAAACACAGAGCATTGACTTCCGTCCATAGCGATTTGGCCTTGCAGTCGATGTCGATGGTTCGCCTGGAGTTACCCATGATTTTTTACGCTTAAGATTCTCAAAATATATCCACTTTTCATCGCCAGTTACAATTTGATGGAGAAATGACTTTCTTTTGTATCTGGCGAGCAGCATTTCGCAAGTGGTTTTTCGGTTTTCCTGCTGTCTTTCATTCAGTTTATATGGAACCCATTTTCCCATCTTCTGGATCTTTCCCATTGCTTTCAAACGTATGGAGACGGCTTCTTGTGTCACATTTAATTGATCCGCGAGTTGTTGTTGCATTTAAGCGTCATCCTCATCCAACAATGCTTGCAATTCGCTGTCTTCAAACTTTTTCGGTGGTCTTCCACGTTCTTTGTTTCTTACGTCAAAATCGCCACTTTTGAATTTTTTAAACCACTCAAGCACTGTGGTTTACCAAGAGCATGCTCACCGTAAGCTTCGGCAAGCATTCGATGCGAATCTGCAGCAGTTTTCTTCAATTGGTAACAGAAAATCAATGCTGTCCGCAAATCGTAGTTTCCAGGCACAAAATTCGACATGTTCAACACTACTACAAACTATGCTGTTGTATGAAACTTGTATTGTTGTGAGTTCAAAATCTTTGTCAGAGATGTCAACAAGGAAATGGCGCTAATGACGCTGTTGTGTCACGGAATATTCCTCTACACGTATTCTCAGGAATATTCCTTAGCGGACACAGCTAGAGATGGAATTCTGAAAGATAGCTGTCATACAAGATAGGATGCGAAGTAGACGCCGACGCAGCATGAGGCGACTCGCAAAACGATCTACGATTGGCTAAAGCTAAAGCTGCCAACTAAGGTATTTTAGCTAACGCAGGTGCTAACTGCTTTACTGAAATCAGAATTAATTTAGACTCAACAGAGAACGGTTGGTTCATCGTGCCTATAATAAATACTTCCTTTTACATAAATTCGTGTTTTCATCGATAACTCGAGATCCATCTCCTTATCGGCAAACGATCCCAAAAAATAATAACTTTTTAATATTATACCGAATACCGAATAATCTAATTACCCGGTACCAGCATAACAACGCAGTTTGACGGTAACTACATTGACAGCTAGGGCCATCTATGGGCAAATTCCGGTTTCATATTTATATACCTGGTATAATCGTGTCCGCATTCAAATAAGATTGTTGAACGACTTTTCTGATGGTAATTACGATTATAATTGTACCTGTTTGACCGGCCTGACCTTCGGAGAGTATTTTACAATAAATGAGCCTTCTCGTGCCCTCTGTTGGCTGAATGCAGACGCCTATATGGTATATCTCGGTACTGTGGATTCACTAACCCTTGTGAATTTAGTTCTCCGTGATCCGATTTTGGAATTCGCTTCTAATTGCTTCACACTGCCTTGTGGACAAGACGAAGCTATCACACACACTGACCTTTCCACCCTAGTCGCTCGACCGCCAAGTCTCCGCATATCCGCGGATACCTATTATACTAAGTAGGGGTATCGCGGATAGGGATCTGGAGATGAAATTCACATTTCTGCGTGTTGTCGGGGATTTATAGTGCGAATTCAGTGTCCGATGTATATTACACGTGCCTGCCTCTGATAACCAATTGATTCTACATGGATTATTTATAAGTTATTAGCCAGTAAAGTTTCTATTTTTCTCTCTCGTTCTACCTGACACCCATTTCACATCTTCGGCCTATCTCGACCTCCTTCCACCCTTTCCATTCCCGTACCGAACTAGATTTCAGTCGTAGTCGTGAATTTCGAATGGTAATCGCGAAGATAGTGCACTCATTAACAGATCAGTGTCGTCTACAGTTGATGAGCTGTCAGAGAGCACGTGGTATGGACTCCCGCTACCGTCCTCCATATGCCAAGTTTGACGTTTCTGCATCGCTTTAGTATAGCAGACCCACTGCTCGACTGAATAGGCCTAGTTCGGTCCTCGTTCCTTCGGTAGTCACAGGGCCCACGCGCTCCTCCACTTTGTTTATTGAAACGTACTATCAAAACAGAGAGTTCGGTATCTTACTACAGCATACACGATACTTAGCTGATGGGCTACCTTTCGGAAAAATCGAAGACTGTAATATTTGTATTGAGTTCTTGTGCATCGGTGTACATGGCAGTGAATCCCTTCAGTGACTAGAATAGTGTCTAAGTATGTAACATATCGATGAATCAGTGCGTTAATGTCTTCCAAAGAGTTAATATAACATATGCTGATCATGCGAAAATTTCCACAATATAATGTATACTAAGAAGATACCGCGAAACCTCCAACTACTTATAAAGATACAACGCATCAAGTTTCATTAGTCAACATTACGTGCATACCCTAGGACTCGAACCTAATTATAATGAGAATTTTATCATATTAAATATATTCGATCAAGGCTTTTTAGTAGAAGAGAATATAAGTCTTGGCGTACAATGCTTTGACATTTTAGCTTAAATAAGCTAAAAGTATTACAACAAAAAGCGAATAAATGAAAGTTTTCGCGCAGTAACATGTATTCAATTCCTATGAAAACTCACGGAGCTTAAGTGCATTATTTAATTACGAACGATTTTTTTCTCATTCTTTAAAGATTCATATACTTGCTGTGATACGATGAAAGCCTTAGAAAGAAGGCTATTGGAAGCCTTAAGGGGAGGCAAAACGTACTTAGTGGGTAACTAAAACTGTAAACAATAGCATTTCACTCTACTAGTGTGTGAGAGAGATAGCTATACGATATACTACCAGCGCCTCTCGCGGAATTCAGGTAAGGCGAAACTGTACTAGTTCTATCTCGTTCGCACTTATGCATATTTCGCCATGTCTTCATACACCTGAGCCATCGACCATGTCTCGCGCATTTTTTTTTCGAGATTATCAACAATAGTTGCCGTGCACGGTTGAGGTACTTTTTCGTTTCTAAATCGCAATCAGAATGGGTGTACTGTGTGTGTTTTTGTGCTGGCTTGGGGGTGACAAACGGCGTTTTTTCATTTTGTGCCTGAAATAATTTTAAAACGTAATTTTTTCATTACAGGTGACTGTGGATAATTAATCTGTAATTTTTTGTTCTATTTTCAAAATTCTACGTTTGCCACCCAAAAGGTTCACGTTTTTGCAGTCTATTGTTACGTCCTGACGTAACGTCGCATTTATCTTTTTCATTTCGATTACGTTAAAGTTCTTCTGTTTGAGTTTCGCTACAGTAAAAGTAACCTCTCACATTTTTCTTTTATTCTCGAACTTCTTAAGAGGAGAGGAGAGCGATTTTAGCGACGGAGATCGAAACAGGGTGAGGATGCGGCCCTACCGACCGTCTCCCGGGAAGAATTAATCTTGTAAAGATGGAATTTTTCGGCGCTCCCGGTCAAAAGGCAAACTTTCAAACCATGGGATCTACTGCGTAGACCCGGTTATCGACTGCCATTTATGGATCTATGATTCAGCGCGGTCTTACCCTCAATCCTAGACCAGGGGTTCGGTTAGTCGCCGTCGGGGCGTTGTTGGTCATAAGGGAGCGGTTGGAGGGAACGCTATCACGTGACCAAGCGACCGCACCCTTTCTTCTCGCTCTTGCCTGAAATCTTCTCTCTCTCTCTCTCTCTTTACAAAGATGACGAAATCACGAACAATTATTAACTAAGCGAAACAATTAACAAAAGTGGAGGAACTGTTGATTTAAACGAAAGAATTATGACTATTAAAATGTTCACACGAATACTCTAGGTAAAATATCAGCAGCAAAAAGAACAATTATGCTTCCATATGGAAACTAACCATGGCAGTCACTCGAAAACGAGTACATCCCACATCGAATTAATGAGCTTACCAAGTATAGTCGGGTAATAGAAGAAAGATCAGTATATCAGGATTAATTCCCCTTTTCTCTTGGGATTATATTAATATGTCTCTCGTAAAATATTGGAATTTATAGTAAAAATACCATCATAAATATATAGAACATGTTATGCCTATATAGAAAGGATAAAGGAAATATTAGGATTAATTTATGGTAAAATAGCGAAAAATAGACAGAAAAACGAGAAAGAGATGAGACTAAAATTGAGTTGCAATGAAGCTTCTGCTGCAGGAAAGCGAGGCTGGCCGACTCTCCACGCAACGAAAACGCCTTGCGCGAGGTCTGAACAGCGATCTAGCTGACTTGCGTATGAACGAAGTGTACGAGTAACCGAGCTAGGCCGGTCGTTCTCAAGAGAAGAACTCTCTCGCTCTCTCTCGTTTTCATGTATAAAATTACTTGTTTTACCAGCAAATTATATATATGGAATATGTTACACATATATATATATATATATATAGGATAAAATGAAATATTAAGATTATTTTACAGCTGAATACCCATAAGTAAGACTAAACGAGAAAGAGGGAAAAACTATAAAATGTTTCAATAAAGCTTTCGTTGTAGGAAAGCGAGGCTAGGCGACTCTCTGTGCCACTATGAACGCCTTATCGCTAGGGCTGAACGGCGATCTAGCCGACTTGGGTACGAACGAAATGTACGAGTAACCAAGTTAGGCGAGTCGTTCTCAAGAGAAGAACTCTCTCGCTCTCTCTCGTTTCCATGCATAGACATACTTGTTTTACCATCAAGTTATTTATATGGAATACATTACACATATATAGACAGGATAAAATGAAATGTTAAGATTGTTTTACAGCTAAATACTAAAGGGTGGTTAAATTTTAAGGGCCGATGTTGATTTTGAATAAAACACAAATTATTTAGGAAATTATTGTCAATTCTTTTTATTATGATAATATGGTATGGTTCAATTATGTATGGAACAAAATATCGGCCAAGTGGCCGCCGCGACCTCGGCGGCACACCTCCATCCGATGGTCCAAATTTTCGATGACGCTTGGGCATAATTGAGGTTCTATGCCGTTAATGTGCCGAATTATCTCATCCTTTAGCTCTTGAATTGTTGCTGGCTTATCGACGTACACCTTTTCTTTCAAATAATCCCAAAGAAAGAAGTCCAACGGTGTCAAATCACATGATCTTGGCGGCCAATTGACATCGCCACCACGTGAGATAACACGGCCATTGAATTTGTCGCGCAAAAGAGCCATTGTTTCGTTAGCTGTGTGGCAAGTGGCACCATCCTGTTGAAACCACATATCGCCCACATCCATATCTTCCAATTCGGGCCATAAAAAGTTCGTTATCATCTCACGATAGCGAACACCATTCACAGTAACTGCCTGACCGGCCTCATTTTGGAAAAAATACGGCCCGATGATGCCGTCAGCCCATAAACCGCACCAAACAATCACTCTTTGTGGGTGCATTGGTTTTTCGACAATCACTCTTGGATTATGATTCGCCCAAATGCGGCAATTCTGCTTATTGACGAATCCACTGAGGTGAAAATGTGCCTCATCACTGAAGATGATTTTCTTCGAAAATTGATCATCCACTGTTGCCATTTCTTGCTACCATTCTGACCATTGACGACGTTTGGCATGGTCAAGAGGCTTTAGTTCTTGAGTCAATTGCACCTTATAAGCGTGTAAATGCAAGTCTTTATGCATAATGTTCATCAACGACGAGCGTGAGAGGTGCAATTGTTAGGCACGACGACGAGTTGAGGTGGACGGCTCTTCAGCCACACTATCGCGAACAGCAGCAATATTTTCTACAGTACGAGCTGTACTAGCATGCACTGGAGTTTTAATATCTCCTACAGACCCGGTTTGCTCAAATTTTTGCACGATTTTTCCGATTGTACGCACATTTGGACGATTAAATTGACCGAAAAAATCACGAAGTGCACGATATGCATTTTGATTTGAACGCCCATTTTCATAATAAGCCTGAATAACTTTAACGCGTTGCTCGATTGTGTATCTTTCCATGGTTCAAATTGAGTTAGTCTGAAATTGAGAAATGTCAAATGAAATGCAGAAAAGAACTTGACGTTTAGGTGTGGTTCACATTCGACATCGGCCCTTAAAATTTAACCACCCTTTACAATAATATGTTGTTTCGAGTATTTGACGAGGAACCAACCCGTTCTATCTTGAGTCTAATTTATAACTGTCTTTCGTAAAGCAGTTGCTAACTGTGTTCACGAAAAGCCCTTAATTCGCAATTTTAGCATTAGCCTATCGTCGAATGCCAGGCGAGTCGCTCATGCTGTGTCGGCGTTCTTGGGGTCGTTCGTGCGATCGGGCATTGGACTTCGTTTCCTGTCTTGAACGAATTCCAATGTTTCTTTGCTATGGAATATTCCCGAATATATGAAATACGGAGTGGAATATTCCGCAGCATAACAGCTGTCAATGTGGGATTGACCCGGCATAAGCCGTATCACGAGCGAGTTATCCTCGAGAATTATTATTTCGATTTATTCCATTTTCTGTTATTCGTTCTAATGTATATTTGGAATTTGGTTTGAACGATGTTAGTGTAGGCGGTAGAGAGTTGGGTAGAACGTAGATTACGTATACGAGTGTGAGAGAAGGAGCGAGTGCCGCGATTCTTACTGTCGTAATAATTAAGCTGATGAATTTATTATAAACGTTCGACTTTTGAATATATTCTTTTGATGTTATATTCTCCTCGCCGTCTTCCGCGATGTACCGTTGTCAGGGCGTCTGCTGGTCGGACGCGGGAAACTTCCCGCAGTTGAACACGTGTAGTCGATCCTCGGAGATAGTGGTTGAGGTAGAAAGGAAAAGGGGATACCAAAGATTTCTCGTCGTAGTTACAAAGGAACTTTTATATTTATTGGAATTAATGTCGAATAGTTATATGAATAAAGAAGTATAAGGGGTAGATAATAATAGATGATAACAAAAATCGTAAGGTGGCCACGTCGGCCCACGTCGCGTTTCTTTCCTCTCGTCGCCGTTGCGTGGGATCTCCGGCCGCTATGCCTTTGTCCCCGTAGCGTGGGGTCTCGTCGTACGTGGTTAGCTCTCGTAGCTCGTACCGCTCGACTCCAACTAGCGTTGCCAGGCCACTGCCTGCGGGTGCGCGGGCTCGCGCCTGCGCCTTGCGTCTTTCGGCGTTGCTCGCGTCGCCTTCCGAAGTGCGCTCGGTCGAAGCCCATCGAACTCGGGAAACGGCGTTTATAACAAATTGTTGAAAACCCAGAGTTAATTTACGGGACTTTTTCTTTTATACCTTCTTTATATTTTCTTTTTTTTTTTGTGATATTTTGCCAAGTCAGTTATGGATTCAATTGCTTCAATGAATAAATAATTTTCCACCCTGGCACCTTTGTGAATCTCGTATTTATGATGTTTATTTAATTTATTCATTAAAACCTCGAAAGTCCGAACCACCCACTTTACCTTTAATGACTGTAGCCAGCCTGGGCTGAGTCCGATCGTTAACACCGTTATTTTCATCCCGGCGCGCAAGCGCCTGACGCTCAGCTCGAGAAAGCAAATTCAATGGGAGGAAAAATAACCAAGACCGGCTATAGGTAACGGGAGAGTACATTGGAGCTAAATTTGCGTTACAGTACATATGTAACACGCTAAGAAGAGACAACCAGACTTACAGCTAAACCGATTAACAAATAGACTAAGAGTTGGCAGGGCAATCCATCATTCTAATGGCTACAGTGTGGAAAGCCTGGATCCCGTTATGATGAGCTTGTTATATACCACTCAATAGGGTCAGTTTTCGGAACGATTGGATAGATCCGATTACCGACTAATTAATTTCGACATTATTTCTCCATCGCTTGGTTGCGAGACCGCCTACTCGCGAATAGAAAGAATTTGCTGAAGTTCGAAGCGAGATGCGATCAATGACCCGCGCTTAGTTAGTGCAATCAATTTCGGCAAGGGTAGATAGTAACTACCTTACCGAAGTCAGTCTGAAAATAAACTTGAGACTGAATGGTTGGTTCCTCGTCAAAGTCTCGAGAGATATAATTTAAAGTATTAAAAACGATACTGTAATATGAATATATGTATAATAATTTGACGACCATCGACCGTAAATTATAATAAAAACGATTCAATTTGTTTAATGTTAACTCTGCGTTCTCAGTCGTTCACGCGAGTGCTAACTCCTTAAAGGCAAACGATTCTAAATACTAACTTTCATTAAATATTATACCTACGACCGTATTATCTTTGAATAGGCATCTTCCGGCATAACAGATCGATGATCCAGCACGGTTACTATCGACCTGAAGTCATAGAGCTCAGCAAGTGACATCTGGCGCTACGGGTCGTAGAAATCTCTAATTAACCCGTTATCATCTGCTCCGTGGATAACTGCTGGAATTTCTCTTTTCCCCGTTATGGTATCTGTCTTTGTCACGAAAGGAGGCTTATTGACGAATGTTGCAATAAGCATGAAACTAATGTTCATTATTACAAAAAAAACACCAGTCTTGTTAACTGTTGGTGGAAGATTGGAATCTGTTTTCGAAGACCAAATACGACATACTGACTCGGTAAACGCCATTCACTGAAGTCTCGGGATATATTAATAACTATTGAAAGATAACTTTAGCAGTGATTGGAATTAGAGGAACTAATTCAATATTCAGGACACTGGAAAATAGATGAAATAATTTAGATTTGAAAACAAGATGAAACAATAAATGTAAGTCTTATTAATCATTATAGTGACGGTAAAGACTGCTCAGACCTACGGTAGCGATTGTTGGTAGGAAAACAAATCCCTCAACGCCCCACCTCATGACTTGATCGCTGTCCGTCTGTCTCTTCTCTCTCTGCTAACACCATAAAACGATAAGTGTTTTTAAGAAAAAATGCGTATTTAGAATCGCATACATGGTGGTTTATCACAAGAATAATAATTTAAGCAGCAATTTAAAACATAATAATTTAATATATAAATAACCTAAACAGAAAATTATTATAAATACGAATTGAAAAAGAAATATTTATCTAAAAGAATGTATGAAAGAGCAATAATTATTGAAACAAAACGTTAGTCAAGACTAGGGGCGTTACGTTACTTAATTAGTTAAACATACTGGATTAAGAATTAACTAGTTGAGGATATAAAAAAAATTAATATCTCATTGCTTTAAGTCATTATATATACGCAATATTAAGATTTTAAATAAGTCCAAATATTATAGAATAAATACATTCTGTATTAATCATTAAAGAAGACGCAAGAAACGACTCAGGTCTTCGGCGTAGCGTTACCCAAAAACAACTTTACATCTCGCTGCTTGACCGAATCGCTGTCCGTCTCTCTCGACCTAATACGTGCCACCGAACGAGGGGTGACATTACGACATAATGTATAATTATGAATATATATTAAACGCCTTCCCAAACAACTAGTGAGAGGATCTGTAACTTGAAAATGGTTTCGACACTCAGGTAAAATTTGTTCCACCGATATCAAATAATTAGTCGTAATAAATTTATGGATATTCCATCCAGCGGTGTATATTTAATGAGGTTTCCTTTGAACTCTAATTATTAAGCATTTTATAAAATTCTAAATGTAAATTTAAGATATGATAACCAACAAATAAGGAAGTTATTTAGGAAAAGTCTTAAAGTATTTGATGCATATTATGAATAATCACGCATTTGATCTTATAATGCCATATAAGTAAAGAGAGCATCTAAGTTTAATTCCCTAATTAACTAAATGTTAGCCGACATTGTCATGCGGGCAACGTCGAGAGAAGTTCATATCGCGTCGTTCAGCTGAGTGATCGTAGAGTTGAGATACGACAAGGACCGCACTGCGTTCATATTCTGGCAACGACACCTATGTTCCTATTTTTTTTGCATCGATAGTAAAACATGGTACCTTCCCCTTCTGTAATAAACTGTATTGTCACACAGACTAACTTTTTCGTTCGTGGTATAATCGATAAATATACTGAAAAAATGCGCTGTCGGCAAAAAGTGGAAGATTTCCTTTTTGATTCTAATGTTATGCCGTATGACGCGTATTTAGTGATAATACCGACGCAGGAATAATATTAAAATAAAAGTTCGTATTTGGGATTGTTTGCCATTGAGCAGTTGTAAATCGCGTGCACGAGAGTGAAGACGCAGGGGTAGCAATAAGAAATGAAATAGTTCTATATTATAATTCACGGTCGGAGGCCGTAATATTGTATTATTATACGTATGCAAGTTTTACAGTTAAATTAATGGTGTGATATTTAAACTCGAGACTTTAACGAGAACCAACCAATCTGTCTCGTAATCAGTTAAACTGTCCTCAGTACAGTTATTACTCTTTACATTTCGACGAAATTGATGAGTTGCACTAAGCGGTCGTTGATCGCAACTTGTTTCGTGCATCAGCACATTCTTCCGCTCATTGCAAGTGGCCTCGCGAAAGAGCAAAAAGGGGAATAATGTCGAAATTAATTAGTGGAATTAATTTCGACATTAGTGAAATTCCTTCGAAATTCCGCGGCACAACACTAACGAATAATTCTATGCAGCACGAGTCCAGCAAACATTACGGTGAAATGTTCAAGCTCCGTTTAGATGATACACTTACTCTATAGCTTAAGTAAGTCAAAGGTGTGTGGTGAAGAACGAATAAACAAAAGCATTTACGTGATAATATTCAGTGAGTTTTTCTGGAAATACACGAAAGTTCTAGGGTCCTATTTATTCAGAATCAAATTTTGAAGAAATCCTGTAACACAACTAGGACTTTAAAGTCATTATATATACACTGTCGTTAGCGCCTTTGTCGCTGTCGTTAGTGCCTTCATCGTTATCGTTGGCGCCTTTATCGTTCTCGTCATTGTCCAATCGTTGAGCGGTCTTTAAATATCGAAGGACCCATTTGAACAAAGCAATTGTCAATGGCGTTATCCGTGGCGTTTATCGAGTTCGCGTCTACTAAGACAGCGTCCTCCTCGTTAATAAGCACTGATTCAGGACCCGTTGAGACAGGACACCCCATATGTATAGCGGACAGGTTGTCAGCAAAAAACAAAATCACATCACCATCTTAATACCAGAGTTATCATCATCACCGCTATCCTTGTTGTCTTTGTAATCACGGTCTTCGTCGTTGACTGGTTCTTCATTGGATGGTGCTCGACCGTCAACATCAATATTAGCTCCACCAGCAACACCATAGTTGTTATCATCATCATCATCATCATCATCATCATCATCATCATCATCATCATCATCATCATCATTATTGCCGTCGTCGTTACCACGATCGTTGTCGTCGTCATCATCGTCGTTACCACGATCGCGGTCGTCGGCATCATAGTCGTTACCACGATCGTTGTCATCGTCGGTAACACACTTGTTGCTGTTGTCGTCATGGTTATCATCGTCGCCGTCATCGTCGTCGCTGCTGTCTAATGCAGCCCGTTGCATACTACAATAGACGTTCTTGTAACAATCCATAAGATCGTATACGACTTGTAAATGTCCATTATATCTCTCACGCATGACCTCAACGGAAATGACAAAGCATCGGTAAAGTCTCGAAAGCCGAATAATCATACAACCATCCTATAGTACATGTTTGAAACAAACGTAGAATTCTTCGTAATTTACGTTCAGCGGATTGCAAATTCATTGACTTTAAGTTGGAATCCCAGTTCAATATTTGGAAGCGAGCTATCGCCTGACTCCTGGTTAGTGCTAATGCTGCGACCTTCCGTACAGCCTTAACTTGATCTCATGCACGAAAACAAGGCATTTTTGATAGACAACTTTTTAATTAAACTACGAACAGATAGGGACAAATACACGCTCACACCTATACGTGTAATTGAATATGGTGATAGGCACAAATTTGGGAAACGGTTAACTATTTCACAACAGAATTGCAATACAAAGGTACTTGTATGAGTTCACGACAGAGAATTGCTGTAACTTCAAGTTTCTCAAGCCACTATAGTTTACGATCCTCTCTACAGTTTTTCTTGTTTTCGGGAACACAGAAAATGTAGGGGGTGGACGCCTCCGTAGGCGATGATTACCTTAAATTTGTTAGACATTCTTTTTAGTTGGCGTACGATTTATCCCTTCTATTTTTCAAAGCCTCTCAATGCTCTAGCGAAAAGATCGGAATAACCGGGGTCTAATCTATCCTATTGACTCCGCAAGTAGCCCTTGTGAAAAAGAACGTCCTATGCAATAAAAAAATCTTTATTCTATATTGTTGTATCACTACTCAGTCTGACGCCACCCGCCGAACTAATAATTTTCTACCAATTTGAATACTGTACGGCCCTGCGCCGATATGCGCTGTCTACTATATTGCAGGAAAAAGACACAAATATTGTTACGTTCGAAATGAACCACAAGGAGTTGCACAACGATCTGCACACATTTTAAAAAGAGATCTCCGGATAAGCATTTCGAGTGACACTATGCTACTATCAGGTGTGCAAGTATGAAATGCGGATTTCAGACAACAGATGGCGCACGAATGCAGTTTGTGCTATGAAGATCTGACACTGCGCCACTGTGTTGTGTCAGACGCGCACGAGCGATAAATTGGAAAAGTGTGTGCATAGTGTTGTGTTGTTGTGTTCAATATGTCGAAATTTATACCGAACATCATGGGTGGACCCAGGCGCACCATCCACATCAACCGCAAGACCGAATCGCTTTGGCAGAAAGACGATGTGTTTGGTGGGACTAGAGTGGCGTGGTCTATTATGAGCTATTAAAACCTGGAGAAACGGTTAATTTTAAGCGTTACCAGTAACAATTGACCGATTTTAACTGTTCGCAGCTTGAAAAAAGGCCAGAACACCAAAAGAGGCAACACAAAGTAATTTTTCTTCATGACAATGCTCCATCACATACGGCAAAACCGGTTCACGACACGTTGGAAGCACTCAGCTGGGAAGTTCTACCCCATGCGGCTTACTCACCAGACGTTGCTCCTTCCGATTATCCATTGTTTGCCTCGATAGGTCACGCACTTGCTGAGCAGCGCTTTGGTTCGTACGAAGATGTGAAAAAATGGTTCGATGAATGGTTCGCAGCAAAAGGGGAAGATTTTTACTGGCCTAGTATTCACAAATTGCCCGAAAGATGGGAAAAATGTGTAACAAGCGATGGAGCATACTTGGAATAAAGCACTTTTTATTATTCTTCCGGATTTAACATGTTTTTTTAGAAAAAAAAATCCGCATTTTATACTTGTACACCTGGTATATCGCTATCGTCAACAAAAGAAACACTTTTATTACTGTACGCTCCGAAAAAATGTACCCTTCGTTAATCGTGCATCTACAAAAATTCCCATACTCTTTTACGATCGGAAAACTTGTACAGAGCGCCCAAGCTAACATTACGGCAATAACAGCAGTATCACATTCTATTTGACGGTTATCTATTTCGATTTTTAAGATCAACATACGGCCAATGGACTCTAGCTGCGTGGTCAACGCAATTTCGTCTTCAATCAACGCAATAGCAGGTCTATGATGATACAGATTAAGTAAGTAAAATGTTGATCACTGCTAAGTATCCAACTGTCTTTTCAGTCTACTTAAATGTTTATCAGATTCGACCACATGATTTATACATTTCCTGTCAATACGACAATAAGACCCTACACGTATTCACGGCCAGGAATCCTGTTATCCGGTAATGCGTAATAGGATATGACTGTCGTCGGTATAATTATTTTGAAAAGTTAATGTTCGGGATCGTTCGCCAATAAGGAGATGGATCTCGCGTGGGAGTGATAAACACTATAGAAGTGTCGACTGGACGTTTATTATAAATAACGGCTTGTTGAGAAATCTGCTCGCACGACTAGACAATGGTCGCTGCGTAGCAGCGTATTGTTGCTGTTGCGCTGTTGCGCTCAACGGCCATCGGTTAGCTGGGTGGCAGCACCTCGCAGGCACTCTCTCGCGCGTATGTACGACGATCGCGCTCTCGTGCAGCGTTAGCACCACCAACGACGTTTTTGAAACGTGCACCATCTTGAATTTACTTCCATCGTCAACGCCAAGTGATCATCAGGTGCTTTACGAACAGGATAATTCTTTCAACGTCAACCATCGGATCCTCTCAACTCAAAACGTGCTCAAAAGGACTCAAATATCTCTGGTAAGATAACACACTGATAATTTAGCCAAATTCCCTCAGCGTGATGGTAATATACAATATACTGATATGTGCATCCTCATGTAGTAAATTGCACACACTTAGTAAATTCAGTGCTCAACTTTATTTTCATATTTTTTTGTACTATTTGTAATTTAATTTTTGTGAATACAGACCACATTTTCTGTTAACATCATTTGTCTGGTTATTTCCCATCTGTCACGAGTGAGTACTCATCCCACTTTCGATATATTTCAGCTACAAACACCTCGATCACGAAGAATCCAAACACGGCTACTTTCCATTATTTATTACAGTTACAATGTTTCGTACAAATAAAGCAACCAAAGTACAATTTAGGAATTCTAGAGGTTCTGACGAGGAACCGACCTGTCTTGTTCAAATCTGTTTCAAAACTTTAATAAAGGGTGATTAAATTTTAAGGGCCGATGTTGAATGTGAACCACACCTAAACGTCAAGTTTTTTTCTGCATTTCATTTGACATTTCTCAATTTCAGACTAACTCAATTTGAACCATGGAAAGATACACAATCGAGCAACGCGTTAAAATTATTCAGGCTTATTATGAAAATGGGCGTTCAAATCAAAATGCATATCGTGCACTTCGTGATTTTTTCGGTCAATTTAATCGTCCAAATGTGCGTACAATCGGAAAAATCGTGCAAAAATTTGAGCAAACCGGGTCTGTAGGAGATATTAAAACACCAGTGCATGCTCGTACAGCTCGTACTGCAGAAAATATTGCTGCTGTTCGCAATAGTGTGGCTGAAGAGCCGTCCACCTCAACTCATCGTCGTGCCCAACAATTGCACCTCTCACGCTCGTCGTTGATGAACATTATGCATAAAGACTTGCATTTACACGCTTATAAGGTGCAATTGACTCAAGAACTAAAGCCTCTTGACCATTCCAAGCGTCGTCAATCGTCAGAATGGTGGCAAGAAATGGCAACAGTGGATGATCAATTTTCGAAGAAAATAATCTTCAGTGATGAGGCACATTTTCACCTCAGTGGATTCGTCAATAAGCAGAATTGCCGCATTTGGGCGAATCATAATCCAAGAGTGATTGTCGAAAAACCAATGCACCCACAAAGAGTGACTGTTTGGTGCGGTTTATGGGCTGGCGGCATCATCGGGCCGTATTTTTTCCAAAATGAGGCCGGTCAGGCAGTTACTGTGAATGGTGTTCGCTATCGTGAGATGATAACGAACTTTTTATGGCCCGAATTGGAAGATATGGATGTGGGCGATATGTGGTTTCAACAGGACGGTGCCACTTGCCACACAGCTAACGAAACAATGGCTCTTTTGCGCGACAAATTCAATGGCCGTGTTATCTCACGTGGTGGCGATGTCAATTGGCCGCCAAGATCATGTGATTTGACACCGTTGGACTTCTTTCTTTGAGGTTATTTGAAAGAAAAGGTGTACGTCGATAAGCCAGCAACAATTCAAGAGCTAAAGGATGAGATAATTCGGCACATTAACGGCATAGAACCTCAATTATGCCCAAGCGTCATCGAAAATTTGGACCATCGGATGGAGGTGTGCCGCCGAGGTCGCGGCGGCCACTTGGCCGATATTTTGTTCCATACATAATTGAACCATACCATATTATCATAATAAAAAGAATTGACAATAATTTCCTAAATAATTTGTGTTTTATTCAAAATCAACATCGGCCCTTAAAATTTAACCACCCTTTATTTCGGGTGAGTCCGACCCGGGATCAACCGTTCAGGTTGATGTTACACTTTGGACTAATTTCGGCCAAGTTACTACAAACCACTTTGCGAAATTGATTACACATTCATGATTAAGTACGAATTGCATCACATCGTATATCAGCACATTCTTTTTCCTTTGCGGCTCTACTTCGCGAGCAGCCTACTTACCTAATTGCGACCGAGCGAAGGAGGAGTAATGCTGCAACAAATAATATAATTTGACGATTAATCTGGGGCACAACAATCCGTTTTCACCGTCTTCTACACTGTTGACCGCAGTTGCAACGTCGTACGACTATACTTAAAAACATACATTAAAATGAAAAATCGGCAGATAGGCCCGTGACTCTGGTGAAAATAGATTCGAGTACCTAGTCTTCGTCTCACGTTTTTCTATAGTCTCCTTGAATCCTCGACCTATTTTTCTACATGAGTTAGTTTATCAGGGGTCGTGATCTGTGAAACAGTGATTTACAACCAACAACCATGTACCAAGTTCTATCGGACGACGAGAAGGAACGACTTGAAGTATCCCTAATTCTTGGTACAAGGTATATCCTCAACCAGTCCGCGATAAAAAAAGTTAGCGTCGATCTGCAACCACGTGCCGATAGAGGTATAGACCCGATCGTAAAGCTGTAAAACAATACTACTACAGGCAGTATTGTCTCTGAATCATAGGCTTAGAGCTTACTACTAACGCATCTACCGACTATTTTCAAGTATTTCACCGATGGACAGAATATAGTCTGGGAATCAAGCTGGCGCACTTCTACACCGATACATATTGGAGAATGTGAGCTACTTTTCACATCGAGTTATGGCTTCAAATCTATTGTATTCGATCGTAGTATTTAAGAAACCACTACAGACCACTTTGTGGACGAAAAACTGAACCCTCAGAAGAAGAAACGTGGAAATGATTCACCCACTGTCGTGACGCAGACGCCATCATTCGACGGACTACAAAACAAAATGGTATGAATCGATGAATGCTTCAGATGCCTGCAGCGGAACGTTGCTCATTTACAAAATACGTTAATGTACTTTGTGCAGAATTATTGGTGCATCTTGCGGTTAACAAATCACCCGAAAAAGTGGACGAGGTGCGTGCCAAAGACTTCATATAAATTAATGTATTTTAAAGAAGCTGTTCAATTTCGTCTGGATCACTCACTTGCCGATATTACGGTCGGCATCGTGTTCCTGGAGTCAACGGTATTGTATGCTTCTTTCATTACAAACCAAGTGAGAAAAGCACTTGTTGAAAAAATGACAGGAACACTTCAATAACGCATTATCATTGAAATAGCTCAACAGCTCAAGGACTTGTGCATGGCGGGCGGTTTTCCACTCGCCAAGTGGCACTCGTCAAACCTCAAAGTACTTGCCAATATCTCATTATCAAGGTCAAGCTCAGCTATCTCAATGGACGACTGCGAGACAAAGATTCTTGGTTTGACTTGGCTTCCTAGTGAAGACAAGTTCACATTCGCATCCCGGTTCAACTCAGCTCAAGGAAGTTTCACGAAACGCCTCATTCTCTCTGAGGTGGCTCAGCTCTTTGATCCACTTGGTTTCGTCTCACCGGTTGTGATAAGAGCCAAGATTCTTTTACAAGAGCTTTGGCTTCACAATCTCAAATGGGATGATCCACTGCCATACCAAGTCTCATCTCATTGGACTGTCATCAGAGCAGATCTCACCAGCTTGGCCAAGCTCTCAATTCCACGGTGGTTTAATGCATGGAACGACTCAACAGTGGACGTTCACAGCTTCTCTGATGCATCTCAACCAAGCCATGGCGGCAGTGATTTATATCACTGTTAACTCATCATCCACAGGAAAAGTGGCTTCACTTGTCTGCTTAAAACGCGCGTGGCACCACTCAAGAAGCTCACCATACCAAGGCTTGAACTGACTGCAGCTTCGTTGTTAGCTAAGCTGGTTGCATACGTTCAAGCCACACTCAAGGTTAAAATCTCATCTGCTCACCTGTGGACGGACTCATCAGTAACTCTCACCTGGATCAAAGTACATCCTTCTCGGTGGAAAGACTATGTCCGAAATAGAGTCGCTCAAATACAAGAACTCACACCCAATGCTCAGTGGCGTCATGTGGCAGGCACAAGTAATCCAGCTGACTGTGCCTCGCGGGGCATATCAACATCTCAATTATCTTCTCATCAGCTGTGGTGGTCAGGTCTCCCGTGGATGGTGAAGCCTGTTGAATTTTGGCCAAAAGCCACAACTGATTCAGAGGATTTAAGCATTATGGAAGCCCGACCGGGGGTAGCTCTCCTAGCGGCAACACAGGCGCCTGAGTATCATTGGGAGCTCATTCATCGCTGTTCTTCGCTTTCAAAATTATGTCGTCTCACCTCATATTGTGTCAGGGTAGTGGCAAAAATGAGGAGGAGGTTAGAATCAGCAGGAAACGCTTCACTCACTGCGAGAGAAATTGCTGCAGTAAAACTGTTTTGGAATAAAGCGACACAGGCCGTGTTTTTCAAGCACGAGATACAAGTGCTGCAGTCAGGCTCGCATCTTCCATCTGCTCGCCCCTTCAGTCGACTAACAGCTTTTATCGACGAGGAAGGTGTACTTAGAGTAGGAGGTCGTCTTGCTCAATCAGCACTCACTTTTGAAGAAAGGCATCCTGCCATTCTACCTCGTCATTCTCGATTCACGACTCTCATCATCGATCAAGCTTACGTGCGAACTCTTCACGGAGGCACGCAGCTCACACTAGCTCAAGTTCGGCTAACACATTGGATCGTAGGCGGTAGAGCTCCTCATGTGAAATCTCATATATTACATTGCGTGGTGTGTGCTCGACAGAGAGGAGTCCGTGCACAACAATTGATGGGTCAGCTTCCTCTGTCACGAGTCACACCATCGCGCGCATTTACTCACACAGGAGTAGACTACGCCGGTCCTCTTACGCTCAAAACTTGGAAGGGGCGAGGCAGTAAAACACACAAAGGCTGGATCTGCGTTTTTGTGTGTCTCGCCACTCAGCTCTGCATCTTGAGGTCGTCAGTGACTATTCAGCTGACGGCTTCCTCTCAACGTTCAGGCGATTCTCATCAAGGCGCGGTATTCCTTACACTATATATTCTGACTGTGGCACTAACTTTGTTGGTGCACACAAATTCATATCTGAGATGTTCAGGAAGGCCTCGCAAGAGCATCATCTCATCGCTTCTTCTCTCGCAAATCAACAAATTGCATGGAAGTTTAATCCACCTGCGGCGCCACATATAGGTGGCAAATGGGAAACAGCTGTAAAGTCTGTGAAATTTAATCTGCGTCGAACGGTGTGTGATATTGCACTCACGTTCGAAGAGCTCTCAACGCTGCTGGCTCAAATCGAGGCTATACTCAACTCAAGGCCTCTGGAACCGCTCAGCGATGATCCAGATGATTCATCAGCACTCACGCCTGGACATTTTCTCATTGGTGAAGCGCTCACAATGGTCCCAGAGCCGAATCTGGAAGATTTGGCAATCTCACGGCTCTCAAGGTGACAATTGTTGCAACAAAAGATACAACAATTTTGGCGACAATGGTCTGCAGACTATTTACAACGGCAGCAGTCGATTTCAAAGTGGCATCACCCTAATAACATCATCAAAATTGGCTCGTTGGTCCTGCTCACGGATGAGCGCTTTCCACCGTGCAAATGGCCACTTGCACGAGTCACGGCGTTGCATCCAGGCAAAGACGGGCTCACCAGGGTGGTGACACTCAGAACTGCTACCACTACGCTCACCAGGCCGATCTCAAAACTCGCTGTCCTGCCTATCTCATCCAACACAGAGCAATAAGTAATCATCAACCCCGTTGCTAATGGCGGGCGGAATGTTGGAGAATCAGCAGGCGCACGGCGATCGATATTCGTCGTGCGCCTACCTGTTGCGGTGCTCTAGCACACGTTGTTCGGTTGAGCCAAAGATAGCCAGGGCAGGGCTTCGCGAAGCCGAGGATGTGCCTCGTTGGCATGCCGCGTCGAGCGAGAGGATGTCTCTCTCGCTTGACTTCGGTTTCGCTCACCGGCTATCTCGCTCAACTGACTTCAGCACTCAACGTTAATTTCATATTCCGCAGCCATATTGAAAATTTGACACTTTTTGGCTATACACCAGTAGAACGGCACGCACAAAAGGACTCTCGGACCGTTTTAATTGGCACCATACACCGGATTCACTCAACTTTCAAGCTTAACGGGACTCAAATACACGGTAAGAGTACACCGTCACAATTCAGTGCAATTCAATGTCGGTGAGGAGTAGAAAATAGCGGTACATTATCATTCTTGTCTCACTCTGTAGCGTGCGCTGCAGCACATGCTGCACCACGCTCTCCTTACTGTATTTTGCCAACTTAATTAATATAATTAAGTATGTGCCTTATATTCACTGTATTTCCCCCCAGTAAATCTGCTGGGAAAGTACAGTGAATACTTTCTGCTCAACCATGCATCCTCATTCTATGTTGTATTGTGCTACGCAGTGCTGACTGCGTAGCTGTTCTCACATACAGTCACAGCACTCAAGCAATGTTAATTGCAAGTGCTCTCATTAATTCATTGCAACCTCTCTGCAATACACTGCTGAGAGTTTGCAGTGAATCACTGACATACACTTTCAAAGTCATTACTCGCAGCGTGTCGTGCTACGCACTACTCACTGCGGTACACGCACTGCTCTCAAAGCTCAAGCTGTCACCCTCAGCACACAATTAATATAATTGTGTGTTGCTCAATAATATTCAAAATTCAATTTGTTTATTTATTTATAATTTGTACTTTTTTCTAAATTCATGTTTTGACCTGATTTCTAAATTAAACTGTTTTGGATGGTAATTTCTAAATTTAAGATCTCCGCATTGTGTATCAAAATTGTATTTCTACACTGTTTTGGAAGGTAGAATAAACCACTTCCTCATTATAACATCTCTGTGTCAGGTTTACTTTCCCTCTTGTATCAAGTGAGGCTTCATTCTTTTCCAATATATTCGCAGGTTCAAGATCTGTCAAGGCACATCGGACGGATTCTCAACAAAAACAAATCGAGGTGGAGTAAAAGACTACTTTCTCTACCTACATCTTTGGTCTGGTTATTTCACACCTGACGTGAGTGAAAACTCATCCCATTCTAACATATTTCAGATTGAAGATCACCAGGCAAAGCAATCCTCAACAAAATGCATTTTCAATTTTATGATGGAGAGTAATAATTATCAATAAAAACTGAGTATCAACTTTACTCATTCTATAATATTATTTTTATACCATAACTTGAATACTTACTCGAATAATTCTCAAGCTTATACTGAAACTGGCCGTATACCTTAACGCAACAGCGAACACGACTTTTCCGAACCCAATGAAGCTTCTTCATTTTCGATGGTAAATTTTACACTGAAATCGGACATGTTTTCCTCACCTTTCAGTCCATACAGGTATACCGAAGAGATATAAAAGAATTCCAGGAATTGTTTTTCGACTGGACGGTACGCCAACCCAAGACGCTTGTTAGAACTCCATTCGAATGGAAAATTTGTCAAACTCTTTTTTTTAATAGAGTTTTTCTATTTTTGCTAGTGAATGTATACAGCGTAATCGTCCGGCTTTCTTTCGCATTCTTAACCCCGGAGAAATACAATTTCTAGAAATCTTTCAACTGGACAAGTCGCCAACGCCAAGGTTCTCGTACTGTAACGTACTGGTCGTCTAATAGTGCGCGGTGCACACAACGAAGCACCGTTACCGCGCGTTACTTACACCATGTAGGCCGGCACGTCGAAAGCCAAGTCCTGTTGTTCCGTCAGAAAAGCGCGACTAGGGAAGTGCCATCTGAGACTAGTGGCAATTAAAAACCATCATTAAAGACGAACGACGAATTTTAAAAAGGACCAAGGCTATCGATGGGCTAAAGGAGGTGGGCTAAACGTTCGCCACCAGATATAATGATATCACAAATATGGGGTGAACGGAGGAGATACCGGTATAAAACTGCAAGAAATTTGGCATCCGGAGAGCACTTTTGTTCGCAGATCCCGCCGATGCAGAAGCCCAGCTACCAGGAAGGAAGACCAGATGAGCCATCGATAGTCTGCAGCCGCACTGGTATACACGAGACCCAGCTGTGACGTCAGACCCACACGAGACGGATAGCAGCTAAGCCTATGCTACGTCCAAGTCCAACCGAACCGCATAGCTGTCAAAACAACAACAAAGCAGACTCACTCAAATACCCGAGGATAGACGATCCGGCGAGTTTATACCCAACGAAATCGAGAGAATAGAGTAAATCGAGCATTTAAAATATATGCCACGATAGCGTAAGGATATAGAATGATAAGTATGATCGAAAATTACGGCATCTGAGAGAAAATATAAAATTATATATCAAATTATACGAGGTCCAGCCCTAACGGAACTTTCGCTGGAGCTGTCGCCGGACTGCAGCGGCGGTCAGGCGAGCAAGCAGACAAGCCGCCACGGGGATCTCAGGCAGGAGCTCCACTCCTACCATAGGTCCCATGACGTAGGAAGCGTATATCGATCGGCGAAATAAATATCTGAGAACAGTAAGAGCTTCACGAGCAGGTACCGGCAACTTACCAACAGTACGCGTGCTCGGATAAGTTATCTAGCGAACACGACAGGTTATACGAATTATCGACCAATACTAATAACTCTACTCTAAAGCGAATCATATCATATTACTTTTTTTAAGTTATAAATAATCATTTATAAATAATCATTTATAAGGCGCGTGATAGCCAGAAATACCAGAAAGAGGTATCGAAGTAGTACAACTGAATTCCATATTTTTTTTATCTCATGTATCGCAACAATTAGCATTATGTTTTCTTAAATAAATCCTACTTCTACCTCCGATTGGAGGCTACGTTAATTTCCTCTCTGCGCTTTTATTATTATAGGAAAGCTCGTAAACAAATTTTAAAAAGTCTCTTGTGCGCTCGCGTCTTCTTATGTGCTGTCTGTGAGTGAATGAATGTGTCAGTGAGTGAGTGAATGAGTGAGTACGCGAGTGAGTGAGTGAGTGACTGAGAGTGAGAGAGAGAGGGACTCTGGAGGCCTTGACAGATGCATGCGTGTGTCCGTGTGACAACTTTCATGTCCTATATGTGTGCATTAACTCGCGTTGATTTAGAATCGGAACTGTATGTCTATTTACTACCCGCAGCTAAAAAGCTATCATAGTTGTGGTGAGTCTAATTTGTAAAATGCAAAATATTTAGGTGAGTGTGGTAGGTGATTATCTACTCTATACAATCACAGCGTTTTTGGTAGGTGATTATCTACTCTATACAATCACAGCGTTCCGAGTGGCAAGTGACCATAACGGTCTGGCAGTGGTCTATTGCACTCAGAGCAGCGTTAAC
>OZ012706.1:43164385-43194744 GCA_963942595.1 Cylloceria caligata
GAAGCGACCTGTCTTACATATATAAGGATATAGCGAGCAGATATCGATGTACGATATCTTCTCCCCTGGTGCGACATCGTAGGAGGTGACGATATTACCTGTGCGACCACCATAAAATGCTGCACGAGTGTTCAAACTCTATGTGGTGCGCCGAGGATGATTTTTTAAAAATTCGTTTACACGTGGCTCGACTTTGCAGAGTATATTGAAGTTACACTCCCACATTTCCACCAATTCGTAACCATGCGAACGAATTTTTAAACTCATTGCCACAGTACGCTCATATCGAGTGTCCATACTCTCGTTACCAGCGTGAGACTTTCTCGCGCGATTGTTTGGAAAACACTCACGGCATCCATGCCAGTAACAACCATGGTATTGATAAACAATACGGCGATTGTTTACCTCTAGATAGCCGTCGACACGTGGCCCTTCAGGTAGCTTATATTCACGGGTGCGAGCCGCGTGAATAAGCGCATGACCGAGCTCATGCTCGACCGATAATAGCCAGTCGACGGCCTGCTGTGAGTGATTTTCCGCACACATATAACCACTGGTCAGTATAAGACCAATTGTGTCGGGTCTTAGAAAATTATGACGGTATACGACCGAGCAAGCCGATGCTATCGTAGTGGCCTCGGTGAATGGGCATGTATTACCTACAGATAAAAATAATTTCCGAAATTCGAAGCAAGCTCGACGGAGTATGTCAACATCCATCTTGCAATACTTAAAAATTTCTTTTTCAAAATCAAATGTTACGGCTTTATCGACTTCTCAGCGTACCATTCGTAAAATTCCGCGCGGTCTGGTTTACTAATTGTGTCGGGCGAGTAATACGTAGCTGCAGGGAGAACACCGTTATATCCTCGTGCATCTTCAGTGTTGAAGAGGTGCGGGAAATAACCCTTGGTCAGTTGCTCGCTAAACCCAAAGGCTTTGGGTAGTGCACTGAGCCGCAAATGAAAATAATTTATGCTGTCTACAAAAGTCGTGCGGCCCAGTCGCATTGAAACTATTGAATTACTGGTCAAGATTATACTGGGTGTGGGCATATCAGTGGAACGTTCTACGATACTTTGCAATACAAATTGGCTGTCAAATGCCTTGGCGTTGTATGCAATACACACTATATTATGAAATTTCGTAGAAGGTCGCACGGCCAAATCTACAAATTCATCTACTGGATTATTTTTTAACAAAAACTCTCGCACACCACACCACGAGCAACTGCTCAAGGGTAGATGCTCTCCCGCTGAAAAACAAAGCTCACACAGCTGTTGCGTTACACAATGAGTGACTACGTGCTCGAACGAGTCGTCTCCCGTATTTGGAGTAATATACGGCTTATCCTGGCGCGTTTCAAAATCGTAAAATATAAATAGCGTTTCAGGGTGTCCCGCGACCGGTTCTAATTCTTTCCGTGGTTTGACAATTTGCATATAGCAACGATTATTGTAGCCATGCGAACTATGACACAAACGACAAAAAAAAACACCGCATTCGTGAATCTTGTGATTATTACTCATAACTTTATCACAAGATTTACAAATACGGTAAGTCTCGCAAATAGATATTTGAAGCTGTTGCACCTCTTTATCAGCCGGGCACGAGCTCTTTATCAGCCGTTGGGACTAACTCTTTGCTACAGGGCGGCACACTGAAGCATCGTGGACACTTACTCGTGCAACGATGCTCGAATTGATGACGGTAAGATTTATTGCACGGTATACAATAATTCTTACCACCTGCTGCGCCCATTAGGTTGATGATTGGCGAATAGTGTTTAAAAATAGCACTATAAGCTATATTAACAACCTCAGATGGCCCCTGCATTACGAAAGACGTTTGTCCATCAAAAAGCGGGGGTACACCTGTACCGAGTGACTCCCAATCGTATACCGCGATAGCAATCCTCAAAGGCATGAGGTATCTTTGGAAATTTGTTATTTCCGGAATACCACTGCCTTCTAGAGGTATTTGCACACCAGCCAGCTGAACAAGAGATTGCGCTTTTTTACGTTGGTCAAGCGACGCCCCTTGTCGTATACGCGTCCAAGCTATTTGCGAGTCTTTGCTACGTTCGCGTTTATGTACGTTGTTTGCAAGAGCTACAACGATCGAGCGAGGAAAACACAAATTATCACCGTTTTGTATTATACAAACCACGGATCGACTCTTCACCATTGACACACGGAGCTCCTGACCAGCAGGCACCGCTACATACGTAACGGTGAATCGCAACGTGTCAGAGGCCGCGAGAACCCTCGAGCTCTGATTCACGGCACACATCAAAGCCCATAGGGCTTCATCAGTGAACGGTGAAATAGGCCTCAAAGATATACCCGCTCTGCCGTCTGCCATCCCGTCAGTGACAAAACCCACACCTATTATATCTGTGTCATCGCGATCCTTTACGAAATAATCGTGAATATCTCGGATGGAGTTACGGATCCACGTGACCGGATTTATAGATACGGGTGGGTGTACTAACGCTAGATCGATCTGTCGCGCTGAAACCCCGAAACGCCGGAAATATTTATATTGCTCCGCACCCGCGACAATAAAACGATTTCCCGGCGGTAAAATATCGTCCGTATTATCGATGCTAACCGCGGTGTCTCGAATCTCTGTACCTGGGCTATGATTTCCAATATTAACTACGCCTGATACTACGCGATTAACGCTATTACCCCCGGCACCAGCTAAACCCATACCTATTTGAATTTCGGGACATACCGCGCGCGATGACGATGCTGATGACGACGCTGTAGAGGCTGGGGGCCCTGTCGATGCCGATGACGATGATTCCGCTTCATCCGACGACGAGCACGTTGATGACCCCGACGATGATGATGATGATGATGATGATGATGATGATGACGACGACGACGAGGACACGGTGGAAGCCAGTGACAATATTGGCGACAGCAGCAGAGGCCAGTGAGCTATAGAATATCCAGATTTAAGGATTTATTTTACGCTCACTCTTTAGGGGGCCCAATGCATGCCTCGTACAACCGCACATCAACAAGATCATCGTCCTCGTCGCAAAAGTCGGAATCATCCCCGACCGTACCATCCGTGTGATAGTAAGGTATCACGCGGGTGCGAATAAACACCGCCTCTTCGTGCAGGGCGATACCTTGCTCATGAGGCGGTGGTGAATCGGGACTATCTGGGATATCCGCGACCTTGTGCACGACAACAAGTGCAACATCTTGCGGCTCATCATCTATTAAAAAATGAATTTTATTAATTCATCTTCATAAAATAATCAAATATTCAATATTAAAAAAATTATTTTTACGTACCATCATACGAGTCATCCGCGGACTCTGTAGTTGCCTCGTCTATATTTACAGGCCTCTGCGCAACCATCACTGGTTCTTCGTCTTCCTCTATCCCCAGCTGTACAGGATCCGGACTAGCCGGATTGCTGGGGACATCATTGTCGGTGGAGCTGTCGCTGTCGTCTTCCTCCTCATCCTCCTCCATGGCCTCATCATCGGCGTCTCTCAAATGCTCGGGTTCCTGGTTGTCGTTATCATCAGCGATGAAGAACATATCAAGCTCGTCACCGTCGTCCGTCAACACGCCCAACATTGAGGCGTTGTCATCATCGTTGGGGCTGGGTGAAGCCGTGCATGACGACGGTGACCCCAAGCATGAGTTTGCGCTGGGAGGTCCAGCGTCGTTTTCGCTGCTACTTGACGCAAGAAGCGAGCGCATAGCTGTAAAGGAAAATAAAAATTTACCATGTCTTTAAAGAAAAACATTTTGTTTTTCACTCTTTTGTTTTTTATTTTTTAATCTAGCTAAAATATTTTTATTATTTTTTCAAAAATTGAATAAAATAAATTGCCATCGCTAACGAGTCTACGAAGCAAGTTTAACTGTGATTGATTGACGGAAAGTGTATTAATTTTTGCGAGATAGAGTGAAAGTGGATTAAAAATTAAGCCACTTTTCGTCAACCAGTTAAAATAAAACTTGGTTCTTGACGATATGACGCTCACAATGTATTTTTATTATGTTTTTGATAACAATAATAAAATTATTAAATTATAAAAAATTAGTTTTTATCTTTTACTCGTTCAATCATTTTAAGATTGATAAATATTTAAATAATAAAAATGATTTCAATGAAATAAAAAAATACAAAATGAAAGTAAAAAAGAACACATAACCGAACTTTTTTCTTTTAAGACGACAAATAAGTTTTTTCAAATTGTACTCACCATGGCGATTTTCAGCGGCCATAATCAATTCGTTTAGCAGCCTGTGTAAGAGTCCACCGTGATTGGTAAGATGTTCGACCACATATTGTTGCACAAAACCGGGTGCTCGCTGTAACGGGGCACTCACATAAGCAGCGGTAATCGATTCTGCACCACTACGCAGCAACACTTCACTGAACTCTGCGCGGAGACGTTGGAACGTAACCGACGCTGTGTAAAGCGCCGCACCAATCGCAGTTCCCGACGTATGAATACGCGAGCCGCTACGCGTACTACGGACAGAAGGACACGTCCACGTGAATCCATTTTTTCAAAACGTCAAATAACGATGCTACACTGTCAAGATGATAGTTATAGAACGTTTGAACGTTGAATAATACGAGAACTACGGTTTAACGCAATTTTATACCTTAACTCGAATACCCCCACTACCCTCTATATATATTTCGACTTCACCATAAATGCAGAAATCGAGGAAAATTTTGAAATATATCAACCTTGAGTCCCTGTACAGTGACAGAGTGTCTTCACAAGGGGTTGAGGGCTACACATAGCCGTGCACTATTTCTTAAAGATAATTTATTTCGTACTACTTCTTTGGAAAAACTGTAAACATAAACCCATGCACGCCTACCGTTTTCTCTAGAAAGCTGCATTGTCTAAACCAGTGGTTCCCAAAGTGGTCTTTACGGACCCCCAGGGGTCCCCGAGATCATTCAGGGGGTCCGTGGAAAATTAAAATTGATTTCGGGGTCCCTGAACAACGTCAGGGGGTCCGCGCAAGGTTTAACTCATAGGGACAACATCTAAGAGAGATTACGATGGACTGCGTGCTTCTTAAAATATTTCTTTAATGATGGTGAAGTCCGGAAAGCCGCATACTATTGGTGAAGAACTTATTCTACCAGCTCTAAGTGAGGTAATACGCACCGTGTTGCATAAACCAGCTTTCAATATTATAAAAAGAATTCCACTGGATAATGCTGTACGAAGAAGGATCGGCGAAATGGCTCAGTGTATAGAAAACTCTTTATGTGACTACTTAAAAACATCTGAATTCTCTATACAGCTTGACAAATCAACATTACCAGGAAACGAAGCTTTACTTTTACCTTATGTGAGATTTGTAAAAGAAGAAAAAATATCCCAAGAATTGTTATTTGCTAAACGTTTGGAAACTGACACGAAAGGTGAAACGTTATTTACTGAATTAAAAAGATTTTTCGATGTAAAAGCTACCATATACCCTTGAATAGTATCATCTCCGTTGCTACTGACGGTGCTCCGGCAACGGTAGGATGACACCGAGGCTTCTGGCATACTTGAAACAAGCTATACCAAATGTATTATCGGTACATTGTGTTATTCATCGACATCATTTGGTCGCAAAAAACCTTAGTGAACGTTTGCATAAATCACCACATTATGTCATTAGTGCAGTTAATAAAATCAAAAGGAATGCCTTAAATGAGAGATTATTTGCTCAACTTTGTTTGGAAAATGATGATGACTATAATCGTTTACTACTTAACACAGAAGTACGTTGGTTATCTAAAAGTGCATGTTTGGATCGCTTCTATTCGCTCTCTGATTCGGTGTTGGAATTCCTGGAGAGTAAAGACAATGACTTGCGGCACAATTTAATTATCTCAAAAAATGACATCGCTTATATGACTGATTTATTTGCCAGATTTAACGAGACTAATTTGAAACTACAAGGTGACACCTTAAATTTAATCAAAACTAAAAGTGTAATATCTGTGTTTGTTGCAAAACTTTTGCTATACAAACGAAACCTGGGAAGGGGAGAATGTTCTCAATTTCCAAATCTTTAAAAATTGCAAAATAGAGATGAAGATGTGTTTGCTTATTGTCAACACTTAACGGCGCTTCATTCGGACCTTAACCAAAGATTTGAAGACATTCTTCATTTGGATATTCCCGACTGGGTGTTGAACCCTTTTGTAAGTAGTCAAACTCAGAGTACAAATGCAGATGAATACATATTAATACAGGAGCAGTTTATTGAATTATCCATAAATGAGGAGCTGAAACCAATGTTTAAACAAGGATAGGACAACTTCTGGTTACAAAAATAGATCCCAATTTTATATCCAACATTATGGGTTATTGTACAGAAGCTGTTGATTGCTTTTCCGTCTTCCTATTTGGTAGAACGTAGATTCACTGCCGTTATGACCCTCATCACAAAAAAAAGAAACCGACTAGAAATTAGTACTCGTGGGGATTTGCGGTTGCTACTCACAAGCATTGAGCTGGACATAAATACACTCATAACATTCCATCAGGTTCATCCAAGTCATTAATTTTTTTTTGTATTTTAAAACAAAATTACAATTTCAATAAAGACTTCTTCAACGAAATATTTTATTTATATTTTATTTTTACGTCACCATTTACCATTCAAGACATCAAAGTTAAATTTGTAATTTTTCTATTATGCATTTATGTAGTTTTTCACCCAGGGTCCGTGGGCAAGTTTTGACTATGAAAAGGGGTCCGTGGGCCAAAAGAGTTTGGGAACCACTGGTCTAAACAGACATTCTTACAACGATAACGCTGCTTCAGTGTCAATTAGCGTAGGCGCCTACTATTTCTTAAAGATGATTTAATTCGTACTACCACTTTGGCTAGAGTGTAAACATAAGGCGCTAAACTCCGCCCGTTTTTCTAAGAAAGCTGTATTGTCTGAAACAGACATTCTTAATTTACATTTATATATGCACTTTTGGTTTCTATTTACAATACGGTAATACAAAACGTCTGCCGTTTTTATACTAGACTGCATTGACAAAATAGACAGGCTCCATTTATATATACATCTGTAACACGTGTATACAAGACAACAAACGCAAATTCTACGATAGTTTTTCCATCAGGGGCTGTGTATTTACACAAAAAAAAGTACCCAACATTTACATAAACACTTGTGAACTAGCTTATTTTACATAATTCTATTCAGTATACATTCTTATAATAAATTCATTTTCAAAAATATATTACGAGAAATTTTTCGTTCTCGCTACTCTCTTTACATTTAATTATATTCATATTTACTTATTCAAAAATGGTATACCCGGCAAATGTTTCATTGTCAATCAACCCTTACATTGCTACGACAATGATAATTATCAGACTTTGGTGGAAAACTGAAAACCCTCGAGCGACGTAATAAATTATGTTCCAATGTACAGACGCTAGCTATTGAATTTGTATATGGTCAATACAAAACGGCGCCTGTTTATACCTATTTACAGCCGGTCGTACTGACTGTGCTGATCCTCGAGGGGGGGGGGGGTGGTCATAGATAATTTCTCGTACAGGTAGACGCACAATATGAAAATTCGTATATTTATTCTTATACGTATAACGTTCAAGTGTTTTCCATCTACCGTAGACTCATTAAAATGCAAAATTCTTACGACCATCACTGAAACGTAACTACATCAGGCCAGAGGGGGTTTGCTATAATGTTTCAAATTTTACGCTATGAAATATCTATTTGTGATGAAATAAACAATTTTTACACTACAATAATTTGAAGTATACAGAGGTATAACTTCTCTATATGCTCTACTAAGGCTACGTTGGTGGGGGTAAACGCTTGTTTGTTGATGTTCTATGTGCTGAATTAGTTATGAATATTCCCGCTAAAGAACTAGTCGAGAATGTGGACCAAGTGCGTATTAAAACTTTTTTAACACAGAATAGCTCTAATCTGTGTGAAGCTGTACGTTATCGAGAGGATCCCTCATTCCTTGAACATTTCGATATATTGTTCCTGGAGTTGCAGATATTTTGTGTTCCGTTCGTAACACAGGAGGTGAAAAAATTAATCACAGACATTTCTCTGGTGCTTTAAAACCGTTTGAAGAATGATCGGAGAACGATTGCCCTCGGTTACGCAAGAATTGATTTTTCATAATTCACGCGATAACACATGATTATGATGATAATAATTAATTTTACCAGTTGTAGATGTTAAGATAATTATTGCATTACTTTTCTTAAATACACACGTGGCTCGTCGTCGATAACCCTTCCCACCCATGTCTCGCCTCAGTAAAAATTAAAATTATTAATATTTTTATGTATAATACTCTCTCTCTCTCTCTCTCTCTACAATAAAGAAACATGTATGCTATTTAAACGTGTTTTTACTCAGTATCATCAGCATTAATAGTTGCTTTAAAAAATTTATTTAAAATGTACGTCAAATAGTGAAAAACAAAAAACACAATCTTCTGAATATACCAGGTGTATGCATAAGTTTTTTCCGGTTTAACTAAGAGATGGCGCCAGCGAAAAGTACGCAGCGTATTAATTTGACACATACGTCATTTTGTTCGTCTGACATTAACCTACAACCACACACAAGTTGAGTCCGCCAACAACTAGTGTCTTTGTTTTATCGTTCAGTGATCATGTCGAGTTTTGTGCCTGAAAAAGAACATTTGCGGCACGCTTTTATTATTTTATCATTTAATCAAAAGAAAAAGGCTGCTGGAAGTCAACGTTTGCTGGTAGAAACATATGGTGAACACGCTCCATCGATTAGAACATGTGAGACATGGTTTCGACAATTTAAAAGTGGTGATTTCAATGTGAAAGACAGTGAACGCTCTGGTAGACCACAAAAATGCGAAGACGAGCAATTGCAGGAGTTATTGAATGATGACCCAACTCAAACTCAACGGCAATTAGCAGAAGCAATATATGTGTCACAAGAAACAATCAGCAGACGTTTACGAGTAATGGAGAAGATCAATAAACTCGGTAAATGGGTCCCACACGATTTGAATGAACGTCAAATAGAAAATCGCAAAGTCACTTGTGAAGTGCTGCTTCAACGCCACGAAAGGAAATCATTTTTGCATCGAATTGTGACGGGTGACGAAAAATGGATTTCGTTTGAAAACCCGAAGCGGAAAAAATCGTGGCTTTCACCTGGCGAAGCCGGTCCTTCAACACCAAGGCCAAATCGCTTCGGCAAGAAGACCATGCTCTGTGTCTGGTGGGACCAGAGCGGTATTGTGTATTATGAACTCTTGAAGCCCGGCGAAACCGTTAATACACAACGCTATCGCCAACAAATTATTAATCTAAACCACGCATTAATCGAAAGACAACCGGAATGGGCCAGAAGACATGGCAAAGTGATTTTGTTACACGACAATGCGCCGTCTTACACAGCAAAAGCAGTGAAAGACACCTTGAAATCGCTTGGATGGGACATCCTTCCGCACCCGCCGTATTCGCCAGACCTGGCGCCATCTGACTATCACCTCTTCGCATCAATGGGGCACGCGCTCCCAGAGCAGCACTTCAGCAATTTCGAAGAAGTTGGAAAATGGCTCGACGAATGGTTTGCCGCAAAAGACAAGCAGTTTTTCTGGCATAGTATTCATAAGTTACCTGAAAGATGGGCGAAATGTGTAGAAGCCGATGGCCAATATTTTGAATAAAACAAAAATTAATTTCCCTTGAAAATTACGTGTTTTTTTTTACCAAAAAACCGGGAAAAACTTATGCATACACCTAGTACATGCGTTTTAAAAGCTAAGTTGTGCGCATGTGCCGCGGTGACACACGCTCGCTCATAAGCTTATGACCAGGCGAGCGTGTATCTGTATAAACTGAACCGCGCCCGCGCACACATCTAATAAGCTAATAACGACGTGTGGGTACGCGCTGCCGCCACCGCCCGGCTAGGTAACACGCTTATTGTGCACTTGGTGTATGCGATTTTGCATCTCGTTGCTCTACGATATTCACCGTCATCATCATCATCATCATCATCAATAGTATCGTGAATTTGTCACGCTTTTGTAAGTAAAAATAATAGATGTACGCTGGAAACATCCGTGGACGTCGCTGATTTGTGGCCCCACTGGATGCGGGAAAACAATTTTCGTGAGAAAATTTCTAAAGTTTCTCAATTCAATGAGTAACGTTGAATTTGACCGAATTATATTTTATAATGGAGATACTCTCGATTCTGATATCGCTGCTCTGAATAACACATGTGAACAACAACAACCGTAGTAGTTAATTACTAAGACTGGGAGTAATAAAAAATCCAAAATCCCAAAAATTGAATTTAACGAGGGTCTACTACAACAGGAGGATTATTCGGACGACAATAACTTGAAAAAATTGGTTATTATCGATGATTTAATGCGCGAATCCTCAAATAATACCATTGTCGACCTTTTCACAAAAGGTAGCCATCATAAAAATATTAGTGTGATTTTTATCACACAACATATTTTCCATCAGGGACACGGACAACGTGATATATCATTAAACGCCAATTATATGGTGATATTTAAAAAGCACAAATTACACATCTAGCGAGACAGGTATACCCCGAGAATCCACGATTTCTAACCGAGTCATATTACGATGCTACCGCACAGCCACATGGTTATCTACTCTTGGATCGTAAACAATCGACACCCGATTATTGTTGATGTCGTACAATGATATTTCCCGATGATCCACGAATGCTGGTCTACATGCCGAAAAACACTCGTCAACGTATTTAATTGGAAGCACAAGTAGACACCACATCAGTCGCTAATGGATATGAGTCGTGTACGCATCACGCGAAGAGACTCGGGCATTCACCCGTAATACATCTACAGTGAAACTGTAATAATGGGGGAGAGTACCAGCGCGAAGAAAAAGAAGAAGAAAAATACACATTACATTCCATTCGATGAACGTTGTATAGCCCTACTTAACGCTATTTGTCATTCAAATAAAAAACAGCGAAAATCAATATTGCGTAATGCTTATAAGCCTCTAATCAATTGTATCTGTGAATGCGCGTTAAACCTTTTTCAAGGAGTTGTTTGTGTCAAGTCAAGTGTTAAAAAACGTTTAAAAAAATATATAAATATACTTCGACAGCTTGTCTCAAGATGTGTGACAAAACAACGTGGTGGTGGTGGTGGTGTTTGTACAGTCGCTCGTAAGCAGCGGAAATATAATTGCAGAGCGAAGAAACGCTTCATAATTCAAAAAAGGGGTGGTGCTTTTTTACCACTTTTACTGGCTCCCATAATCACAACTTTATTTAGTAAATTTTTCAGTGGTAGTGACGATTGACAAAACAATACTGTGTTAAGGATAAAAATTTATCCTCGTAATGGAGCATGCGAAAAAAGTGTTTTTAGTGCCAATGTCCGAGGTAAAGGACGGAAATAGTGATGCAGACGGTCGTTACGACGAAATACCTATGGTCGGTTCTGGGAATAACCATGTACCAGCGGCAAACGAGAAAACAGTGCAGACCCAGGGTTATCCTGTTTCAAGACTAGACACTGAGCTATACAAAATTTAAAAATCAAACGAGTTTGGTAAAGATGACGCTAGTAAATGGAAAAAGTATTTACAAGTGCTGCAGCGTTATCTACTAAATAATCCTACTATAATAGCCGCAATAATGGCAGTACAATTGACTGTTTGTTTTATTAAACTATACGTCAACAAAAACAAGCATGTCTTCCACTGATTTTGTTGTCAATACCGTCAATGCGTATTACTTATTCGAGGCGTCGTCGCTGCAGCTCTTAAAAAATATACATTAACACACATCATCATCATTTCAAAGCCTATTGTCCGATAAACGTCTCAATTCATCACACCATTGGTCATGACACCCTCAGCGTACGCGCACTTATCGTAGCGATGTTTATGCTTGAATTTAACAAATTTGCTCGGAAATAACGAAAAAATCGTTTACGTTGAAAATCTATGCACGAGAGTATTTGGTGTCACGGCTGCGTCGACGCGTCTCCCGTAGCATTATGCCCTTGCTGGATACCTGTTCTTCTTCGACACATGCAGTAACGGTGACGGTACACTACCGCACAGTACCCATCGATATATTGCTTGATCTGAACGTAATCCGATTATAAATCTCGAAGGGGTAAGACATGTTTGAGACGATGACTAATCGAGAGGAATGGCTGGATTTCTGTGTCCGAGAAAAACTTTATACAGTAAATATTTATGGCGAACCTGATTATCTTTCTTACGAGCGAATGAGCACTCTACGACTTACATTTTTTAAATGTTAGAGCATAATGAATGAAAAAAGGTGTGGCCAGGGTATACACCAGGTGTACAAGTATGAAATGCGGATTTTTTTTCTCAAAAAACATGTTAAATTCGGAAGATTGATAAAAAGTGCTTCATTTAAAGTATTCTCCATCGCTTGTTATACATTTTTCCCATCTTTTGGGTAATTTGTAAATACCACGGCAGTAGAAATCTTCCCCCTTTTGCTGCGAACCATTCATCGAGCTATTTTTTCATATCTTCGTAAGAACCAAAGCGCTGCTGAGCAAGTGCGTGACCCATCGATGCAAACAAGTGGTATTCGGAAGGAGCCAAGTCTGGTGAATAAGCTGCATGGGGTATAACTGCCCAACTGAGTGCTTCCAACGTGTCGTGAACCGGTTTTGCCGTATTTGATAGAGCATTGTCATGAAGAAAAATGACTTTGTGTTTCCTCTTTCGGTATTCTGGCCTTTTTTCAAGCAGCGAACGATTCAAATCGCTGAATTGTTGTTGGTAACATTTAGTATGAACCGTTTCCCCAGGTTTTAACAGCTCATAATAAACCATGCCCTTCTGGTCCCACCAAATACAGAGCATCGTCTTTCTGTCAAAGCGATTCGGTATTGCAGTTGATGTGGATGGTGCGCCTGGGTCTATCCATGATTTCTTACGCTTGGGATTCTCAAAATTAATCCACTTTTAATCGCCTGTAACTATACGATGCAAAATCGACTTCCATTTGTACCGAGCGAGCAAAATGTCACATGTGTTTTTGCGCTTTTCTATTTGCCTGTCGTCCAACTCATGTGGTACCCATCTACCGGTCTTCTGAATCTTTCCCATTTCTCGTAGCCGATTGTAAATAGCTTGTTGACTAACGCCCAATTGCTCGACAAGTTGTTTTTCTGTTTGCGAATCATTTTCGTCTAAGAATGCTTGCAATTTTACATCTTCGAATTTTTTTGGCGGTTTTCCACGTTCCTTGTCTGCAACATCGAAGTCACCACTTTTGAAACGCCGAAACCATCGTTCACACGTATCTTACGATGAAAAATATTCACCATAAGCTTCTCGAAGTAATCGGAATGATTCAGCAGCAGTTTAATGCGCATTTCATACTTGTTCACCTGGTAAAACAAATTCGATATGTATTGTAACGTGGCAAAATAAAAATCTTAAGAAATGCTACGTCCTTTTCACTCTACGGCTGCAGGACGATATCGCAGAGCCCCATTATACTGTATAAGAACGGTAGCTAATTATTTTCGATATGATTCTTTTTTTATGTATAAGAAAGAGAAAGAAGGAACGCAGCAAGGCACTCGCCGGTTTTCTGGATACTACTTCGTCAGCAATAGGAAATCGAGTCGCGATATATCCCTTGGGCGCGCAACTGTCGTACCCATCTTACCTTACGATCAAAAAGTACCCGGAATTTGTCAATAACACGAGCCACCCTTGAGATATTGTCAAAATCATTTTTTTTCCAGGTTGGTACATCTGTCAGTTGTTTACATGTCACTTTTAAGCGCAATGTATCAGATAGTTTGTGCGTAATAGCTTTGTAAGCAAGTCATTGTTTGGAGTACTCTGCGATTTTCGCTACGTCGAATTTAGTTGAGTAAAGAGTGTGCCTGAAATGTTAAGTTTCTAATAAAATATCATGTCCGGAAGCGTTAAAAATGTTAACGGTTTCCTAGGGGGATTCGAAAATGTCGAAATCACGAGCACACGAGTGGTACAAAGAGTTTAAAGCCGGCGGAACTGTGGTTGATAATTTGCCTCATTCCGGTCGTCCATCCACCTCTGTAACTGACGAAAATATCGAAAAAGTTAAGAAAATTTGGCTCGAAGATCGTCGTGTGAGCATCAGGGAGATAGAAGCCGATCTTAGTGTCTCGCTCGGATCGGTGCAGAGCGTTATGCACCATGTTTTAGGCATGAGACGAGTTCAAGCGCGAGAAACAACTCGTGGTTTCTTCACCACGACAATGCACCGACTCACACATCTCATCTTGTACGCGACTATTTGACCAAAAACAACGTTAATACTGTTCCGCAAGCTCCGTATTCACCTGACATAGCCCCGTGTGACTTTTTCCTGTTCTCACGACTCAAGTTACCACTTTGCGAAAAGCGTTTTGAGACGATTGAGGCGATAAAAGAGAATTCGCAGAAGGAGCTGAAGGCGATTCCAAAATCGGCCTATTAAAAGTGTTTTAAAGATTGGAAGAAGCGTTGGAATATGTGTATTGCTAACGATGGAGATTCCTTCAAAGGGAATAAAATAAATATCCATGAATAATTGAACAGTTTTCGTTTTATTGACAAATTCCAGGTACTTTTTGATCGTAAGGTACCATCGAAATCCCGAACAGTTCCGCTCGATAAGAACCTATGAATGTGGTTGGTAGAATAGCGTACTACAGGACCCAGTCACATATCTCCGTTATCTATTTTCATTTATGGTTCATCCTGGCGAGGCACTACTCGATCAACGGGCGAGAGCGGTACCCCAATTAGCGCAATTTTAGGTCAAGAAGGGGGTATCATCGTTTGTCAGCAAGAGCGGTGACATGTAATGACGTATTTTCCCTGGTTAACGTCGTGTAAGGAGGACGTAAGATTCTCGAACAGCACGCTGTCCTTCTGCAATTTCAATTTGGTCGTAACGGTCACTATCGTTTACGGTGCGCAGAGTAAGTATCGTTCGAGCCCGGTATTGTATTTTTATTTTCTTCTCCTCGTTGATTACGTCGTCGAGATCTTGTCAAAGTTCTGCGTCAACCGGTACGTTTAGTGTGAAATTACGGGATAAAATGACGTCTTAGAAATTTGAACAGCAGTATCTCATGCAGTCAAGCACCGGGAAAATTCACTGTATGTTTGTCGATTATCGTAAAGGCGAGCGCGCGTTAGTTTGTAATATCATTGTGTATTTTTTTGAGTGGAATTAGTATGAAACAAACCGCGTCTCGAATTGTCATTAATTAATTTTCAACAATTAGTTATCTCATTATTTATTTATTCGGCGTTATTATTTTTAATATCGTTCCGTATTTTGTGCGTTCCAAGGCACTGACAACCAAAATAGGGGTCTCATTTATAGTTCGATTAAACTCACTTCATCAGTCTGCCTTAGTATCATTGTTAATTGATTCGGACGACTGGCAGCTTTTCATTGGTGGGTGTGGGCGCGGTATAGCCGTAAAGGGGTTGAAAATTCAATTGAAGGAATCTGATTTATAGAACGCTGGTTTTTGGTGTGGTAATAGGTAATTATGGTCTAAATTCGATAATAATATTGCCAGGCAATTTGGTTGCTGGAAAAGTAACGCCAGGTGCCGTTAAACGAGCGTAAAAGACTACCGAAGGTGTCTCATTTATAGAGGGCTGAGGCAACAATTATTCGCGAGATTCAACTTTCAGAATCATATGCATAAAAGGACAGGCGAAAATATTGAGCCGAATGCCCCGCCAGGCCGACAAAGAGCGAGAAATTCGTGTACGATAGTCAATCAGACGCTACAGTTATTTTTGATTATCAACGTTGTATGCCATTATATTGATAAGGATTAAGGAGAGAAACATTTTTATTAATTATTATTTGTTATTTTTTAGCGGTATTGAGTTTTATTTAGTATGTTAATTGTTTATTTTGTATCAATCAGTATCTCGCAAATAAAAGTACATTAAAGCACGGGAACAGACACGGCTAGATACCTTGATAATTATTCTGAATATTAAAATATGAAAATTACTGTTATAACTTTTTATGAAAATTTAAAAAAACTATCAATACTGTCATGCCGTTACCGCGTAATTGGATAACTCGGTAATCGGTATAATATTAAAAAGTTATTATTTTGGGATCGTTTGCCGATTAGGAGAAGGAACTCGAGTGATTCGTGTAAACGTGAATTTATGTAAAATGGAAGTGTTCATTATAGGCAACGGCAACTTTCCGTTCTCTATTTAAAAGTCAATCAAAGTGTAATACAATAAATCGTGGTTTTGAGCGCATACGAGGATCCAACCTCTCGCGTTTGAATCTACTATTAGAATTCTATATTTCGGGCGAGTCCGATCCGCGATCAACCGTTCAGTTTGATGTTAAACTTTAGACTGATTTCGGCGAAGCAGTTATTTGCCCCATTGACCGAAATCGAGTGTCGAAATGAATTTCATAATAATCTTTGCTTGCGAATTCCAGCAACTCGTAGCTCGAGTTCGCAGCAGTCATTGCCGGCAGCTCGTTGCTTACGTTTGCACATTTTTTCTATTTTGGTGAGTGGGCCTCACGCAAAGGAGGAACAATGGCGAAATAATCTACAAAGAATTAGTTCGCGGCACAACAATACTATACAATACAAATAAAAATAACTATTTTAAGAATGTGTTGAAGAATCAGCTGGCGCACGGCCGATATTCGCCGTGCGTCGACCTGTTGCTGTTGTGGAGCATGCTGTGCTCGGCTATGCCGGAGATGGCCGAGGCAGGGCCTCGCAGAGCCGAGGCTGTGCCTCGCAGGCGTGACGTGTGAAGCGAGAGGTTAGCTCTCTCACTTGACTTCGGCTTCGCTCACCGGCTATCTCACTCATTTGACTTCAGCGCTCAACGACACTTTCATAAAGCGCAGCCATATTGCTATTGTCGACTCTTCTGTGAAAACCCGCTTGGATAGCGCGAACATCCTCGGTACACTCGCTCGGACTTTTCACCATCTCATCGAATCTTCTCAACATTTTCGTGCTCACCATGACTCAAATACATGGTAAGAGAATATCGTTACAATTTCTCTAAATTCAATGACGGTGAGGCGAGTAAATCTCATCGGTACATCAACATAAAATTCTCATTCTGTGGCGTGCTCTGCAGCACGGGCTGTACCACGATTTCCTCATCACATTTTGCCTGCTCGATTAATATAATTGCGCGCGCGCCTATTATTCACTGTACTTTCCCCCAATAAACTTGCTGGGAAAGTACTGTGAATATTTTCTAATAATTTGTGCATCCTCAAAATCTCACTTTGCCGTGCTGAATGCATCACGTTTTTTTATATCACACATCCAGCACTCAAGCAACATAATTGCAAGTGCTCTCACTTGCTCTCAGTATTTTCACTCTTATAAACCTGTGGAGAATTTGTTGAGAGTAAGTGAAATATCCTACGCTCTCACATTTCTCATTCCGTGGCGTCCGATGCAGCGCTGGCTGCATCACGTACACTACACTCATTACCAGACAGCACACAATTAATACAATTGTGTACTGGTTACTCAAATCAAAATTCAATGCCGTTTATTTTTTTGTATTTTATTTTATATCTTTATTATTTTTTCTATTCTAGATATTTTGTAGTGAAAGAGCGGATGGTAGAATAAAAACCACTTTCTCTATAAACCATGTTTCTGTCTGGTATTATTTTTCCCTCTTGTGAGTGAAACCTCATAATTTTCAATATATTCACAGGTTCGCTCAACTACATCTGGACGGAATTCTCAAACAGAATGAAATCGAGGGTCAATCAATAAATAGTCGACCTTGCGCCATCTGTTGGTCGAGGAAAGAAATCAATAGCGACGTTTAGTAGTGCCATCCTTCACATGACTGTTGTCAAAGTTTCAGCTCGCTGCGATGTGTAGTTTGCGTTTGACAAACATCGAAAGACAAACAACTTTTGTGTTTTTACAAAAATGGAAAAAATTGAATATCGTGCAGTGATTCGATTTTTGTTTTTGTAAAAGAAAACGAACAATGAAATCAAAGCGGAGCTAGACGAAGTTTATATGGACCTTGCACCTTCGTTATCAAGCATTAAATATTGGACAGCTGAATTTAAACGCGGTCGTACGAGCATTGTTGACGATGACCGTCCAGGTCGTCCAAATGAGGTCATCATACCAGAAACAATTGAAAAAGTCCACGATATGGTGTTAAATGATCGGAGACTAAAAGTGTGTGAGATTGCTGAGGCCACAGGCATATCATATGACTCAGTGATTCCAATCCTGAGTGATCAGTTGGGTATGAAAAAGTTATCCGCAAGATGGGTGCCGCGTTTGCTCGCTGTCGACCATAAAGGATAACGTGTAGCTGATTCAAAGGCGTATTTGGCGATCTATAAACGTGATTCTGTTGAGTTGTTGCGTCGTTACGTAACCGTGGACGAAACATGGATCTATCACTATACACCAGAGACAACGGAACAATCGAAACAATGGACTTCACTGACCGAACGTGCTCCGAAGAAGGCGGAGACGGTGCCATCGGTCGGTAAGGTCATGGCCACAGTTTTTTTGGGATGCACGCAGCATAATCTATCATAATTTTGGCGAGGAAAAAAGTGCTCTTCCATCAAGACAATGCACGCGTTCACACGTGCCCAGTTGCCATGGCCAAAATTCATGAATTTAAATACGAATTGCTTTCGCATCCACCGTATTCTCCAGATTTGGCCCCTTCCGACTACTTTCTGTTCCCAAACCTGAAAAAATGGCTTGGCGGAAAGAGATTTGGTTCCACAGATGACCTCATCGCCGAAACAGAGACCTATTTTGAGGACCTTCCGAAATCGTATTATTCGGAGGGCATCAAAAAATTGGAAAATCGTTGGAATAAGTGTATCGAGTTAAAAGGAGATTATGTTGAGAAATAAAAAGATTTTTGTGCAAAAAAACGCGATTTTCTTCACCAAGTCGACTATTTACTGATCGACCCTCGTAGTTTCGACGACGACCGATGTTTCTTTTGGAGATACATTTATCGGAGTGAGATAGGTCACTTTTTGTTTTGGGCTGTCGTCCGGTATTATTTTACTATCAAGTCCTACCCACATTGGTGTATTTGAAACTTCAAAAGCGTAGGATAATATCCACAGCAGATTTATTTCTTTGATAGTTGACAAATTGTCTAGAAGTGATTATCGCACTGTATTGTCGATTGGAAGTAGAACATCGATCATTTTCGGTCTTTTGGGATATGGAAGTTACTCTGGAAGGATAGCAAATGATCTCCGCCTTTAATTCTCGCTTTTTCTGTAGATCCTCCAGCGCTGTCGTTGGCGGATTCCTGTGTATCGTCATTGGAAGTGTCACTCACATTTTGGAATATAACTCCAACGGTGTCATGAAGAGTGTTTTTACCACTGCAAGTTTCGATAAATCTGTCGAAATTGTCGAAAGCAAGTCCTATGCATAAATGCAGACTGTATGATACCTTGTGGGAAAATAGTTTAACGATCGGTAGCAAAAGAAGTTGCTTCAGTTTCAAGTTCTTCGACTGTGACGTAACTGCAACAATGACCATACCTATTAAAATGTCGATCACCTTCCTGCTGCTTGTAAAACTTTTCATCACTATGTTATGTGTTTGGAGGTTTTCAGTTGACCATTCCTAACGGTATAAATTGTGTCTTCAGGAAGAGATTCTACTCTTCTTAATGTTTCGACACTTTGCCTGCGTCGACGTTATACACCACCCACTGGTGTCAGGAAAAAATCATACAACTCTTATGGAATTCTACATTCGCCGGTGATCAAATTTTTAGTTAATGCACTTGTTATACCGGTAACACGTAAATAGTATATTAGTGTCGTCGGTATAATATTTAAAAGTTATCAATTTGGGATCGTTCGCTGACAAGGAGAGGGATCTCGAGTGAATGAGATAACGCGTGAATTTTCCGTAAAAGAATAGATTGGTCGTTTATTATAGAAAACGGCAATTTTCCGTTATATATCATATTATGCTGCATGAAAAATGATTGAGATACAATACGTGTTGAAGTTACTAACGAGGTACCAACCGGTTTTTATCGAATCTATTTAAAGATCGATTTTCGTAAAGGTAGTTACCAACTACCGATGGCGAAATTTGGCGAGAAATTTGAAGAATTTGCAATTGCGCAACAGCGCGGTCGCTGCTCGCGCTGTACTCACTTCGTACGTCAGTATGGTTTTTCTACTATGCAGGCGTGCGGCCTCGTGGCCGTGCGAAGGAGGAATATTGTTGAAATAATGTTGAAACAAATATACTTGAATATTCCATGACATAACATCCATCCCCCCTTAAAAAGGAAAAAATTTACCAACCATTTTTTTCTTTCGTTGGTTTCTCGTGTACATAATTTAATAATTAAATAATTATACATTATTTTCCTTTGTACGATGATTTTCCGTTGGAGATTTTTGCAATCGCTCTGCCGGCTGTTGTCGTCCAAGTGGCTCAAGGTTTATGTTTACGTCGGTGGCTGCCTCTACCCCACTCTCTATCCCACTCGTCCTTGTTGGTGTCTAGTTACGACGATACCTGTAACATTTAAACATAGCGAAACCGACCAAAGCCATTGGTGCTATGGCACCCAGTGAGTAGAAGCTCAGATTGTGCATGTACTGTATCCCGTCCCCAGTGGTGTCGATATTTTCATTTATTTGGTCTGCTCGAGCTCCGAGCTTACGAAGCTTCAATGGATCTCGCAGTACGCTCAATAGTTGAAGTTGGTTCTCGGTCTGCGTTGAGAACGCCTCGGCTTCTATCTCCGTTAGTTTTAAGATGAATAGATAATTCTCCCGGATGACCTGCGATGATCGCCCGATGAACTTGATACTAAAATCTTGGGCGGCTACATTACATACGCCTACCAAAACCATGATGGTGTGAGTTAGTTAGATAACTCATTTTGCGCATCGTTCGCCGTTATCCGTGTCAATTTTCACGTATATCGGAACTACGTAGGGGGCGTCATTCGTAAGCGAGTTCGAAGAATGTGAAGGTTCGCAAATATACAATTTGCTCATTATTTTGCAGCCTTGTAAGACATTGTTAGTCATCCTGAGGTGATTCCGGTTCTTCTTGTCGATTATGACGTAATTCTCCGTTGTGTCTACGTAGTAGTATCCGCCGTTGCGTGCTCGAGTTGGTATTGGATATATACTCTCTGTATTGCATCGCCTTCGCTATAGGCCATGACGTCCGCCAGTCGCATGAGTGTTGACGCTTGGCCGTGCTCTATTGCGACGGGGAAACTGCTGCCGGGCGGCAGGTGTGGTCGATGAGGTGGCGTGTGAGCGATTTCGGTGGCAGGGCTATTGCACCCGCCCTGCCACTCGCTATATCGTTTATCAACGTTACCAATTCCTGTACGTCACCGAGCAGTCCTTCTACTGCGATACTTATTGCGTTTAGACTGTCGTCTAAGTGTTCGCACCTTACTAGGTCGTACATGTCACCGTTGAGCTTATGGTTGATGCATTGTACTCGTGCCAGCAGAGCCTATTCGTTAGCCTGTATGTGCACTTTCGCTGAACAGGCTCAGGGTGGTTATTACCATTTGCACCTGGTTTTTTAACCCCTACTGTAGTGTCTGATTATAGACTTCCAGTCCGAAGATTTCCTCATGAAGTTCTTGAGCATCGGTAATGCGCATATTACCGGTGATCGCTTTAATGATGGATTCAAGTCATTGACCAGTCCTCTGCGCTCCCGAATAGGGTGCGTTCTGTACGGCTTCTCTGGCTCGGGATGGTTTGGGACGGAATCTACGGGATGCTTGTCTGCCGAGGGGACGACCTTACGCCTGAGTCGCTGCTACGCACGGTAAGGATCGGCTGCCTTAGCTTAAAAAGTTTTTTTTTCCTTTTTTCATAGCGGGTAATTCTCTCTGATCTAGGAAGCGTATTTCCCTGTCGCTCCGGCTCCACCTCGGTCGGATTGGGAGCGACAATTCGTCGCCCCTAATGCTACGCCGGCGAGGATGTTCCTGAAGATCCGTTGGCGCCAGGGCGTCTTTGTCGGCAAGACCTACCATTCATTCGCCGTCTCTGCTTATTCTGCCGGTCAATTTATTGATGTCTGAACCCTTCATTGTATTTCTTTTAAATTGTATGCTATAATCTTCTTCAGGGCTTTTCCTTTCAATTACACCTGTTTGATTCTACATTATTTTTCTTATAAGTTCCGCACCTTGTGTTCTGCAGAGCTCTTTTCCCCTACTTATTTTAGCTTTCATTTTATTTTAATTAGCCACATGTAGTACACATATATAAATGCTATAGAATATATATATATATATATATATATATACAGGGTGCGCCATCTTTTATGTCGGTATGTAAACATTGAATAACTTTGACATTTGTCAACCGATTGACTTGAGTAGACATGTTTTTGAAACGTCAATTCAGTACAATTTTAACCATGAATCGCTTCATACCAAGACAACGCGCCGAAATAGTGACGCTGTACATTGAAAATAGTCGTTCAGTTGTGTTAACTCAACAAGCATATCGTCGAGGCCCATTTCACACACTTTGGCGCCGTTAACAAGCAAAACTGCCTCATTTGGCGAACGGAGAATCCACACGAGATTCATGAAACATCATTGTATGACCAAAAAATTAGTGTTTGGGTCGGCGTTTGCGCCAAAACCATCATTGGGCCATTTTTCTTCATTGATGTTGGCTCATTATGTTTGCCTACAAATGTGTGAAAAAGGTCTGGACGGTTACTGGTTTCAACAAGACGGTGCGCCATGCCACACTGCAAATCAAACAATGCAGTTTCTGCAACGAAAATTCCCTGGACGTGTGATGTCAAAAAATGGCGACATTGACTGGCCACCCAGATCTCCACATTTGACCCATCCGGAGTTCTTTTTGTGGGGTTATTTGAAAAGCAAAGTGTACGCCAACAAGCCTCAGACCATTAACGAGCTCAAGGCAAACATTCGTGCCGAAATCATCGCTATACCGCCCGAGATGCTCGAAAAAGTGATGGAAAAGGCAGCAAAAAGAGCACATTTTGCTTTGGCCAATAAAGGCGGCCACTTGATTGATGTTGTATTAAAAAACTAGTCCAAATAAATTGTAAAGGACCAAATTAAATAAAAAAAGTCTCATATATGGAAATTGGTTGTTTTTTTTTTAAGTTATTTAATGTTTACATACCGACGTAAAAGATGGCGCACCCTGTATATATATATGTTTCTTTTCTATTTCGTTTAAACTATTAGTGCTCGATAAGAGGCTTCAGCCGATTTGCATGCACCAGCTGTTTTTTCCCCGTCCCTTCTGGACTATATAGATGACGGGAAAGCATTTCTCCGCAAGCGCGTTCAGTGACCATTCGTCCCAGTTTCCCTGATCCTCGTTCATGAATTTTTTCAGATATCCAGTGAGGGTTTTGTGCGTTTGTTCCAGCGCGCCGTTCGATTGCGGGTCTTATTCTTTTATGCTTTTCAGCCGGTCTTCAGTAGCAGGGCAGGCTACGCTCCTGCTGCAGTCACTCACGTCGGTTGTGCGGCTCTCTCCCTTCGGGCCTCTGCGGAAGCGTAGGCTACCCTCCGTGCCTTGCTTCCTCAGCACGATCGTGCGGCGAGCTGCCCCGGATGTCTTGTCTCACAGCGAACACCACTGGCTACGCTGTTGGGCCTCTTTCTCCCTCGGACGGCCTTGCAGCTTGCATTTCCCTTAGCCTCCCTCGCCTTGCGGGTTGGCCATGCCATGCTGCGAGCTCTCCGTCCTGCTTTGCGGTGCTCGTAGTTTTGCCTTTGCCTTGCTCTGCGCGGTTGTATGTGCTTCCCTTTTCCCGCCCGTGTGACTTCACGTCGGGGCTTTGAGGATCAGTGGAGCGACTTGCATGCACGCAGTGTGTCTCACTGTCTCTTTCCTTCGCATTGTATAGTTTAGCCTCCCGCTATGCCGCGTGGCTAGGTTTGCCCGGGGTATCTTCGGCTCTCCACTTTATGCGGTTGTTCGTGCCCGGCGCGCGCTATCCTTATCTTTCTTGCTGGCGAGCTTAGCCTCTGCTCCAACGCGTTACTGTGGCTCTCAGGGGTATCTTCGGCCCTCCGGTTTATGCGGCCGTTCGTATCTCTGAGCGCGCTATCCTTTTCTTTCTCGTAGAATCTTTCTTCTTATCTCACTGCTCGTATTGTTGCATATGTGCGACTCAGGGCGTCTACTGTAGCATTCTTCTTACCAGCCATGTACTCTACGTCGAACTCATGCTCAGACAATTTGATTCTCCGACGAATGAGTCTCGTACCGGGATCCGTTGCCTCCATCGCGGCCGCCTCGGCCACATGACCTACTGCCGAAACCTCGAGCAACTCGAGGGTTGCTACGGGGCGTCGCACCTCGACCACACGCTCGAGCTCTACCTTCGAAAGCAGGCCTATGTATTTGCTTGTGGCTGCAGTTCTGCTTCGTGGTGACGAATATGTCCTCGTCGCGCCTGCCCGTAGCGGCATGCAGTGCCTATATAATTTCAGCATCTCGCCATGCAGAAAGTTCGCTTTATGCTGCTTGATAAAGTCCATGCCGAGCAGTCCTTTGATACCCAGCGGCACGTTGTTCGGAAGTATGTAGAAGTATGTAGAACCAGTGTTCTACGGTAAAAGCGGGCGTCTCGAGAGCGATCTTCGCTTTACCGAGGGGAGTGCATTTCTCCTCTGCTACCCCTTGCAGTACTACATTGCTCTTCGGCACTTTGGTCTCCGGTTTAAGACAGCCTTCTTTAATTATTCTGCATTGAGCTCATGTGTCCGCCTTGACGATGAGTATGCAGACCGTTGCTAACGGTGCGATAATATCGAAGTCCATTTTCGAAGCTGGCTTGGGCGCTCTTCCGCGTTATCCTCTCGATAATATACATCTCCCTTTCGGATGTGGCGTCCTCGCTCAGCTTTTCTACGATGTCGACGGTGATTCGCTCTGCTCTCGACGTATACTGCGATATCCTCCCATTGTCCTTGCCGGAGGGAGTTAAACTCGACCTGCAGTGCGGTCAGTGACTTCTGCTTCTCGTACAAGGCCTCGAGCTCGGTCTTCAGCTGTGCTACCGAGACAATGGTTTTATGCTTCGTCTCTCGGGTCTCTCTACCACCGAACTTGCTGCTGAGCCTCAACTCCAACAGTATCTTGGTGTTAAGCTCATCGGCGTTGATTCCATCAAAGTGCTTTATGTTTTTCAGTGGCAACCCGAGGTCCAACGTTCGTTCATGTGGATTCCGTGACCACGTCTGTTCCCCTCGGGACGTGCGATCTTCCGGAGGGTAGTCCTGTTCTTCAAAGCGGGTTTGCCTCTGTCGCGGCAAAGGTGGCGAGTATTATCCCGACCTCACCTTTTCCATCGAGCTCGGCGTTTTGTTCTCGTAGGGACCGGATGAGCCTATACTCGTCTGCCCCTACATCATTTAGCGTGTCGGCCGGGTTCCTTCTCGGCAATGGCACGTCGTCGCCCTGATGCCGCAGCTCCAACTCGAGCTCACGTTGGCCCTGCTCGTGGTCGCGCCGCTTCCGCTCTAACTCGCACCGTACTCTCCTTACCTCGAGGTGTCTCCTGTCTACCGCCTCGTATTTCCTTACTGTACTCTCTTACTCGTACTCCCGTATCCGTTCCAGCAGTAGCCGTGTTGACGTACCAGCAGGCGTCGGGAAATCCTTGCGGTGTATTGTACGCAGGTGTTCAATTTTTTGCTCAATCATAGCCTTGGTGATATTTTCCGGTGTTCGCTCGCCGGTGGCCACATTGAAGGGATTGTCACTGACAGTAATGTCATGATCTCCGAATGACGCATCCCAAAGCGGATTTATAAGAACTGTGCAGTTAGTAAGCCCACGAGGGTTTCTTGCCTGACGGCGGAAATTCGTCCTGACAGCGGGAGCGCTGACGACGCCCAGCGCGTCCTGCACGCGATGTCTCCGACTACTGCAGCTAAACCGACCACAGAGCCCACACCCTCACCAGGTAGCGTAGTATCTAGCGAGTTTCCCCTACGTTTCGGTCTCGCGTTGCTATTTCCCGGTATGTGGCAACTTTCGCGGTTGGCTTTAACTATAAAATATTACCTCTAAATCTCAAAAACACATTGTTTGTCTAATTTCGTAGTTCTAACAAGGAAGGATAGTTTGGTGTCCCCCTCCGATTTTGATGAAACTCACGTATGTTGTAGAGCATCGAAAGCTAAAAGACACGTATGTTTTTTATTGGAAAAACATTTTTAAGGGGTGAAATCGCCCTTCAAAGTTAGGCATGTCGAGGGGTGATTATGCAGTTTCACCCAGAAGGCGTCAACCGATTTTAATGAAACAAAAACCAAAATACTCCTTATTGAAGTCAATAAAAATTCCACGTGAATATGAAGAAAAAAATTCATTTGCAGGGGTGAAACTGCATAATCACTCCTAACTTTGAAAGGCGATTTCACCCCTTAGAAATGTTTTTCCGCCGATAACAAAAAATACGTGTCTTTTAGTTTTCGATGCTCTACAACATACGTGAGTTTAATCAAAATCAGAGGAGGACACCAAACTATCCTTTCCTGTAAGCGGAATATTTTCCCGAACCTAACACGACCTACTGGCTTTACTGGCTTTGATTTTTACTACTAGGCCGTATGTAATGATAATATATGTAACCGCCACTTACAGATAGATGATCTTGTAGACAATCCTCTCCATGGACGTGATCCTTGGGTACTGTTGACCTGTTAACGTGTAGCACCCCCCTGTAGTTAGTCGTAAACGTCCTTCCTGGCACCGTTGACCCGTTACTTTTGTGGTTCTTGGCCTTCCGTGCGTCGCCAGCTGTTGCGCAACGACTTTTTTACACGTTTACTCCCGTGAGCACTTGCTTTGCACACGTGTACGTTATTCGCGCCTTGAGGCATCACCGTCAACCGGAACGTTCAACGGTTTGACAGCTATATGTCGACAGCTATATACGTACTACGCGGATGTCTTTAGTACGAGTCATAATCTTTACTTTAATGCCACTGTTCAAGGCACTTCACGCTGACCAATGTCACTTTTTCTCGTGTAAATTGCGTATCGCAAACACTTCAGCAAAATCCCACCGCTGCCACCGAAATTTTATGCCAGTAACCCGTAAATAGAATGTGACGGTCGTCGGTATAATATTTCGAAGTTATTATTTTGGGATCGTTCGCTGATAGGGAGAGGGATCTCGAATAAATGAAATAACGCGTGCATTTACTGTAAAAGAATAGATTGGTCGTTTATTATAAATAACGGTAACTTCCCGTTATTTACTATGTTCTATGAAAAATGATTGAGATACAAGGGCTATTTAAAAAGTTTCCGGCCTTTTTAAGAAAAATACATATTTCGAAGCCAAACAAATTTTATTACTCTACGTAGTCTTCCTTGCAAGTTGATACATTGGGTCCAATGTTTCTCCCATCCTTTCGAACCGTCAGAAAAAAAATGATTGTTTAAACCTAAAAAACACTGATTTACAGCGTTGTCCACCTCAGCAATTGACTTATATTTTTTTTCCCCGAGAAATTTTTTCAAATTAGGAATTAGGAAAAAGTCGCCGGGTGCTACATCTGTCGAATAGGGTAGGTACGCAATAATGCAAAAACGTATATAGTTTTATGGGTGAATTTGAGGTATTTAAAAATAATCGTTTTGCCTAATTTCATGTTTGGTATTTACTGTGTACAATACGTGAAAAAAGAATAGAAATACTGATTTATTATGTATAAAACCGTTGCCTGCTCGTTCTTTTTGTGCTGCTATTCATAGCAGTAGCCGCTATTTCTTTACCGTTCACTTTTGTTCTGACTTTCTCATCGTTGATTCCTTTTGTTCTTACTTTCTCGTGGAACCTCCATGGATATAAAAATGCCGTTTAGAATAACATGATTCGTAAATTTTGCACAATGAGCTGTATGCATAGTGAAATAAAAATATTCCTTCATTTGTGTGAAACTAAAAACTATCGTTATATAATTTACATACGGAGTAAACATCAGCTTATACCGCGGGCATGCGCCTCATCAGCTAGTACAAGCGCGCCGCGCCTTATCAGCTAGTACACGCGCGCTGCGCCTTATCAGCTCGTCAAGGCCGCAGAAATAGCCGATGCCGCGGGGTCACCGCCGCTACCGCCGCAGCCGTCGCGGTTTAAGATTATGTTAGAATCAGCTAATTGGTTTTGATAGATACTCATCGATATAGATACACGTTGGAAACATCCATGGACAGCCGTGACGAGCGGCCCTACTGGCTGTGGTAAAACATATTTTGACGAACAATTTTTTAAATACATGCGTCAAATTTCGGATGTCCCATTCGAGCATATACTTTTTTATTACTTGGAGAGACAGTCCGGGTATTCAGAGTACGATCATAAAATCGGATTTCGCGAGGGTTTACCGCAAGCAGCAGACGACACGAACTATACAAGGCCTAAACATGTGGTCATTGATGATCTAATGCGCGAGGCATCGAACAATACTGTGATCGATCTTTTCATCAAGGGTAGCCATCATAAAAATCTTAGTGTCATCTTCATCACGGAAAATCTCTTCCATTAGGGTCACGGGCAGCGCGATGTCCCTTTAACCACTAATTATATCGTTGTTAATATAATTACAATACAATAGATGCACCGTACGGCTATCTATTGATCAATTTCGAACAATCGACGCCTGATGATTGTCGATTTCGTACCTGTATATTTCCTGATGACCAATACCATTACGTTTACGTGCCTCAAAAAGTAGTAAAGGTTCGCAACGCGACTCGCGACGTACCAGTAATGCGCTTGTAATGGCGTTGCACGGACCTGTCGATAAAAAACCAATAATTATACTGCAGGCACTGTGTTATCTGAAGCAAGAGCAAGGATGTGCAATTTTGCAAAAAGCAGATGTAGCGCTCGTACGGTGCATATGCGAGTGTGCTCTAAACGTATTACAGGGAAATGTGAGTCGACGATTCCCTGCGGTGCTGTCACCATCGTTGTCCCTGCTATGATCATCTGAATCGTTGCTACCCTCATCGAACACATAGGTGTCATTTCTTCTTCTTCATACCGTCGAACTACATAATAACCTTGTGATATAAAGGAAATAAAATAAAAGTAATTAACGCAGTATATTACTTACGTCTTTCATAGAGTATGGACTGCAAAGCAGGCTCATTCAGACAACCGCGTCGACGAATAACACGGACCACCGAATCAATAATTATTCAATTATCAATCAATCCAATATTATGTATCCAATTTTACACTCAGTGCGGACGAGTGGCAAGTGCTCAAAAGTGATTTTTCTCGTGTACAACGATATTTCGAAGCTCATGGGGCTGATGACAAGAAAATGTGTAATACCCGCATAGAGCACACAGCACATTACACACTTTTAACTTCGTGTTACCAGCACAGAGCTGTCTCATTTGGGAAAATAAGCGGTAGTGCTAATGGGGAATACGAGAGTCAAAAGGAATCTGGAGAATCGAAACGGAAACGCTGCCGAAAATACTGTCCAAACATTGTTCTGCAGCGGCCGACATTTTATATGCTCGTCGGAATAAAGAGAAAAATTGATATTCATATGCAGGCTTTAGAGAGCAAAAGTGAAACGATTCAGCGGTGTATGAACGAGGTGGTATCATATGCCCGTGAAAAAATAGTTGTCAGTGAAACGCCTCGTGCAGCAGCCTATGAGATCATCGGTTCCAAGGAATTCTTTCAAGAAGCGCTCGAGCACATCACGATCTTACTAGCGCCGGAGGATACGGAGCTTCTGAAAATTATTTTGTCCGAAATAATTGTGCTGTACCGTGGTCACATCGCTGATCATGCAGCGGGTGTTGCGTTGTGAATGCAATATTTCTCCGTATGTGTAGCTATTTGTGATAAAGACACAGTTGTAAATAATTGTACAGGGTGCGCTATCTTTAATGTCGGTATCTAAACATTCAATAAGTTTGACATTTATCAACCGATTGACTTGAGTAGACATGTTTTTAAAACGTTAATTTAGTACAATTTTAACCATGAACCGCTTCGCACCGAAACAACGCGCCGAAATACTGACGCTGTACATTGAAAATAGTCGTTCAGTTGTGTTAAATCAATGTGCATATCGGCAAAAATATCGTGGCCAACAAACATCGTCTGACAACACTATTCGTCGTTTGGTGTCGAATTTTGTTGAGCACGGGACAGTGGGAGATCGTCCACGTGCTGTTCATCAACGCCCAATGACGA
>OZ012706.1:43194944-43254435 GCA_963942595.1 Cylloceria caligata
CTCGGTTTCATCCCTGCATTTCAATACAATATTCCCTCTCAATTCTTTTCTTACACTCCTCACAATCATATATTTGGTTTTTACCGCATTCGTTTTCAGTTCGTTCCTATTCATCCATGTTTCCACTATGTTTAATGCCCCATTCATCTTTCTTTCCACCTCCGCACTACTGTCTCCAGTAACATATACTAGTGTATCATCAGCAAACATTTTTATTTCACAGTCTTCTGGATATATTTCAATTGTATCATTTATATATATAATGAACAGCAGAGGCCCTAATACGGATCCTTGTGGTACCCCGTATTTCGTTGTAATAATTTCAGAAAATTCCTCATTAAACCTTACTCTTTGCGTTCTATTGTTTAAGTATGACCTAAACCAATCTAACACTTTACCTCTAATTCCATATTGAGACATTTTTTTTATTAACAATTCTCTATCCACTGTCTCAAATGCTCGCTTTAAGTCCATGAACATTACTCCTACTATTTTTCCTTCGCTAATGTTTAATTTCCATTCGTCTATCACGGTTTGAATCGCCGTTTCACACGAAAATTGTTTTCTAAAACCCGGATGATGCTCTGTTATAACCTCATTTGATTCCAAATACTTTTCGATTTGACTCTTTACTACCAACTCTAGGACCTTCTCGTACGGTGGCAACATATTAATTGGCCGGAAATCCTTCGCGCTATTGGCTTTCTCTATCTTTGGTATCGGTATGATCATGGACGTTTTCCAACTATTAGGACAACAGCCCTCCCTTAGGGATTCATTAATTACATCAACAAACTCCTGTTCAATTGCACTGAACGCCAACTGCAATATTTCGCTTGATATTCCTTCTTCTGTACCTTTCTTCTTCGGGAGTCCCTTAGCTATTTTATCGAGTTCCTCTATTCCGATATTCTTGAATTTTTCTATGCTTCTTTCGTTTCCCACGCCACCACCCATCAAGATTCTTCTGCTACCTGGCCTTCCAGATGCATCTCTCTCTATTGAACTTACTATGTTATTAATACTTTCAACGTAAAACACATTAAATTTGTCAACCGTCCTTCTCTCCGCCATATCGCCCGATATTTCAAAATTTATATTTCCAATTTCTCTCTCTTTGGCTGGTACTTCTCTAATAAGTTCTTTCAAGGTTTTCCATATTTTTTTAGGGTCGTTCTTATTGCAGTCTATCATATTCTCGTAATATATTTTTTTCTATTTCCTTATCAATTTAACTACTGCATTTCTTTCTACTTTGAACTGTTCCCAGTTATCATCCTTTCCCTCATGAATTGCTTCCCTATAAGCATTATCCCTTTTACCTGCCGCCCTTCTTATCTCATCAGTGTACCATTTTTTACCTTCCCATACGTTTGGAATCCTAACTACCTTTTTTGGTGCTACTATGTCCAAAGTATCTACTATACTATCGACAAGCATCTTTGCCTTTCGATTTATATCTCCATCTGTCCATTGTCGCACGGAGTTTTTCAACACTGTTGTAAACTCTTTCACGTCCATTTTACTATAGTTCCTAGTATTATACTCTCTCTGTTTCCTCTCTGTACTGCTCGTTCCTAATACTACTTTTACCCACGCATGGTCTGTTATTTTTGGTTCGTGTTCCACATGCACTTGCACACCTGTATTTGCAAATACAAGATCAATAATTGTTCGACTATCCTGCGTTATTCTCGTTGGCTCGTTTACATACTGTTTCATCCCTAAGCTTAACATTCCTAATATTAGTTGTTTTTTATAGAACGAGTTTCCCTTGACATCTATGTTAAAATCTCCTATTATTAAACAATCTCCTTTTATTGTTAACTCTTCAGTTATATCCTCTATGAATCTTATAAATTCCGCATCTGACGCACTCGGTGAATGATACACCACTATTATAACTCCTTTATATATCTTATCATTGACCTCTATTGCTACACTCCAGCAGTTTGACTCAATTTTATTCTTCCTTACTAATTCATATTTAATACCATCTCTTACGTATACTATGGTTCCTACTGTGTTTCTATTTTCTGCATCGCATCTAATTGCACTATAACCCGGCATATATACTTCACTATCCCCGATTTTAGCAGTCATCCTCGTCTCCGATAACGCTATGATTGCAGGTTTTATTCTGTCAACTACCTGGTGTCGTATCTCTTCGTTATGTGCTAAAAGACTTTGCGCATTCCTGTACCATATCGTCTCTTCCTTCTGTGATTGCTACTCTATCCAGCCCGTTCTCTTCTTTAGAGAGAGAGAGAGAGAGAGAGAGAGAGAGAGAGAGAGAGAGAGAGAGAGAGAGAGAGAGAGAGATTGATTGATTGTTTTATTATGCCTTGGCAAGCCCTTGGCAAATATTAATGACAATATATAATAATATTTTAATGAGGAATCTGAATAAAACAATAAGAATCTTATAATATCTGATAATAAACTTAAAAATAATTCTAAAAATTCTAAAAATAAAAGTAATAATAAAAATAAAGATAAGACTAACAATAAGACTAGGACTAACTTATAGGTAGCAGATTAACTGTACAGAATTTTCGAATTAAATGGTATATATATCTTGGTCTCACTATACTACCGTAAACAAAAAAATAAAAACTAATTTAAAAACTAATTTACATCAATATGGTTAAAAAAGTGAGTATAGAGACGAATCTTAAACTGATCTAGACTGGAAGTAGAAGTGATATGGGATGGTAAGGTCTCCCAAAAATAGATGCCAGAGAGTGAAAATGCATTTCTATAAGTGGTTGTGCGATGCATTGGCACAGAAAAAGTCGATCGCGGTCGATCACGTCGTCACACACACGTAGTAATGCTGATTGAGTACTGTGGCCCTTACGATAACCTGATTGGCGTGGATCAAAAACTTGGTTCAGTTCAATCCAGTCAGTGATCTGCTTATGAACCAATCTCTCTAGCACTTTCGAAAGTTCACTGAGGTTGGCTATCGGCCTAGTATCAGACGGGAAAGCGGTGTTTCAATCTTAGATAACAATCTAAGAAAAGTTTTTTTCTAACACTGAAGGAACTTAGATGATTGCAAAGAATGGTTGAACATAGCTGTTAGCAATGAGCACGAAACCTCAATAGACTTGTTTATTAGAAACAAAGAAATTCCATCTGGATCAGCTGCATATGACTTTGAACTAGAGCTGGTAGAGATAATGAATCGTACTTGGTTGGTCGTGATTTCCCCAAAGTTGAATAATGGGCGAACTGGTTGAATTAATAAACTCATCGTGCGAAACTCATCGTATGAACAAGGTGGTAATTGGCTGGATACAGCAGAATAAAACGAATTAAGCTCACCTGGTTGAAAGAAATTAAGTGGAGATGCAAAAGACGACTTGGCTAAAGAGTCGCCAGCTCTTTCCACAATTTATTCGTATCTGTTATGGTTGACAATCTCTGAAGATGGTACTCATTTTTCGCATGTCTTAAGTCATTGCTACGTCCGTCTCTATACTCCCTAAAGATTGCAAGGTCCAGTACGCTTCCAGATCGCCGTGCGCGCGTATACAATAAATTTCACTGAGCTACGTTCTCTCAAATTTTGTGTGAGCCAGGGTGTGGGAGGGCGACGAACACAGAAAGTGCGTAATGGCGCGAATTTATTCAGAGACTCTAGAAATATTCCAGACAATAGATCAACTATCGTGTTTATATCATCAGGTATTGTATCCGAATTTCCACTCGATTTGGAGCTGAATCTCGAGTTAAAATCACTAAGTCCCGAAGAATTCAATTTATTCGATAAAAAAAACAGAAAGCCTCTATTATTGAAATTATTGTAGACTCGCCGTGTAATGTTATGCTCGATTATAGGTTCCACCTCAAAGACATAATGTAGTTCTAATGGGTCCTGTCCAGCTATAAACGGAGCCTCGGATTTAACATAAGATAGTTTTTTTTCTTCACTATCGATTAAGAATACATCTATCTAGGAATCCGTAGTCGCCGTGTGGTGGGTTGTAGCGGATTCAACAATGTGTAATGAAAGGGAGAAGGCTAATTGGCGTAGATAAATTGATTCATAATCATTACTAGCTAAATTACAATTAAGATCACCTGCTATTATAATATTTTCATAGTTGTGAGAGAAATTACATAAAGCTTCGACAAAATTCCCTGGTGGTCTGTATACTGAGGCAATAAGAAGCTTCTTGGCGTTTGATCCAGTAATTTCGATAATTAGATATTCAGGAGCATTTGAATATTGACTTGGTGATGCCATTAATACTTTCGCTTTTAGGGACTTGTGTATGAAGCAAGCAACTCCTTCACCTTCTTTTCCTTCACGATCGTTGCGAATGAAGAAATATCCTTCTGCCCGTAACAAGTTATCAGATACAAACGAATGGAGCCACGTTTCGCTCAACGAGATAATATGGAATTTGCGCTCGAGTATAGTTGATTGAATTAGTTTCATATGCCCTCGTAAGGAATTAACATTTAACTGAGCTATTTCCAAATGCGATATTGAGTGTGAGAAGGGTAAGCAATTTTGACTATTTGGAGACAGTCAGATCAGTTTATATACATCAGCCTCCGTTTAAACGATGATTGGTGTCTGACTATCGTTCTTGCGCACTAATATGGAACCAGAACGAGACCATACGTATTTATAATTACGTTCAGAAGCACGAGCTTCTACGAGACATAGTAGATGATAGAGTGCGGGTGGAAGAAACTCATTAGCATGGACAAGCCCATGTTGATCAAGGCCAAAAACTTCTCTGAGAGTCAAATTTTTCTTAACTCTCTTTATTTTGATAATGTGTTCTCTGACTTGGTGCGATTTGAAAGTGATTACGAAAGATGGGGGGGGGCTTGCGTTTCTGCAATGAACTTTGGAGCTCGGCCGGCGCGGGCTCCGGCCCCTGGCAGGTCTAACTTTGCCGGACAGTTCCAGGGGGAGCAGGCAGACTAAGAACACACAACATCAAAAGCTACGGTGGGAGGCATCGTGCCTACGGCTGCATGGCCGCAATGATGTAAACTAGTGCGGTCGCGAACGATTCCTGCAAGGCACCATGTGGAGCCCTGCAGTATTTACACCTTACCTGGACAAGGCGGCTCTACCTGGGCGGACCTACATTCCGACCTACTCGTGGGATTAATATAGATAAACTTTTAAAAGAAATAAAACACAAACAGAAGAGGGAGTTGGCAAAAACATCGACCGGGGAGGAGCTTGGGACAATCGGAGAACATGCGACGGGCTATATTGGGGGAGAGACGGACGATGAGAGATTGATGGACGTGGCCGAAAATGTCAACCTAAGGAAGAGAAGTAGGCTTCCGTCATGTTCGTCAACACGCACTGAAGATCGATCCTTACACAGAGGACAAAGAAACTAAGATTCAGGAAGAGAGAAAAGACACCGCCACCCGTGGAAGAGGGTAAAACGGTTCCACCTGTCATCGGGGATATAAGGAAGCATCGGGAAGAACCTGAAGCCTTCTTATTCGACGATAACAATAAGAACGAACGAAAATGACCAAGACAACGGCCATACAAAAGAACATGAACATGACGGTGAAAACTGGTATCAAAACGATTATCGAGGCTGTGGACATGGCGCTACATAAGTGCACAAAAGCAGTTCCGAGAGGACGTCTTACAGACAACACGAGAACAGCAACTAAAACGAGTAACGAAGAAAAACCACAAACGAAACGCAAACAGGAGCCAACCGGAACCGCGCTGGAGTCCTCCGAAAAGAGACCTTCGACAACGGAATCGGCCGTAGCCTGGCAGACGGTGACACACTGAGATCACCTTGTTATTAACGTGCCGTTCCCGCCTCTCGGCCTACGACACGGCTCCCGCGAGCGTGGGGCCGAGATACGCTCGGCCAACGCGCCCCCCCGATTTGCATCGGGGCGGGCTACCAATCCCCGCTCGGTTTTACCCGAGTGTTACCTCTTGGTCTGAGGGGGAGCACTATCCATAAACTCCCTATTGACGAGTTGGCATTTTTAAAAACCTTGTGCCCGACAGAGTCCAACCCATTTAAAGGTTGTACACGGCAAAGCCGTGAGGCTGCAACAACCTCCCCATCTACCAATTAGTCCGAAGACTTAACGTCTCGCTTGGTGAGCACCCGAGCCTACACCACGGCGGGGTTGCTAACTTCCGTACAGATAAGACGTTCACCCAGGGCAAGCAACCGAAGTTGCAATCTGGGTGGGCACAGTCCATCCGCGTGCGCCGGGGGCAGACGGTGACACAGAAAAAGCCACATAAGACAGAAAAATGAACGACCGTGAAACCCAAGGCTGACCGGAACAGGCCGACTTTCCGACAACGGAGGACAGCCGTGCTGGTTAAACCGGGAACAAACATGACATACTCAGACATAGTACGAAAAATACGGATGACGGTCAATCCGAAGAGGAATCACGTGCAGGTGACGACTCTGCGGAAGACCAAAAACGGCCTGTGTCTGTTAAAACTACAGGCAGACGCAAACAAACAAGACGGACGTGACGAAGTCAATTACAGGACGCGGTCGGAGAGGCAAGCAGTGTCCGGGCCATGAGCTCGAAAATCCAATTGGAGATCATGGACCTGGACTGTGTCACGACTGCGACCGACGTGACAGACGCACTCAAACGCGAAACAGGAAAGGACGAGGACTTCCGGGTCCACATCTTCGGTTCAAACCGCGCCGAACAGTACATGGCCGTCTGCGACCTTAAGTTGCGTGAGGGCGGCGAGCTGCTTCGGCGGGGACGGATCGAGATTGGGTGGATGTATTGCCGCGTCCGACAACGACTGACAGTAACGAAATGCTACAGATGCCTTGGCTATGGCCACATAAAGGCAAACTGTACAAAAATGGACAGGACAAAACGCTGCCGAAAATGCGGCACACATGGACATTACGCGACGGACTGTAAAAACACACCGGTCTGTCCTCTGTGCACCGAGGCCGGTCATAAGGGCATAGCGCACCTCGCCAGATCCGGAAGGTGTGCGATGTTTCGGGCCATCTTGGAAGAGTGCAGGAAACAGGCCGGACGATGGACAAAATAATCCAGGGAAACCTGAACCGAAGTAGGACAGCAGACATGCTACTACCACAGAGAGCTGACGAACATGATGCGGATATCCTGATCCTGTGTAAACCATACGGGAGAAACACGACTCAGACGTACATCACGAACGAGACAGAGACAACAGAGAGCTGACGAACATGATGCGGATATCCTGATCCTGTGTAAACCATACAGGAGAAACACGACTCAGACGTACATCACGAACGAGACAGAGACAACAGCTATCTGATGAAGGGTGTTGCCCAATCTCGGATGACTAACCGCAGTGTCGGGCACTATTATGTTTGAACTAGGATCGGCGCTGTCACTTACGTCAGCGTCTACCTGACGCCCAACCGCACCGCGGTGGAGTTTGAGAGAAGGGTACCGCTCCTTGAGAACGAGATCAGAGATCTGCCTGGGGACATTGTAGTCGCGGGGGATTTCAACGCGAGGGCAATCGAATGGGGAATGACAGGAACGAACAGACGGGGACGGCTGCTGCCGGAAATGGCCGCAAGGCTGGATCTAATAGTGGCAAACACGGGAAACACACCGACGTACAGACAATCAGGGTTTGGTGACTCCATCCCCGATGTAACAATGACATCGGACAGAATACTGCCACAGCTAGAGGGATGGCGAGTGATCGAGAAGTTTACGGCCAGTGATCATCAGTACACCGTCTTCGAAGTGGCAGGACAGACGACAACGAGACAGATGATGACCCAACACCCCCCGCGGTGGAACCTTAACAAACTCGACGTACGACAATTTTCTGAGGAGCTGATGGCAACACCAGCTCCAATAACGAATATTCCCCCTGAACTGACCAGCCGGCGAAAGGAAGAAAGACTGACAGACGAGACGGCAGAAATAATCGACCGACTGTGCAATAGCATAATGCCGAAACTTCGACAAAGACGAAACAGACGGCCACAGTACTGGTGGACAAACGAGATAGCCGAGCTGCGCAGGATCTGTCTGGCAAACCGACGATGAGTTACGAGAGCTGGGGGAAGACCCGAAAGGGAAAACCTCCAAGCCATTTACAAGACATCACGGAAAACACTTACAAACGCTATACGGGGCAGCGAAACGCGATGCTGGAAGAAGCTCTGCGAGAAGGTGAACGAGGACCCGTGGGGAACCGGTTACAAGATAGTGACCGGCAAACTAGGGGCCCGAGTTCCACCGGAACTCAAAGATGCCGAAACCACAGAACGGATTGTTAACGGACTGTTTCCAACTCACCCGATACGGACGAACGCGACAGACGACACGGAGGTATCGGTGGCCCCCATATTCACTGCGGAGGAACTCTTCAAAGCGACTACAGCTATGAAGGCTGGTAAGGCACCGGGACCGGACGGAGTACTGAGGGAGATAATCCGGCTGATGGTTAATCTGAGGCCGGAGATATTTCTCGACCTATACAACACGTGCTTGACGACGGAGACGTTCAGCGACCGGTAGAAGGCGGCGAGGCTAGTTCTTATCCCCAAAGGTAAGGGCGACCCCAATACACCGTCAGTCTACCGGCCGTTGAGTTTATTTGACAGAACGGGTAAACTCTACGAACAATTACTGAACCGAGACTGACGGACGCGATACAGACCAGCAGAGGCCTTTCAGACCTGCAGCTCGGCTTCATGAAGGGTCGATCAACGATTGGAGCGATCCAAAAAGTGGTCGACTCTTTCCTGGACTTAAACAGACATTGCCACGCAGTGCGGCCAATCGTTCTGCTGGCGACCTTGGACGTCAGGAACGCCTTCAACTCGGCCAGGTGGGTTGATATCCTGGAGGCGCTTGAAAGCAACTTCAGGGTTCCAGCTTGCTTGTCTCGGGTGGTGGGAGACTAACTGAAAAATAGACGGATTACGTACGAGACGACTGAAGGACCGGTGACGATGCAAATCACCGCGGGAGTCGCACAGGGGTCCATACTGTGACCAGACTTTTGAAATAGACTGTATGACAGCTTGCTCAGGCTGGAAATGCCGCTCGGCGTGCTCCTCGTCGCTTACGCTGACGACGTGGCGGCGGTGATTACCGAGCGGTCTCCGGATCTAGCACAGCTAAAACTGAACCAGACGATGCGACGAGTGGGACGATGGATGACGGACCACGGACTACAACTCGCGACAGAAAAGACAGAACTGACGTTCCTTAGTAGAAGACGTATACAGACGAGAATTCTCATGTGGGTCGGGACGGTCGAAATCGTGGCCGGGGGGGAAGTCAAGTATCTAGGGTTTACTCTAGATACGAAGATGACCTTCTGGCCTCATATCCAAAAAAACAGCCCGGAAGGCGGCCAAGAGGATAGCATCCTTAAGCCGCCTGACGGCAAACACGAGTGGACCGAGACCGGGGAAAATACGACTGTTAATGGCGACGGCCTATTCGATCCTCCTTTACGGCGCGGAGGTCTGGGCAGATGCCCTGAAGACAAAGAAGTACTGCCACGCGATGACGACGGTACAAAGACAGGGTGCGCTGAGGATCGCCTACTTCTATCGAACTGTCTCTGCGCAAGCAATATTGGTGGCGGCCGGCGTAATCCCCGTGGACCTCCTAGCTTTCGAGCGGAAGAGGATCTACGGGAAAAGCGCGGACATAAGACGGGAGGATGCGGCAGTTACGGAGCGCGACAGGACGATACAGACTTGGCAAGAACGCTGGACAGAAGGAACGACAGGCAACTGGACGAGACGTCTTGTAAAGGACCTGAGACCATGGATCGGGAGAAAGTTTGGGGACGTAAATTTTTACGTTACCCAGCTCCTGACCGGACACGGCTACTTCCGAAGGTACCTTTGTAATATGAACAGAGTACGGACGCCAGACTGTAAGTACTGCGGACACGAACGAGACGACGCGGAACACACATTTTTTGTGCGTGACCGCTGGACAGGACCCCGACTGGAACTCGAGACGATTGTTAGTAGCATCACCCCGGACAACATTGTCAGGTGATGCCCCACTCAACAGAATGGTGGCAACTAGTTGCCACCTATACAGAGACGATACTGCGACGAAAAAACATAGACGGTTGCCTCGCCTAACCGAGCAGACGGACTGTCGTGACGCGACAGGTTACAGACAGAAAGACGAACAGACGAACTCGGAAAGAACCCCCAACCAGAAGTAATATCAAAATAGTTCCTGGTCTGGGGGAGGGCAACAAGGAGAGGGCAGTTTAGTGGGTAGGCCTACTTTTTTGGGAGTCCCGCATACCCCCCAAATTAAAAAAGTTAGGGGATATCCGTAAAAAGGATTCCGCAACTCCTTGTAAAAAAAATAATAAACATGAAAAAAATTATTTAATTTTAATTATAAAAAATAATATCTTACAGAGCGAGCAGCCCCTGCATATAAACCGACACCGAGAGTTCGTTATTCGTGTTATGGAGAGCGAGAGGAGGATACATACACTGTACAGATAGATCTAGCTTCGGGAAAGAAAAGTGTCACCCGCCATCCTCATCCGCATTTAACGTCGTTGGCAACAAATCATCAACGCTGCCAACTTTGTATAATGAGACGTGGCATATCAGGTAAGACAGTATCGACGGTTCTGTACACGTTGTTTTTATTGACCAGTGCGTTCAATTAAATACTTGTTTCATTCTTTTTTCAAAAGTACACTGTGATGACAATACCCACAGCGAAAAATAATGTAAAAGCAATATTATGAGTGATAATACAAATTAATGCCATATAGCGATAAAAAATAAAATTAACGGTAGAGGAATCTCCGAGCAAAAATTACCGTGTTTGCAGGACTGTTGCATACGATGGCAAATGGGTAAAGTGCTTTCCATAAAATATTGATTAATTTTTAAACAAAACCTGATCTTACTGTGTCTCTTATTTTTAAACCGTAATAATTAGAGAAATATAATTCAAATCTCTCTCTCTCTCTGTCTCACCCAAGAGTTATGCTGTATGTAAGGAGTGATATTAAATACGAGGTAGTTTTAATAAAGAAAGTAATATCAAACTGTTGGTGTTCAGCAATACAAGTGAGAGACAATATATATAAAGGAGTGGTTATGGTAATATATAATGTATAATGGTAGGCGACTTTAATATAGATTCAATGAAAGATTCTTTTTATGCAAGTAAGCTACGAATGACAATGTCAAGTTTAGGTCTGAAACAGTATGTTGACAAGCCGACAAGGAGTACAAAAGACAGTCAAACAATTATAGACTTAGTTTTTGCCAATAATGAGATAAAAGTTAAAGTATTTGATAAACCTAAAATAACGGATTACGCGTGGACACAAATTGAATTGGAATCGATTAAATCGAAAAATAAATTCAGAGTATTTAGTGGCAGAGATTATAGCAAATTTGATATAAACAAATTCTTTGGATTGTTAGAAATGAATTTAGTACAAGGACAGGGTTTAAATGTAAACAGAAAAGCAGAAAAGTTAATTATTAATATAGTAGGTACATTAAATATAGTAGCTCCAAAGAAAATGTTTAAAATTCGAAATGTATGGTATGAGAAAAAGTGGTTTTCCGATGAAATTAGACTAGCAGAAGAGATTAGGGATGAAGATCATTGTAAAGTAGATTATACGAACGCAGAACAGGATTGGTTGCAGTTCAAGAACGAGAGAAATGCTGTATTTAAACTTGTTAGAGATAAAAAGAAAGAATATAATGAAAGTATGATAGATCAAAACAAGAATGATCCGATGACAATGTGGAAAACTTTAAAAGAAGTAATTGGAAACGAACCAATAGAACGAAATATTATAGAAAATATAGATTTTGAGATACTGGATAACATAATGAATGCAATATAGCGGATATGTTTAAATTATTTTATATATCTACAAATTATTTTATATATATACAAAGTATTGACAATATTGCAACTGTATTTTACGTTATCATTACCCTTAAAGGGTTTTAGTTCCAACTCGAGCAGGGAGGAAATTAATACAGACTTTAGTATTAGGTAAAAGTATGGTTTATTAGGCAGATGTAATAAATTATACAGAGAAATGTTGAATAATTTAAATGATAGCTAAATGCACTCCTTTTTACTACATTTTTGGTGATTATGCACCTTACAAAAACTTGACCCGGGCTTACGCGTGCTTATATAATCGTGTCCGCACGAAGTAGGAGATTTGATATTAAATTGTTGAAAGATTTTCTCTAATGGTATGGCAGTGTGGTTTATATACCAGGCAAGAGAGAATGTTTTCCTACCGGGTTTGTCATCGATAATTTACCTATGCTGTTATTCTTAGCCTTCGAAGCTAGCCGATCCTATATCTATATTGAATGGGCCATGGTGCGCTGGCCCCCCTTGCTGCTACGGTGGAGGCGTCAGCGCGGTGCATCCTTGGTGCATCGGTGCATCGGAACTACCACAGAAGCGTCTGTAGCTAGTTTTTAGGATGTTTTTGAAGTCTTTATGGATTTAATATATTTTTATCCATATCACTTGGTTTATATTCGATGTGAGATCTTGTCGACACGGATTCTGGGCTGTTTGAACGGCTGGTGGCTCAGTAGCTGGCCTTGGGAGATGTTCATTTTAGCTGGCTCAGAGGTATCAGGCCTGGTCCTTGGAGTCGTGCGGTTGAAGATGCTTCTCCTTGGCTCGGCTAGGTGGTCCTCCTTTTAGCTGGTTGGCTGGTCCTCTTTTGGTTGGTTCAGGGTGTTGGCGAACGTCTGTGAACAGAATGCTCTCTCGACTGTGGTATGTCGCGTGTCCTTTTATACCGATTTCCCCGCTCTTCTTCCAAGCTTTGCCGGTATAGAAGGGTATTACTATATCTGATAGTCGTCCTGTAGCCCATCTCCTGTAGCCCATTTGTCCCGTTAATTTCTTCTCTTCGGTTATGGTGATTAACGTGTTCCTCGTTGATTGTTGTTCACACTCCTCTTGGTACTATAGTCTTACTACTCGATTGTATTACTATAGCTTGAGTAACGGTAGTTTATCGTTGGTCTTCATAAGTGTGGGTATAGTATGGTATGGATCCCTGTGTTATATGTGTTAGAGGAATTTTAGGCTAATTACTCTGAAGTATAAATTGGTATAAGACAATGAATTCGTCGTCTATATTTAGTGAATTATATAGAAAGAGATGGGAGAAAATCTGGTAAAAGTACTATTTATGTTGTAGAAATGAGAGACACGTGTTATGCCGGTACCGGGTAATTAGATTATTCGGTATTCGGTATAATATTAAAAAGTTATTATTTTTTGGGATCGTTTGCCGATAAGGAGATGGATCTCGAGTTATCGATGAAAACACGAATTTATGTAAAAGGAAGTATTTATTATAGGCAACGGTAACCTTCCGTTGTCTATTTAAATGTCAAAGTGAGAAAGTACAATTACGCGTTGTTCTGAGAATTTTCACGAGGAACCAACCGTTCTCTGTTAAGTCGAAATTAATTCTGTCTTTTCGTAAAGCAGTTGCTAACTGTCTTCGCGAAAATCCTTTAGTTTGCAATTTTAGCGTTAGCCTATCGTCGAACGCCAAGCGAGTCGCTCATGCTGCGTCGGCGTTCTTGGGGTCGAAGCGTATGGTAGCGATGCCTTGATCGCTGTCACGACGCAGCCTCTTGCCGGCGATAACGCTCCGCGGGTTCGATTAACGAACGGGGAACGCGCGGATGTGATACTGGTTAAGCAGAGTGGGTAGCCCGGCGGTGGAAAAGCGGGGATGTGGGTGTAGCCGCGTGGTGGGGGAAGGAGTAGGGATAGGAGTGAGATGAAGCAAAGGTGTACACATACTACTGACGTGCAAAAGAATCATCTTCGGAGGCACGCGACATTTCTTCGACGACTAGCCGCCAAAAGAGGAAATAGGAGTGGTAAGAGGAAGATTATCGTCGAGCACTGTGTCGTATTTCTCGAGTTGGTTCTTGTGCCTGTCTTGGCCTACAAAAGCCATGGAATATGCCAGAAAGATGGTGTTTATTCCTCATGATAACATACATCGTCTCACGGGTCTCGCTACTACTGCTACTACTACTACTACTGCAGAGTCGTCGCCCTCCGTACAGACTACCGGTACACCATTATCGCGCCTCGACTCCGAGCTGAGTAAAATTCTAAACTCCCACGTGTACAAGAGCGAGAGAGAGAAATGGGCAGCGTACCGGCGTTATTTTTACTTGGTCAAGTACGATAATACAGTACTGAATATCCCGTCAAAACGAAAAATAACAATACTCGATAGCCGCGAAAATAAAATCGACGACGTTTTAATGAACAAAGTGGAATCTCGACTTGATAACACACTTATTATCGATAGCGTACCGAAAAAAATTTATTCTACAGCAATGTCATTGTCTCGCAATTTGCATCGCTGCGCAGTCGGTGAAAAAATGAAATCGGATCGTAACGGTGTTGTTGCCATAGACGGTAGAAGAATTAAAAATTCCAATATCGTTGATCTCGTGAACGATGCTATACGACCTAGAAAACCCGCGAAACCCATCGATCGATCTCACTTTGCCAAACTCCTGCGAACGATGCAGATGCCACGCGAATTTATCGGCAATCCCGAGTACTCTACGAGCCTACACCTACATCATCCTCGATACCGCAGCGGCGTCTCATTTTACCACGCGATAGTGATAGTAACAGCAGCAGCAACAGTAGCAACAACGAGGCCGAGACCGCACACTCAAAAAGAAATTTAATGCTCACGGCGGACAACAGCATCATCGAAGAGCAGGCGGGGAGGAAGTAGAGGACGAACAATTGCAAAACATCGCAGAAGTAGAGAGCCAACGACACCCCAGTGAATATCGATCCCCCACACAGTTAGAAAAGAAACAGAAAAAGAATCCATTTAACTGGTTATCGTTAAAATTATAAAAAGTCTTCAAAAAATCCACTATGATACCGCTCATCCTGCATCCTATTCTCGAGCAAAAAAATTGGCCCAGGTGGATCGGAGAGTGGCGCGAAAAAATGTTTGACCATGGCTCGAGACACAGGATTCATATAACATGCATCATCTCGTGCAAGGCGATATCCCCGTCGTACGTACAAGGTGAGTAATATGGACGATGTATGGGAGGCTGATTTAGCGGATTTGTGCTCGATAGGCGTACAACGATGGGTACGCATAATCTGCTGGTTGTTATCGATGTATTGAGCGTGGGTCTAGACTTTGCGGGACAAAGCGAGCGCAAACGTGGCACGCGCATATTCGCACGCAGTAACAATCGTCGCCAGTACAATTGCAAACTAATCGAGGCAAAGAATTTATCGGCACTCGATTTCAGCAAATTCTCAAAAAAAAGAATATCGATTTTTGTTGGAGAATCAGCTGGCGCACGGCGATCGATAATCGTCGTGCGCCTACCTGTTGCGCTGTTCTACAACGGGTTGGTCGGCTGAGTCGAAGATAGCCGAAGCGCGGGCTTCGCGAAGCCGAGGATGTGCCTCGTGGGCACGCCGCGTCGAGCGAGAGGATGTCTCTCTCGCTTGACTTCGGTTTCGCTCACCGGCTATCTCGCTCAACTGACTCCAGCGCCCAACGTAAAGTTCATACTCGCAGCCATCTTGAGATTTTCGGCACCTTTTGCGACACACACCGGCATGGACAGCACGCGCATCTTTGGACTCTCGGACCTTTCATCTACTTCAACATCGGCATCACTCAACTTCACTCAACTTCACTCAACAGGACTCATTGCTCAAGGTAAGAGTGCTATGGCACAATTTGTCGTAATTCAATACCATGGCGGAGTTAATACGGTGCATCATCATTTGGTCTCACTCGTGGCGGGCGTTGCGGCACATGCTGCACACGTTTTTTCTCACCATAATTTGCCAGGTAATTAATACAATTATGCTGGTGCTCATATTCGCTGTGCTTTCCTCCTAAACATCTGCTGGGAAAGCACAGTGACTATGCGTTGCTCATTCGGTGCAGTCTTAATATCTGGTGCATTGAGCTACGCAGTGCTGACTGCGTGGCTGGGTTCACACAGACGAGCCCCCTATAACCTTTATTGAGAGTGCTCTCAGTATTAATTCGCTGCAACTACTCAGCAATACAGTGCTGAGTAGTTGCAGTGAATTACACACAAATTTTTGCACCTCATGGCATCGGCGTGTCGTGCTGCGTAGCTGTTGCTACGTTGCACGCACCGCTGTCTCAAATTCATATTCAGCACACAATTGATACAATTGTGTGCTGCTCACATTATAATGCCGGATTCAAATTACTAGTTCATTTATGTTTTTTTTGCACTCACCAGTCTGAGCGTGTCGTGCAGCGTAGCGATCACTACGCTGCATGCACCGCTTGCTCAGGTGCTCACTCAGCGCACAAGTAATAACTGTGTGCCGCTCAATCTGTCAATCTCCTTTATTGATTTATACTTGTTTGCAAAATTTACATTTTTGGAGAATTGTCTAAATTAGAGTCTCTTTGATCTGAATTCTTTTGTTTGTTATTCTACTGGTGTTGTTTTGTTAAAATTGCATTTCTTTAATAAAAGAGGAAGGTAGCAAACCGCTTCCTCAATATAACATCTACTTGGTCTGGTTTTATTTTCCTCTTGCCTCGAGTGAGTACTCATCCTTTTCCAATATATTCGCAGATCGGTCAAGGCATCAACATCAGTTTTAGTTGATTTCTCAACATTTTGGTCCTTCGAGCCGGATACTCGACTCGAGCAAAGAGAGAACCAGGGTTTTCTACCTTCCGCTCTCACCTCTACACATTCTTCGGCTCATCTTGGGATAGGACTCTGCGTAGCCTGTCGCAGGATCCTCATCAACTCATCCTGGTACTCGTCAGCCAAGCAGCTTGGTAAAGTAGCGCTTTGCGAAGTATCTTCGTTCTTTTGTATCATTCCTGTGTTACACTATCATCCTTGCGCACCATGTCTAAGCGCAATCTACCAAACAACGGGACCTTAACGACAAATGTTCATTGCAAGTGTCAGATGGAACGGCACCGGGCACCATCACCAAACGAACGAGTACCACCAGCTAACCTCGTCGGAGGACAATCCGACAGCTCAACGAGCTCTAGCACTCGCAGCGGAGCCCTCCAGCCTAGCTCTGCAGTATAACCACTACACGTGATCGACTCGTCGCAGTACTACATTTACATCTTGGGGTAAAGTACATCTCTGCGGAGAATCTTCGTTTCTATCTATCACTTTCTCTACTGGTTCCGTGTGCAACAGGACTAACAATGTCTGAGGGAACTCCGAAAGACTCTGGGGTGGCACCTGGAGTTCTGGACGAGAAAATGACATTGGTGGTTCCTGGGGCCGGCGTCATTCCGAGGAAGACCCGATCACCGTTTCGACTGACAACCGAGATGGTGCTAAAGGTCCAATCGCAGCGGCGCCGGAGTGCTCATTTGCACACGGTCATTGCTCTGCTTCACGAGGGCGCAGACTCCCTCTTGCACTCAATTGTAAGATCATAGCACGGAAAACCATGGAGAGGTTGTGCTATAACTGCCTCGGTCGACACAACGCATCGGCTTGCCGATCTACCTGGACGCGCAAGGAGTGTGCAGGGCGGCATCACACCATGCTGCATCCAGCAGCGCCCCCTGCAACGACTTCCAACGCACAACCAACACATTCTCAGATGTCGACGCACCAGGATGTTGCCGCGGTCGTCCTTTTATCGGCACAGCTCACATGGAACATGTACAACCTTATTAGCAACTGCACTCACACATTTACACATCGGCATTGACTCACTAGGCACGACTTCACGTCGATCCTGGATCGGAATTGACAATTATTACGGAAGAGCTCGTCCGTAAACTCAATATCACACGTAAGCACTCATCAATTTCGATCACAGAGATCGGTGGTAGTCACTCAATGCAGACACGTGGTTCGGTTCAACTCACAATGTGCTCCACACACACCAAAGGGAAAGTCACGGTATTGGCTCACATTCTCAACACGATTATTACTTATTTGCCATCATTTGAGTCGCCAGCACGGCATGGTCTCACATAGTGAAGCTGAAGCTGGCGGATCCGGACTTTCTGACACCACGATCGATCGACATCATAATTGGAGCAGATATCTATTGACAGGTTATTAAACCTAGTATTCTCAAGGGCACACCATCATCGCCTATCGCACAATTATCGATATTTGGATGGCTTATCATTGGACCAATTTATTCATGCCAACCTGAAGCACTTACTGTTCTTCATGCTGCCATGCAGCACGATGATCAGGAATTACAGAACGTGCTCACACAATTTTGGGTTCAAGAAGAGCCACCAAAGGACACAGTCGGTCAACTTATACCAGAGGAGCAGGCATGCGAGGATCAGTTTCGCAACACGCATCAGTGTGTTACTACAGGCCGATACATCATTCGGCGTTCTCTCACATTTTTGCCTGCAAACCTGGAAACTCATACTCAAAAGCACATCGGTGTCGGCAGCACATTATACGTAAAATCTCAAAGGATGCTGAATACTGTCAGCTCTACTCACAATTCACGGACAAATACAAACAACTTGGTCATATGGTGAAGGCTTCAAGGTCATCTTGAAGTAAAATACAATTATCGGCCTCACCACGGTGTTCTCCGGCCAGACAGCATCACCACCAAATTACGGGTGGTATTTAATGGCTCTAGCACAACATCTTCAAGTAAGTCTCTTAGTGACATCATGCACACTGGACCTAATTTGTTGCTCAATATTTCGGACGTTCTCATCTGGATCCGTCATCACAGACACATCTTTACCACGGACGTTACCAAGATGTATCGGCAAGTTCAAGTTCACCCTGACGATTGGAATCTTCAGCGAATTTTGTGGATTGATGCTCAACTCAACCCTGTGCCGTACAAATTAACAACCGTGACACATGGTACCACAGCATCTACAGGCGGATTCAACTCATCAACTCATTGAAATAGCTCAACAACTCAAGGACTTGTGCATGGCGGGCGGTTTTCCACTCGCCAGGTGGCACTCGTCGAACCTCAAGGTGCTTGCTAATATCTCATCATCACCGTCAATCTCAGCTATCTCAACGGACGACTGCGAGACAAAATTCTTGGCTTGACTTGGCTTCTTCATGAGGACAAGTTCACATTCTCATCACGGTTCAACTCAACTCAGGAAATTTTCACCAAACACCTCGTTCTTTCCGAGGTGGCTCAACCCTTTGATCCACTTGGTTTCGTCTCATCAGTTGTGATAAGAGCCAGGAGACTCTTGTAAGAGCCTTGGCGTCACAAGCTCAACTGGGATGGTCCACTGCCATCCCAGGTCTCAACACGAAGAATTGCAATCAGAGAAAATCTCACTTATCCGGCCGGAATCTCAATTTCTCGGTGGTTCAACACATGGAGCAACTCAACAGTGGAATTGCATGGTTTCTCTGATGCATCTCAACTGGCCATGGCCGCAGTGATCTACATCACTGCTGACTCAACTTCCACAGGAAAGGTGGCTTCACTTGTCTGCTCAAAAACGCGCGTGGCACCACTCAAGAAGCTCACCATACCAAGGCTTGAATTGACTGCAGCTTTGTTATTAGCTAAGCTGGCTGCCTACGTTCAAACCACACTCAAGGTTGGAATCTCATCGACTCACCTGTGGACGGACTCATCAGTAACTCTCACCTGGATCAAAGCGCATCCTTCTCGATGGAAGGACTATGTCCGAAATAGAGTCGCTCAAATACAAGAGCTCACACCCAGTGCTCAATGGCGTCATGTGGCAGGCACAAGCAATCCAGCCGATTGTGCCTCACGAGGTATTACAACAGCTCAACTGGCTTCTCATCAGCTGTGGTGGTCAGGTCCACCGTGGATGGTGAAACCTAGACAATCTTGGCCAAAATCCACAGCTGATTCAGAGGATTTAAGTATCATGGAAGCCCGACCGGGGGTAGCTCTTCTCGCGGCAACACAGGCGCCAGAGTATCACTGGGAACTCATTTATCGCTGCTCTTCACTCGCAAAATTATGTCGTCTGACCTCATATTGTGTGAGAATAGTGGAAAAAATGAGAAAGAGGTTAGAATCGGCAGGAAACGCTCCACTCACCGCGAGAGAAATGGCTGCAGCAAACACATTTTGGACGAAGGTCACACAAGCCGTGTTTTTCAAGCACGAGATACAAGTGCTGCAGTCAGGCTCGCAAGTTCCAGCTGCTCACCCCTTCAGTCGACTAACAGCTTTTATCGACGAGGAGGGTGTAATAAGAGTTGGAGGTCGTCTTTCACAATCAGCACTCACTTATGAAGGAATGCATCCTGCTATTCTGCCTCGCCATTCTCGATTTACGACACTCATAATAGAGCAAGCTCACGTGCGTACTCTTCACGGAGGCACGCAGCTCACACTCGCTCAAGTTAGGCTAACGCATTGGATCATTGGCAGTAGAGCTCCTGTGAAATCTCATATATTACATTGCGTGGTGTGTGCTCGACAGAGAGGAGTTCGTGCACAAAAATTGAAGCGCCAGCTTCCTCTGTCACGAGTCACACCATCGCGCGCACTCACTGACACAGGAGTAGACTACGCCGGTCCTCTCACGCTCAAAACTTGGAAGGGTCGAGGCAGCAAAACGCACAAAGGCTGGATCTGCGTTTTTGTGTGTCTCGCCACTTCAGCTCTACATCTTGAGGCCGTCAGTGACTACTCAGCTGACGGCTTCCTCTCAACGTTCAGGCGATTCTCATCGAGGCGTGGGATTCCTCACACCATTTACTCTGACTGTGGCACCAACTTCGTTGGTGCACACAAATTTATATGTCAGATGTTCAGTAAGGCTTCACAAGAGCATCATCTCATCGCTTCTTCTCTCGCAAATCAACAGATTGCGTGGAAGTTTAACCCGCCTGCGGCACCACATATGGGTGGTAAATGGGAAGCAGCGGTAAAGTCCGTTAAATTCCATCTGCGGCGAACGATGGGTGATACAGCACTCACGTTCGAAGAGCTCTCAACGCTGCTTGCTCAAATCGAGGCTATACTTAACTCAAGGCCTCTGTAACCGCTCAGCGATGATCCAGATGACTCATCAGCACTCACGCCTGGACATTTTCTCATTAGTGGAGCACTCACAATAGTCCCAGAGCCAACGCTCGAGGATTTATCACTCTCACGGCTCTCAAGGTGGCAATTGTTGCAGCAAAAATACATCAATTTTGGCAACAATGGTCTGCACACTATTTACAATGGCAGCAGTCGATTTCAAAATGGCATCATCCTGATAACATCATTAAAATTGGCTCGTTGGTCCTGCTCACGGATGAGCGCCTTCCACCGTGCAAATGGCCACTTGCACGTGTCATCGAGTTGCATCCAGGCAAAGACGGGCTCACCAGGGTGGTGACACTCAAGACTGCTACCACCACGCTCACCAGGCCGATCTCAAAACTTGCTGTTCTGCCAATCTCATCCAACACCCAGCAATAATTAATCATCAACCCCGTTGCTGATGGCGGGCGGAATGTTGGAGAATCAGCTGGCGCACGGCGATCGATAATCGTCGTGCGCCTACCTGTTGCGCTGTTCTACAACGGGTTGGTCGGCTGAGTCGAAGATAGCCGAAGCGCGGGCTTCGCGAAGCCGAGGATGTGCCTCGTGGGCACGCCGCGTCGAGCGAGAGGATGTCTCTCTCGCTTGACTTCGGTTTCGCTCACCGGCTATCTCGCTCAACTGACTCCAGCGCCCAACGTAAAGTTCATACTCGCAGCCATCTTGAGATTTTCGGCACCTTTTGCGACACACACCGGCATGGACAGCACGCGCATCTTTGGACTCTCGGACCTTTCATCTACTTCAACATCGGCATCACTCAACTTCACTCAACTTCACTCAACAGGACTCATTGCTCAAGGTAAGAGTGCTATGGCACAATTTGTCGTAATTCAATACCATGGCGGAGTTAATACGGTGCATCATCATTTGGTCTCACTCGTGGCGGGCGTTGCGGCACATGCTGCACACGTTTTTTCTCACCATAATTTGCCAGGTAATTAATACAATTATGCTGGTGCTCATATTCGCTGTGCTTTCCTCCTAAACATCTGCTGGGAAAGCACAGTGACTATGCGTTGCTCATTCGGTGCAGTCTTAATATCTGGTGCATTGAGCTACGCAGTGCTGACTGCGTGGCTGGGTTCACACAGACGAGCCCCCTATAACCTTTATTGAGAGTGCTCTCAGTATTAATTCGCTGCAACTACTCAGCAATACAGTGCTGAGTAGTTGCAGTGAATTACACACAAATTTTTGCACCTCATGGCATCGGCGTGTCGTGCTGCGTAGCTGTTGCTACGTTGCACGCACCGCTGTCTCAAATTCATATTCAGCACACAATTGATACAATTGTGTGCTGCTCACATTATAATGCCGGATTCAAATTACTAGTTCATTTATGTTTTTTTTGCACTCACCAGTCTGAGCGTGTCGTGCAGCGTAGCGATCACTACGCTGCATGCACCGCTTGCTCAGGTGCTCACTCAGCGCACAAGTAATAACTGTGTGCCGCTCAATCTGTCAATCTCCTTTATTGATTTATACTTGTTTGCAAAATTTACATTTTTGGAGAATTGTCTAAATTAGAGTCTCTTTGATCTGAATTCTTTTGTTTGTTATTCTACTGGTGTTGTTTTGTTAAAATTGCATTTCTTTAACAAAAGAGGAAGGTAGCAAACCGCTTCCTCAATATAACATCTACTTGGTCTGGTTTTATTTTCCTCTTGCCTCGAGTGAGTACTCATCCTTTTCCAATATATTCGCAGATCGGTCAAGGCATCAACATCAGTTTTAGTTGATTTCTCAACAATTTTTGAATGTCGGAAAAACTGTAGACTTGCTCAGCCATCTGCATTGCGATATATTCCATCAGTAGCGGTTCCTATTAAACAGTGTCGAGATGCGACTACGACTGGTGCGGTATAGAGATTCATTTTGTCTTGTGGGCGATACAAAGAATGGTCAATGCGGTTTAAAGATTCTGGAAGCATCGCTTTTCGTTCGTAGAACAAAAATAGTTCCTGGTGTATTGCTCTCGCATGCTAGGACTCTGGCAAAATCTATGGCTAAATATCCTCTTACGAGAGTCGAGGTAAAGGCCGTTTCAATATATTCCGGTGTTCATGGAGAGACGATCGATAATATCGTGCTAGGTCAATTCCCGAAGCGTATATTTATCGGTATTATTATCGAAATTGTCGGAATTATCATTATGAATCCATTCAATTTTCGAAATTACAAGATGAATTATCTCTCGTTGTATGTAGATGGTGCTCAAATACCTTCGAAACCGTTACAACCTGATTTTATGAAAAATCATGTGTACGTGGATGCATTTCAAACGTTGTTTTCGGAAACTGGAATACGTTTCTTGAACGATGGTAATTCGATCGATCGTGATAGTTATCGCGAAGGATATTAACTGTTTGCTTTTGAATTAACACCGAATCTTTCGGCGAATAGCAATTCACATTGGAATTTAATAAAGCACGGTTGTGTGAGAATAGAGGTACGATTTGAGGCTGATTCCACGGAAAATTGTGTAGTCTACGCGGAATATGATAATGTCCTTGAAATTGGTGCCTCTCGGCAAGTAATGGTGGATTTTACCGCATAAGCGAAAAAATGTGCTGATGTCGGAATTAAATTGTTTCGTTTTAAGAGACGTAGAAGAGTCTTTGTGAGTAACTAATGAGTCGAATTTGAGTATCTGTACAGATTAGACGTGAAAATAAATATCGTCGTGGATATACAGGGAATGCGTGGTAAAGACTCGGTATTTATTCCGAAAGAAATTGCAATGGTAGCAGTGGATAGACCGTACTCTGCTCATTGGATCGTCGCACCACCGTCTCACTTTGCCTAATTACCGCAGCATTCGAGTAGCCAGAATAAGTTTCTCTCGATATTTTCACGGTATTGAATAGTGCGAGGACGATGTGAGCTGTAAACAAGCATACGCTAACCTGCGTGAAATTTCGCGAAAATCAAGACGTATCTATACACGCGGTCACGAGAAGGCTATACTAAAGGGTGGTTAAATTTGAAGGGCCGATGTTGATTTTGAATAAAACACAAATTATTTAGGAAATTATTGTCAATTCTTTTTATTATGATAATATGGTATGGTTCAATTATGTATGGAACAAAATATCGGCCAAATGGCCGCCGCGACCTCGGCGGCACACCTCCATCCGATGGTCCAAATTTTCGATGACGCTTAGGCATAATTGAGGTTCTATGCCGTTAATGTGCCGAATTATCTCATACTTTAGCTCTTGAATTGTTGCTGGCTTATCGACGTACACCTTTTCTTTCAAATAACCCCAAAGAAAGAAGTCCAACGGTGTCAAATCACATGATCTTGGCGGCCAATTGACATCGCCACCACGTGAGATAACACGGCCATTGAATTTGTCGCGCAAAAGAGCCATTGTTTCGTTAGCTGTGTGGCAAGTGGCACCGTCCTGTTGAAACCACATATCGCCCACATCCATATCTTCCAATTCGGGCCATAAAAAGTTCGTTATCATCTCACGATACCGAACACCATTCACAGTAACTGCCTGACCGGCCTCATTTTGGAAAAAATACGGCCCGATGATGCCGCCAGCCCATAAACCGCACAAAACAGTCACTCTTGGTTTTTCGACAATCACTCTTGGATTATGATTCGCCCAAATGCGGCAATTCTGCTTATTGACGAATCCACTGAGGTGAAAATGTGCCTCATCACTGAAGATGATTTTCTTCGAAAATTGATCATCCACTGTTGCCATCTCTTGCCACCATTCTGACCATTGACGACGTTTGGAATGGTCAAGAGGCTTTAGTTCTTGAGTCAATTGCACCATATAAGCGTGTAAATGCAAGTCTTTATGCATAATGTTCATCAACGACGAGCGTGAGAGGTGCAATTGTTGGGCACGACGACGAGTTGAGGTGGACGGCTCTTCAGCCACACTATCGCGAACAGCAGCAATATTTCCTGCAGTACGAGCTGTACGAGCATGCACTGGTGTTTTAATATCTCCTACAGACCCGGTTTGCTCAAATTTTTGCACGATTTTTCCGATTGTACGCACATTTGGACGATTAAATTGACCGAAAAAATCACGAAGTGCACGATATGCATTTTGATTTGAACGCCCATTTTCATAATAAGCCTGAATAACTTTAACGCGTTGCTCGATTGTGTATCTTTCCATGGTTCAAATTGAGTTAGTCTGAAATTGAGAAATGTCAAATGAAATGCAGGAAAAAACTTGACGTTTAGGTGTGGTTCACATTCAACATCGGCCCTTAAAATTTAACCACCCTTTATATACTTCTTTGCGATGTCACGAGTCGTGAAATTTTCAACCTGGAGGATGAGGAGGGCGCGGCATCGTACACACTTACGCCGAAATGTTTGTGAAAATGCATCAGACACGCTATGATAAATGATACAGCGGCTTCGCATTGTACAATGCGCCAGGCTTTCCAAATAAAAAAATTGGCTTTGCGAGCACCTGTTCAAAGAAGAATCGTACAAGAGAATAAGAAAGAGGAGAACTCTTCACCATGTAGTCGTGACACGATCGACGATGCTGTGAAATAAATTTTAAAATATACGTATATCAAAGCGTATAGGTCATCATTTAATCATTGACTATGTGTTCTGCATAAACACTAGACAAATCAATGAGAGTCTGCAGTATCTATGATTTTCAATCGTTGGAGAATACCCAGCTGACAGAATTCCTCGTGTATGGTAGTTACCGGCCGGACTCGTAGTTAACACGGATAACCACGATGGACCTAGATAGGACTAGATCACCATGTATGTTAACGATTACAGAAAAGGAATGTACTTTGATAGCTACGGACTACCACCGATTATACCGCAACATCTCGCGTGGCTACGAAGAAACTGTAAGTTCTATCGGTACGGGCTCAAGCAGCTACAGAGTAATACGTCGGATGTGTATGAAGTATTTTATATCGTATTCCTGCATCGTATGTCGTGCGGATTCACCATGTCACAAGTTTATAAACTCTTTAGCGATAATGTAATGAAAAACGATAGAATAGTACGCGATAATTACAATGCTTTTACTTCTCGACGATCGTACAGTGATAAAAATAAATTTAACGGTGGAGGAATCGCCGAGCGAAGATTACAGTGTTTGCAGGGATGTTGCATGCGACGGTAAATATGTGTAAAGTGATTTAAACAAAATATTGATTAATTATATTATTTTACTGTGTCTCTTATTTCATAATCATATATCAATTATTACAATAATTATAATCCAGGTGTTGAGTTTTCGCACCTATCACGCACACACTCAACTCGTGCACGCACTCACTCACGACCATCTGGCGCCTCGCGTCATGTGGTACAGCTCACAGGCATACTTTATCGATTTATCGACCCAGTACACTCAAGCGCATCGCCCATCAGCTCGCATCCTCGATCGAAGCTCACTCAAGCGGCCAACTAGCGTGGACCCAGCGGCAAGACCATTCACAGGACTCACTTTCCATCGCTGGCGGCGAATCATAACTGACGCAAGCTGTGACGCACGTCCGCCCTCTTGATACTCTGTCTCGTGGTCGACGGATGTGGTCATTGTTCTCACTCGAGTCGTTCGCGCTAGATATTCCCACGTCATCTCACATTTCTGTTCAGTAGCTCCACTCATATTTTACCTACTCAGTAGTGTAGTGTGTTACATTCATTGTTAAATCACCCGTAATTCAACTCAGTGTAAGTGCAAATCACAGCAGATCACCAGAACTCGAGAAATATTCACATAAACGTCATCGGCGTGGTGCGTCGTTGGCAGCATAGATGCCACGCAGCCCCACATTATACGTTGACAATAGCTCACTCACCAGCCCGTCGTGTGACTTCACGTCAAAGCTCTACATCAGTATACTTGTCACCAGGATACTTAATATTAATATTCGCAGCTGTCACTCAGCGTACTAAGTGCGAATGCATCGACCTACTATCCGTCGACAGCGTAGTATTACTCAATTAGTACAGTTTCACTGCGCAAAGCACTACACTCATCGATATTTAATATTTTTACTCATTCTGACTAGGCGCCCACTCTGCGCACTTGTCAATTTTTCTTATAGTGCTTTTCCACACCAGTTAGCGTTAATCACAAAATATTCTTAATCATTTTTTAGAACATTATTAAACATTTTTTGGTCTTTCGAGCTGTACCTAATTTACTCACACTCATTCTCATACACCAGGTCTCGCGCAGTACGGTATCATATTCTGCGACTTTTACTGCAGAGCAAGGGCTTCGCGAGGAGCACAGCGTGAGGCGGTATGCACGTGCAAAACCGCTGTCGTTGCATTCAGAGCGCTGGACACCTAGTTATGATTCAGAGGGGGATTGTTATCTTCAAACCTTGTGATACCCGCTAGCAGCATCCTGATCCTTCAGTCTGTCTTTAATTTCGTGATCGCGCAGTCTAAAAACGTATTTTTTCGTCATGTATCCACGTTACGACAGTGTTCTGAGTGTTGCCTTTTGGTGAACGGTGTTATATATAGACCTGGATATGGTGGTTCACCTGCGTACGTCGGACATGTAGGACGCATATGAGGAGATGGAGAAAATTCTCCATCGTACCATTTAGGATTCGGATCGTGAGGGCTTTAGCATCGCCCTGGAGGACATTCATACGGGAATGAGGTGCGTGGTCATACATCATGGGCGTGCGGATCACTGTGAGCTGATCTTTGCAGACGCTGATGGATACTCGGAGGTACCTGATCAACCAGGGGTACGTGACACCCTCGGCGCGATGATACCGGCGTTATGCATGGGGTGTCGTCTGCATGGATTGGAACGGGTGGACGACTGTGGCCTGGTACCACTCCTTGTTTCGGTGTGTGGTTCCTCCGAATCATTGCTTGGGGTGATTGTGAGGAGCGAGAGCCGCACGCCCAGCGTGCGACTATCAACTGAAGATAATGTGGACATAATAGGTACCGAAATAGACATCGGGCATGATGGCGGCGACGTGGATGAGGGCTTCGAGGACCCCGCACTTCCTTAAGCGGACGATGCTGGGATGTGAAAGTGTGCGCGCGCATATGGTTGTGCGTGCGTGTATGCACGTGTGTGCGTTTAAGTGTGCGCGCGCGCGCGTGCTTGTATGTGTGTGTGCGATGGTGAGAGACAGGAGTTAAAATTGCCGTGGAAGGAAGTTGGACATCAACAATAGCAGAGGTGGTGAGTACCTAATTTTATTTTGTTTTCCAAGTATGTGTACACCTTTGCTCCATCCTGCTCTTATCTCTACCCTTCCTTGTTCACCACAGTATCCACACCACCTCACTTTACCATCTCCATATTACCAATACGGGTTAAGCAGAGTGGGTAGCGAGGCGGTGGAAAACTGATATGGTGGGGGTAGCCGCGTGGTGGGGGAAAGAGTGGGGATAGGAGTGAGATGGAGCAAAGGTGTTCACATACTATTAAATATCATTCACGTATGGTACTACCTAAAGAGTACGATAGAGTAAGCCCATACCCTATGGCAAGGTGATCAGTAGATACGGGTCTTATGGCCGAGGCATTAACCCTCGCGACCCTTACTAGCTGGAAGCAAGCTTGTTGTATCTTACACTTCAGAATATGAAAAAACCAGAACCTATTCTACTCTGGTCGTAATTAGTGGCTTTTTTTAAGAAACCGATGAATCTAAATTTGCAATTATTACTTAATATTAACTAAAACACGCGATCATTACGACATTGCTTAATTGCAATCTAATATCACGTACACCAGCAACATAATCGAATTCTGACCAACATGAGTCTTCTCGCTAATTAGTGCGCCCAGTATGTTAACTATATTCTTAAATATAAAGTTAATATTGTTAAAAACGCTAAATCAGAAACTTGTTTTGCACGTACATAAATACAAGGGTCGAGGCGCTAGTCAGATAGTTATTTTTTATGAATCGGTATACCTTTACCCAGTTCATAACGAGCCCCCTGAACGTAGTGAGTATGAAACTGTAGTGGGCTCACACTCCACCTGTCGTTAGTAAGAACGGAAAGCGAGAAGGTGTTCATTTGCATTCTACCGCCTCCTCTAAGAAGGGAGATATTTTTCTACCCAATAAACGTTACCAGAAACTGCGTCTACCCTAAGAACATGCCGGGCTGGTAAAAAGTTCAAGTACCTAAATTAAAACCAAAATATTGCAACCCACTCGGTGAAACTTATGACCCACCGGTAACTGCATCCATATCGAGTGCTAGACGGACTCGGAAATCTACGACCATTTAAATTATGCTGCAAAAATACAATACTATAATAATATAAAAATAATTATAGAATCAGTACATAAATTGCGAGTCGAGTCTTCCACCCCTAACCGGGATAGACAAACAGGATCCCAGATTCTGGGCGCCTTTTGGACGTAAGTACAGAAAGAGTCGGCTTCACCCTTCTCTCCATCTTCATCTCTATCCCCCTCTCTCCCCACCCCCCAATTTGCCATATAAAATTAACCGCTGCACTGCTCGACATAATACTAAAGACTGCAAAGCCTGTATGCAAGTACCAGGTGTACAAGTATAAAATGCGGATTTCAGACAACAGATGGCGCACGAATGCAGTTTGTGCTATAAAGATTTGACACTGCGCCATTTTGTTGTATCATCAACAAGTGTCAGATGCGCACGAGTGATAAATTGGAAAAGTTTGTGCATAGTGTTGTGTTGTTGTGTTCAATATGTCGAAATTTATACCGAACAAAGAGCATTTGCGGACAACATTAATTGTTTGTTTTCATTTGAAGTAAACTGCTGCTGAATCATACCGATTACTCCGAGAAGCTTATGGTGAATATGCTCCATCGCAAGATACGTGTGAACGATAGTTTCGGCGTTTCAAAAGTGGTGACTTTGATGTTGCAGACAAGGAACGTGGAAAGCCGCTAAAAAAATACGAAGATGAGAAATTGCAAGCACTGTTGGACGAAGATGATTTGCATACACAAAAGCAACTCACCGAGCAATTGGACGTTAGTCAACAAATTGTTTCCAATCGGCTACGAGATATGGGAAAGATTCAGAAGACCGGTAGATGGTACCACATGAGTTGAACGACAGGAAAATGGAAAAGCGCAAAAACACATGTGACATTTTGCTCGCTCGGTACAAAAGGAAGTCATTTTTGCATCGTATAGTTATAGGGGATGAATAGTGGATTTATTTTGAGAATCCCAAGCGTAAAAGCGACTTTTCTTTCACAAAATAAATCTAATAAATTTCTTAATAATTATTTTCGTAATAATCAAATAATTCATGTATAACAAGATTTAAGCGCAAATATATGTGAATAATTTTGTGGCAATTGTAATTTATTGCGGAAATATTTTTTCAATGCGAGCGAGAATTACCGAGAGTAGCGAGTAATCAGAACTCTTGTTAACTCGCCTACAAAAGACGCGTGCCAAGCACGGTCGTCGACCAACGATGAATATGAAACGCCAATATACCTGCAAGAGATGATTTCCGAAGTATGCTGTTTTCCATAAAGTATAATATATTTAATTATTGATACTTTCGTATTCAAAATTAATAATATTAAAATATGTATTCAAGGTATTGGATACATATTTTTCCTTTATTCAATTCAAAGGCTCACATAACAAAACTAGTTACTTAAACCAGACTACGTTAACATTGAGCGACTCTGCAGCATCGACACCGAATACTCTCGTATGTGATTTTTCAACACAAACGAGTTTCCTTACTGTTTTTGAGCACTGCAAGTTAGTTAAATTCGAGCACAAACATTGCTGCGGTGTGTGTATGTATGTGAGTATGTGGAGCCTAAATCAAAGGTGCTTAAGAATATAATATACACGCTAGAATGCAAGAACTACTCATTGCCAGTTGCGAAGTAATCAGAGAACAGTGCATCATCTTTCCCTTGAGCGATAATGACAGACCACACCCTTCGTGCGTTTGTTCGAGATAATTTGCGTTAGAAAAAAATTCACAGCGTTCAGCTGTAGCGACGGTACGACGGTGCAATGACCAATGGTGTGACAAATTGAGACATTTATCGGATATTAGACTCGTAAAACGTCTTAAATATGTTTTATGGTGGGTTCCTCAGTGTAACATCACAGCAGCCTACAACAGATGCAAACTAAGTGAGCAGTGAGTATTAAGGTGTGTTTTTGAAGACCCGCCGCAACGTGGTCTCGAACAAGCCATGCATCCGTGGAATTGTCGATGAAATGAGGAGTGAGTAGTATTTAATTTCGTTATGGTATAGTTTAATAAAACAGACAGTAAACGGTGCTGTGATTATTGTGTGGTTATAGGCTATCGACAACTGTTGGGTGCGACTTGCGATGAAGAAGCAGCGCTTGTAGAAAAGATGCGTGCTGTGGAAGAAAGGGAATTGACATATCAGGCACAGTGCTTCATGAACCGTAGGTGTTCGAAAATGAAAAATAAAAAAACCATTATTGTTGCGTTGTTATATAACTTTTTAGAGTTTCGAGTAGGGAACCTTGAAGAAGAAGAGAATGTAGTCTTATCGGATGACGAAGTAGTTGTCGTAGAACAGTCTCATACTGCGTCAGAAACATGGGGCCAAAGTCGCACGCTCGGGCCCGATGAGCATGAAGATACCTGTCCGTTGATAACAACTTCAACCGTTAAAGAACCCTCCTTAATATTCCGTGACATGCGTGAGTTCAAATAAAAATAAAATAAATTTTTTGATAAAAATAAGAATAAGTTTAAAAAATTGAATAAAATACAAATATTATTGAAATATTTTCTAAGCTAATGAGACATGAATTTAAACGTAAACTGTACCGGGACCGTCCGATTTGTACACACCGAGGAATCACCAAGAGAGTTTCGATGGTTGTGATGACGGCGTTATAGGGCTGTCAGCGAGGGTGACAATGAGGTCATGGACGAGCATAATGAAAATCAAGAATAGGCATACCCAATCCACATCGATGTACTACTGGCGGAAGAACCTCTCCGGAGATTTGATAATTGTTTCTCCAACTCTTATACTCAACCGATTCAGGTATTATGAATAATCATTTTTATTTTCAACTTCTCAATTTTTACATTTTTGAATTAAAGTTTTTCAATTTTTAGTTTCAGTTTTAATTTCTAATGTTTAATTTTTTATTTTATAATATTTAATTTCGAATTGTTTTGTAAGTAAGTTGGATTATTTTGTGCCAGGGTATGTGTCACATAAAGATTGTTTATAGCTGTGTCAGATCTCACACGAAGTACTCATAAATCGCTTCAATGAATTATTGCGGCAATGAAATTCTACTCATTCCTCCAATATTTTTTGTTTGCAGAAGTACGGACGAGCAGCAGTAGATCACCTCGTAACAAAACTGTTAGAAACAATTCGTTTGAAGATATACGCCCACTAGAGATCCGCTTCGACATAATAGAAAATATTACACGCTATTTTAAGCGTTTCAAGCTTCACGACCGCAAGACGACCATACGTATTCGTCAACCACCCTCAGAAAGTAGCATAATGGATTGGTCGGAAGGAGCATGTCGCGATCTCCTGACGCATATCACTAGTTCCTGTGAGGGTGGTGATTGTGCCGGAATTTCTTTCACCATGAGTGCTTTATCGCATGGTCCCGTATGGCTTTCTTTTTGGCCCGTCCGGGATTATGTGTTTCATGACATACAGCATCTCATAAGCAGTATTGCTCAAAACGGAGCCTCTGTAAATATTGATAACTCATGTAATATACAGGTGTGCAATATCAGGGCTGCCGAGGGTAGAGGCCGAAAGTGCTAAACACATGAGGGTGTTGCGAAAGATCAATTTTAAGCATTCGAAAAAATGATACACTTTGAGTAGAATAGGCCCAAGATCTCGAGACCTGTGGGGCGTGGCCTCCCCTCTCCTGCTGGCTTGTGATTGGCCCCCCACTTCCTTACGTCCACCTCTCTCCTGCACATGATTAGTCGCCGCACCCTAGGCCCGCGATTGATGCGCCTCCTAGGCGACACGTGCGCCATCTATTGGACGCTGTACGCCGTACGTTGTTACCGATGCATCATCAACTGTAAATTGTCCACAGGAGGTATGTTACCAACAGCAGGTAAAAGCTGTCGATAAGTAGATTGGTTCCTATAGGCGATACCGCAGATTGGGCCCTACCATCGAATAAGACGATTATAGCCTGTCATCGCTAAAAACATTTGCATCCGGTCGTGTCCTATCACCGATAAACAGATTCGGGTCCTACATATCCGAGGTTTTGCTTTTCACTATTTGTCACTAATTAAAAAAAAAATCTTTCGAATCACTCAAAGCAGCTATTCATATTGGGTCTGGGAAAAAGTTCATGGCGTTTTTCCCGATAGATGGCATCAATTGCAAATAAGTAGGAAACACAGATCGCAGCGACACCACTAAACGCTCGTTGGAAAGGTGCCACTTTGAGCGTTACTTTGAGTATATAAATATCGAAATTGGTACAGTGGTTGGAAAGTTGTTTGCGTTTGAGAATGGAGAAAGGTAATGAAAAATTGCGCTATATTTTGCAATATCATTACGAGGCTTGTGAAAAAATTTGTGCTGTGTATGGGGAAGGTACTTTATCAAAATCTGCTTCGCGGAAATGGTTCGCTCGCTTTCGTTCTGGTAATTTTGATGTGAAAGGTGAGTCACGCTCTGGTCGGCCAATCATTGAAAAAGCTGATAAAATCCTTTAAAAAGTCCAGCAAAATAAGCATATAAGCAGTGTCGATATTGGTATGGAGCTAGGCATTGACCATAAAACTGTTTTGAACCATTTACACAGAGCTGGCTATAAAAGGAAGCTCGATGTATGGGTTCCTCATGAGTTGAGCGCGAAAAACGTAATAGACCGGATTAACATCTGCGATGCGCTGCTGAAACGTAATGAAATCGAGCCATTTCTGAAACGCGTCATAACCGGTGATGAAAAAGGGATTAAGTACGACAATCGAAAGCATCAAAGATCGTGGACAAGGGATGATGAGCCGTGACAAGCATTCGCGAAGCGAGGATTGGCGGCGAAAAAGGTGATGCTGTGTGTGTGGTGGGACTGGAAGGGAATCGTCCACCATGAGCTATTTCCAGTTGATCAGACGATTGATCTCAACTCTACTGTGGACAACTATAGAGATTACGCCAAGCAATTGAAAGATAATGGCCCGAATTGTTCAATAGGAAAGGTGTTGTCTTCCATCATGACAACGCCCGACCACATACTTCTTTGATGACCCGTCAAAAATTGCGAGAACTTGGTTGGGAAGTTTTGATGCATCCACCGTATAGTCCAGACATAGCACCCTCTGACTATCACTTATTCCGCTCTCTGCAGAACTATTTCAATGGAATGAAGCTGCTTTCAAAAGAGAGCTGTGAAAACCACTTGATTCAGTTTTTCAACCAGAAACCACAGAAGTTCTTCACCGATGGCATCATGGCTCTACCCAAAAAATGGCGAAACACTGTCAATAATAATGGAGCATATTTGGTTTAAATAAATTTGTTTTCACACTTTAAGAAAACCAGTTGAATTTTGCTAAAAAAAAAACGCCACGAACTTTTTCCCAGACCCAATATTAACAGTAAAAATAATAATAATACGTTAAATATGTTTGAAGAACATACATGTTTATTGACAATAGCATTATGTTTTACAGTTTTAATAACTCTAATTTAGATTAAGCGAAACATGGGATAACGACGAGACAGGGCAGCACATAATTAATACAAAGTAACACAATAATTATCTTATTACCTACAATTAGTAAAATTAATTATTATCTCCATAATCATGTGTTCTAATGTGGATTATTAAATACTACTTTTCAAATAGTTTGTACACTCTTTCTTTGATTATTATTCGATCGGATTTGAAGCTACTAGAGAAATATCTGGGAGTAATTTTTTTACTTCATGTGCTATGAATGGAATACAAAATGCCTTCAACTCCAGGAACAGTATATCGAAATATTCAATGAATAAAGGATCGACGCGACGGCGTACAGCATCAAACAAATTAGAGCTATTTTGTGTTAAAAGTTCTCTAATGCGCACTTGATCTACATTTTCGGCTAGCTCTTTAGCGGGAATATGAATAAGAAATTAAGCATATAGAATTTTAATGCAGTTTTTCACATAAACGGTGTAACGTTGGAGCCGTCTCAAACGCTCCTCGAAATACGCTGCTACGGCGCGTAGCCGGTCAAATGGTTTCTTTTGCATTACTATAGAGGGTGAATAGATGTTCTTCATCTTCGCCGGCGGTGGTTCTACTTGACTCTTTTCATTCTGGCCGACACTGTCCTCAGTAGTTGTCTCATCAATGCACTGATCGAATACAATGGATTTGGATCCGAACTATGTTGTAAAGTATACTTCGAAGTCTCTAAATCTGAGGGTATTTGGGGTGCGGTGGGCGGTCCTCCTACAACCTTACGATCAAGAAGTACCCGGAATTTATCAATAAAATAAAAACAGTTCAATTATTCATCGATATTTATTTCATTCCCTTTAAAGTAATCTCCATCGTAAGCAATGCACATATTCTAACGCTTCTTCCAATCTTTTAAATACTTTTCATAGGCCGATTTTGGAATTGCCTTCAGCTCCTTCCGCGAATTCTCCTTTATCGACTCAATCGTCTCAACACGCTTTCTGCGAAGTGGTAACTTGAGGCGTGAGAACAGGAAAAAGTCACACGGGGCCATTTCAGGTGAATACGGAGCTTGCGGAACGGTATTAATGTTGTTTTTGGTTAAATAGTCGCGTAGAAGATGAGATGTGTGAGCCGGTGTACTGTCATGGTGAAGAAACCACGAGTTGTTTCTCCACATGAAACTCGTCTCATGCCCAAAACATCGTGCATAACGCTGCAGCGATCCGAACGAGACACCAAAATCGGCTGATATCTCCCTGATGGTCACACAACGATCTTCGAGCACAATTTTCTTAACTTTTTCGATATTTTTGTCAGTTACAGAGATGGATGGACGACCGGAACGAGGCAAATCATCAATCACAGTACGGCCCGCTTTAAACTCTTTGTACCACTCGTATGCTTGTGTTTTCGACATTGCCGAGTCCCCGTAGGTTACCGTTAACATTTTCAGCGCTTCCGCACATGATATTTTGTTAGAAACACAAAATTTCAGACACACTCTTTGTTTAACTAAATTCGACATAGCGAAATTCGCAGAGTAGACCAAACAATGACGTGTCCAAAGTGATATGTAAACAACTGACATATATACTAACCTAGAAAAAAATTATTTTGACAATATTTCAAGGGTGGCTCGTTTAAATGAGAAATTCAGGGTACTTTTGGATCGTAAGGTATTATATAATTCCTACACTCCTTGAAATATGATCCTATTTCACGTAGTGCATCTTGTAGTTTACCCCAGGTCGTGGTTTCGAGGATGATTCCTCCCGATGAGTTATTATTCTGCAGCTTAATGATTGGTACGATGTCGCCGTTTACACGCGGCTGAAGTCCCACACTTATTTTCTTTGTTTCTGAATAATTCAGATTGTGTGTTGTACCGAGAAGCACCGGTAACTCGAGATTTTACTTCTGTTCGGCAGATATAAACCAGTACAGTGGCCACGTCCTTATCAGCGGGACTCATATCGACCAACACGCGTAAACTTGACGAAAGAGATAGAGGTCGGAAATCTATCGATGATAGTTGTAGTTTCTAGTGTGTCACGGGCCTGACTGCCAGTCATCCCTTTTTGCGATTCGTTTTATAGGTAAGTATGTATAACCATATTGTATATTATAGAGTGGGGGAGGGGAGGAATACCGATGTACAACTTACTGCGAGACCCTCTGCTAGAACCGTATTTGTTACTGTTGATAAATCCTGTGGTGTTGATGGATTGAATCTGAAAGATATCGAAAAAGAATGAGTTTCCACTCAAGGCAGGTTTGAAATAACCAGACTAAAAAGATGTAGGTAGAAAAAGTGGTTTATTCTACTTTCGACTATCACACTACAAAAAAAATATATTAAAAAAATAGCACAAATACATTTAGAGTGGATTTTGGGTGAGAAGCACATACAAACGTATTTTAATTGTGTGCTGTAATTTATGAGGTGAACGTGGTGCAGCCCGCGCTGCAAAGCACGCTACGAGATGAAACTTATGAGGATGCACAAATGAGATTTCTCCACCTCATCAACATTAAATTAATATAAATTATAAAGGTGCACGCTTACCGAGTCTTTTGAGTCCAGTTGAGCACGTATGTGATGAGTAGATCCGGTACGAGTCAGTGAAAAAGTCCAAGGTGCCAGCAGAGGATTGTGCTGAGCCAGCGGTTTTCACAAAAGTGTCTAAATTTCTCAAGATGGCTGCGTAGTACAAAAGCGTCGTTGTGCGACGCTGAAGTGAAGCGAAAGAGACAGCGTCTCGCTTGAGGAGCATACCTATGCACATGAGGCGCTGCCTCGGCTATCTTCGCGACAGCTAAGCGCATTCGACGGCGAATGTCGATCGCCGTGCGTCAGCTGATTTTCCAAGATTCACATTGTAAACAGACTGTTCAGATGAATGTTTAAACTATGGATGTTCAATTTGACAATACAGCTTGATTCCAAAAATACAGGAGTGCAAGGCGTTATATTCACTGTCTTGTAGACAGGCTGTGTAGGTGTATACATACATTGAAATTAGGGATACTCGTTCTGACAATATCGGTTGCTTTCGAAAATGTAGAAGTACGAGAGTTCGTATTTACTGTCTTGTGAACAGACCTATATAAAAATTGAAATTATGAATGCCCGCTTCACAACTTGTTACAGAAAACGTTGACATGCAAAGTCTCATGTTTAAAGGCTTTTCAAAATGGTTGCCACAGAATTGTGTAATGCACACTGTTGGAAAATCAGCTGCCGCACGGCGATCGATATTCGCCGTGCGTCGACCTGTTGCTGCTGTGTAGCACGCTGCACTCGGCTATGCCGGAGATAGCCGAGGCAGGGCCTCGCAAAGCCGAGGCTGTGCCTCGCAGGCATGCCGTGTTAAGCGAGAGGTTATCTCTCTCGCTTGACTTCGGCTTCACTCACCGACTATCTCACTCATTTGACTTCAGCGCTCAACGACGCTTTCGTAAAGTGCAGCTATATTGTAAAATCTGACACTTTCGTGAAAAACCGCCTGGACAGCGCACACATCCCCGGTACACTCGCTCGGACTTTTCACCATCTCACCGGATCTTCTCAGCATTTTCGTGCTCACCAGGACTTAAACACAAGGTAAGGTACACCGTTACAATTCATCGCAATTCAATGATGGTGAGAAGGGTAAATCTCAGCGGTACATCAACATAAAGGTCTCACTTTGTGACATGCTCTGTAGCGCGGGCTGTACCACGTTTTCCTCAATATAATTTGCCTGCTCGATCAATATAATTGCACGTGTGCTTACTATTGAGAATTAAAAATTTTAATGGTGAGTACTGAATACGTTTTGAATTGTACCTTATACCATGTTTTGAATCGTATATTATGTTTTGAATCTTATATTATGAAATACCATGTTTAGAAAAAATATTTCTAATACAAAATAATTTTCGTTACAGCACGACGTGATTTATTAGAATCAAATGGCGTCAGTGGCACCGATGAGAACAATGAATCGGCTTCCGATTCGTGTTTGGAAATATCATCGAAGCACACTGACACAACGGCGGATGAGATGAATGCCAATGAAACAGCATCATCCGACACTGACGATAACTAATGCATCGACGATGACTACGCTAGATTAGCCGGAGTCGGCGATAACTATGCTAATTTAGCCGGAGTCGACGATGCCTACATAGGCGACAACGGCGACGACGACCGTCGCATGAAAGTATTCAACCGACGACCCCCACTCACCAACAAAACATTAAAACCAGAAAAAGACCTTAAACAAAGACATTGTCCAACAAATTAATGAGAGAATGAACCCTCGGCACACCGCCAACATCCAGATCACAACTGAAAACTAGAAGATTGCAAAATAAACGAATGATACATTAGAAAAACCTCCAAAAAGACAAGTTTTAGGGAAAATTAATTTAATTAGGGCAAACCAAATGCGTCGAAAGAAGTCGAATACAAACATCGAACTGAAACATTAAAAATACGAACAAAAACGTAACGCGGGATGGTTGGATAGCATCGTGGTTGCTCACATAGTTTACATACATAATCTTGTGATTAACCGGTAGCATTCCCGTCACCTCAATCTCCGGACTCGTTAGTAAATTCATTAGACGTTGTACAAGCTTACAAATATTTCCGTTCGACCGCCAAAGAATGCATCGCGTGGTTCGAGAGGCGCCTGCTTGACCATGGCATGATTGATCACGTATAACGGCATTTCCTCGTTATTCTCGAGTAATCTGTCAAAATCGCATTCCCATATTTCCCTTTCGATCTGATTCGTCCGGAAATAAGAACGGTACGCTCGTATCGCTCATCCTTTGTATCGCCGAATTTAGTTCGAGCATCTCTATTCACGCGATAACATCGCGGACAACCATGCCAAAAGCAGCCGTGAAAGGGGAGAACGTGTCAGACCCCTGCATCCACGTAGTAGACGTCGATAGCCGGTAGGCCGGTCGGAGGGCGATACTCTCTCGTGCGTCCAGCATGAGCGATAACGTAGTTGCGCTCACGCTCGAGCCATACGAGCCATACAACGGCCTTGCGCGACTGCTTATCGCCCCAGCGATACCCCCCTCGTGGTAACACCGCAATGCGATCTTTCTGTAAAAAATTCTTTCGAAATACTTTCATACCTGCTGATGCTATCGTGCATGCTTCTGTAAACGGGCACATGCTCCCGCAACGTAAAAGTAACTGTCGAAAAGCTAAACACGCTGGTCTCAAAACCGTAACATCTGTACGACAATACTGCACAAATTGCGTCGCAAAATCAAATTTATAAACTACGCGACTCGATTCTTCCTGATACCATTTTAAAAATCGCTCGCGATCCGCTGAGAACATGGTATCGGGTGAGTAAAAATGCATAGCCGGCAGAGGACCTGAGTAATTCTGATATTCCGGTGTGTTGAATAAATAGGGAAATGTACCTTTTGACACCTCAGTAGTATGTGTACACCTTTACTCCATCCCACTGCTATCCCCACTCCTTCCCTCACCACGCGGCTACCCCCACCACCTCACTTTTCCACCGCCGCGCTTCCCACTCTGCTTAACCAGTGTCGGTAACGTGGAGATGGTAAAGTGAGGTGGTGTGGGTACCTTGGTGAACAAGGAAGAGTAGAGATAAGAGCAGGATGGAGCAAAGGTGTACACATACTTGGAAAAATGAATAAAATTATGTACTCACCACCACCGCAGCTGTTGTAGGCATCTACCCTCCTGCCAAAGCGATTTTAAACTCCTGTCTCTCGAATGTACTCTCTCACACACGCACACACACACATACACATGCACAGCGTCTTTAATTCATTACTATGTCCTCGTCAAAGCCCTCGTCCACGGCATCGATATCGTAGCCGATATCTATCGCATCACCGAGGGCTTCTATAATAAACGCCGCCACATCCACGCGTTCACCGTTCGATAATCGAACCCGCGGAATGCTATCCCCGGCAAGAGGTCGCATCATGACAGCGATCAAGTCATCTCCACCGCACGCTTCTTCGACGAGCTGCTCGATACCTGCAACACCCACGCGTTCGAGTCCATATATGGAAAACTCCATGACAAGAACCGGAAACATACTTGCTAGAGGCTCCGGATCAAATAGGTGAGACCAGTCGATGTAAATAGTTTCGCCGAAATCGACTAGCAACACCTCGCAGTACCCATCAAAGTCCGGGTAAACCACTTCGCCGCGGACAACGTTATTGAAACGAGGCACAATACAGGACATGCCGATATGCAACTCCCCAAGTTTAATGAGTCTTCCACGACGTGCCACTAAATACACACTACGTAGGAGCTCTTCCAGCTCGTCGTATGCATCGCACATTTCCTGCGTACGCAGAAACACACTCATCACACTCTCGACAAACATTAATCGGCACCAAAACGCATCGCTTAATATCTCCTTGCCGTATCGTGGATACATATTGCTTTTTAATGTTTCCAAGTAGGATGCCAAAGACAGAGTAAATGCTCGAGATGCTACTAGAGAGTATCACGGGCATAAAGATAACAGCCTCCTATGAATCATAACTGGGCATCCATCACTTTGAATGCAACGAAAGAGGTTTTCGAGCATGCATAGCCCTGCGCTATGCTCCTCGCAAAGCGCTTGCTCTGCACTAGAAGATATAGAATATGATCCCTCACAGAGAGAGAGAGAGAAAGACTTCAATTATAATTCTCTAATTATTATGCTATAAAAATAAGAGACACAGTAAGATCAGATATTTTTAAATTAACCAATATTTTATGGAAAGCACTTTACACATTTACCGTCGTATGCAACAGCCCTGCAAACACGGTCATCCACGCTCGGAGATTCCTTCACCGTTAATTTCGCTGTGGGCATTGTCATCATAGTGTACTTCTGAAAAAAGAACGAAACAACTATTTAATTGAGCGCACTGATCAATAAAAAACATCGTGTCCAGAATAATCGATATTGTCTTACCTGATATGCCACGCCTCATTATACAAAGTTGGCAGCGTTGATGATCTTCTGCCACCGACGACAACTGTGGATGAGGATGTCGGGTGGCACTTTTCTTTCCCGAAGTTAGCTCTATCTGTACAGTATATGTATTTTCCTCTCGCTCTCCATGACACGAATAACGAACCCTCGGTGTCGGCTCATATGCAGGGGCTGCTCGTTCTGCAAAACATTATTTTTTAAATTAAAAATAAATATCACATGATTTAAAATTACGATTTAAAAATTATTTTATATTTTTTACTTACCAAGCTCTGCTGCTTTGCTGCTAATCGACATTGGCACGTATTCCATGATCTGCTGTGTTAATGAAACAGAGACGAGCGCTCCGACTTCTTCCTAGCGCAGATCTTTGCTGATGCTTCGGTTTTAGGACTGTCTCTCTCTCTCTCTCTCTCTCACTGTGACTAACCTCGGTGTATACTTTATAATATTTCGAGCGAAATGTACACTATATACAATTATTTACAACATTGTCTTTATCACAAATAGCTGCACATACGTAGAATTATTGCGTTCGCAACGCAACACCCGATGCATCATCAGCGATATGACCACGAAACAGCACAATTATTTCGGACAAAATAATTTTCATAAACTCCGTATCCTCTGGCGTTAGCAAGATCGCGATGTGTTCAAGCGCTTCTTCAAAGAAGTCTTTGGAACCGATGATTTCATACGCTGCTGCACGAGGCATTTCACTGACAACTATCTTTTCACGGACATATGATACCACCTCGTTCATACACCGCTGAATCGTTTCACTTTTGCTCTCTAGAGCCTGCATATAAATATCAATTCTTCTACTTATTTCGACGAGCATATCAAATGTAGACCGCTGAAGAACAATGTTTGGAGAGTATTTTCGGAAGCGTTTCCGTTTCGATTCTCCAGATTCCTCTTGATTCGCGTATTCCTCATCAGCGCTACCGCTTATTTTACCAAATGACACAGCTCTGTGCTGGTAACACGAGGTTAAAAGTGTGTAATGCGTTGTGTGCTCTATGCGGGTATTACACATTTTCTCGGCATCAGTCCCATGAGCTTCGAAATATTGTTGTACGCGAGAAAAATCCCTTTTAAACACTCGCTACTCGTCCGTACCGAGTGTAATTCCGGTAAAAGTATTCGACAATATTTTCACCACCGGTGTAAGCGTACACGTAGAGTTCACCTCGAACTCGGCTACGATTATTTTACCAAATGATTCATTTAAACCGTACATAACGGGGTTCGCTATATACAGCGATATCGCATGAGGCTTAGCACCGTTATTTGCCATTTTTATTGTTTTCGTGTAGACTGTCACTTTTCGAAAAAATCGTAGGTGGTGTTTATACTCCGTTTTATACAGATTTCCCCCACCACCTAGCTGCATCGCCTTTTCTTTTGATACTGCAAATCATACGCCTGAAAATTGCTAGCCAATATCCTTTGATATTTGTCGCATTCTCCTCAACAGCCTAGTAACAGCAGCAAATATATCCCAAAACTCTTGCATACTCTCGCACACTTATGCGCACACGCACACATCGACAGACAGATAATATGTACCATGAAAACGAAATAATATTCGTCGGCGAAATTTAATGATTTTCCTCATGGCCGAGTGCCCTGAAATTAGATGAAAACAATATGACTTTCATCAGCGAAACTCGATAACTAAGTACATCACCATCGCTAAAGATTTCCCTACGTCTTGCTTTTGTAAAGCGATCGCGTGCGGCCATCTTCTTGGTTAGTCGTATTCATTACATCGCTGCAGTATATGCAGAGAGAGAGAGAGAGAGAGAGCTTGTTAAAGGAATATATATAAAAGTGAGCCGCTTTGAAAATTCTCTAGTTAATTGTCTGATTTACTGTGGTTACTACTACTACTACTATTCTAACAGCACAATCATGGTCAGAGTGGTAAAACGCTCATTGATAAGAAAATTGATAGAGTTTATATTGAAGCGTAGACCGTCGTTGCGTTCGCGCTGGGGTAGAAGAAATTTACAGATCACCCTATGGAAACTTCCGACACAGGCGGTTGTTCGTAAAATTCGCGGTATGCTGTGCGAGTGTCATCAACGCGATTTAGTTGACGCGTATAATATTGGATTGTTTGATAATCAAATAATTATTGATTCGGTGGTGCGTGTTATTCGTCGACGAGGTTGGCTGAATGAGCCTGCTCTGCAACCCATACTCAATGAAAGACGTAAGTAATATACAGCGATAATTATTTTTATTTTATTTCATTTATTTCATAAGATTTTTATATAGTTCGACGGTTTGAGGACGCAGAAACGGGATCCGACACCTATGATTTCGATGAGGAGGGTAGAACCGATTCAGATGATCATAGCAGGGACAACGATGGCGACAGCACCGTAGGGAGTCGCTGGATAAATTTTACCCAGCCATTCTGCGGTTACAAACCTACAAACGGTCTTTTCATGGCAGGCCCCTCGAGAAAACCAGATGAATCCGTCGCAGACCCATCGCGACAATACAGTTCAAACGATGATACCAACAGCAATACAGACAGCGAGGAAGAAAAAGAAGAAGAAGAATAAGAAGAAGAAGAAGAAGAGGAGGAGGAGCAGGAGGAGCAGGACGTAGACGATGACGAGAGGAGGAGGAGGAAGAGGAGGATGACCCTGTAGATTTAGGTAAGCTTTTAATAACGCAACCACGCTGACAAAAATAAAAAAATTGCGCGGATAATAATTGATAGTAAAATGAAAAAGCAGGGTACGAAACGGACCCAAATGTTTTCCGCTATGCACGATTCACTGTGCCGAGACCGCCGACAATCGCGTTGGTTTACGAAATGCGTCGGCGGTTCCCGGGTGCAGTCGACGGATTCGAGGACTAGAAGCAAATATAAGTTTGTAATTCTTACGTTACACGTATTATAAGCATAGTATATAGCCAGCGACAAACAAAAATTTAAAGTAAATTAAATAAAAAGTCTAATAAATGGTTTAATTATGACTGCAGCTGGACAGACTGGCGATGGAAGGACTGCTGCACGGGGTAGTGATATTTTGCCTCCTGGTGAACGTTTCGGTATCGACAATGAGCAGAGACGTTATTTTCCACGCTTTAGGATGCAGGGTCGAGAGACAGATTTTTATTTTCGTCAGCCACCGGTCGGTATCGATCATCTGACATGGTTCGAGGGAGGTGTACGAGATGTTCTCACACGTCTTACAGAATCGTGCGAAGGACATGATTATGTGGGTATGACTCTGAGCGTACCGTCTTTTGCGCAAGGACCTGTATGGTTATCATTTCGACCAGCTCGTGACATCGTTCCCGACGATATATGGCGACTAATTAATAGTGTAGCTCAGAGCGTGCGCGAATTTTGAATAGACGCTGGTACATGAAGAATGACGACATGTATAGTACGAGGCGTCGAAGGAGCTGGTGTGGGCACTAGGCTTACACACGAGTCTATAACAAAAAAGTCAATTTTACGCATAAGTAATCGCGATAATTTGTGCCTACAACGATCCCTTGTCACTGCCCGAGCGCATGCCGAACGCGATCAAATACGTGCGGGCGTGCTACACAGACGATGGTATCAAATTCAGAACGGGCTTCGAGGTGCGCAATATACAGCAGCGATAGAGCTCACGCGTAATGCAGGGGTAACGACACCGTCTAGGGGGTGTGGTGCGCGCGAAATTCAGCTCTTTCAGAAGTACTTGGTTCACGAGGGTATAGCTATTGTTGTTTATGAATTTCTCACCTTCGGAAAACGCGTTCCGGCTCTGTACGATGGGCGAAAATACGTACTCACCGCAACAGATAAAATTAATCATACACTCTTTATTCTCTATTACAAGCGTTCTCATCACTATCAACCGATATTAAATCTCGCTGGTGCGCTAGGTAGTCGGGGGTTCTGCACACAATGTAATTCCAGGTATATTCGAGTACTCGAGCATCGATGTAGCTATAAATGTGCTCGATGTAAATCCACTTATTGCAACGGTAATAGAGACTCTCAGCCTGAGTATTGCGCAGAGTGTAATCATTCGTTCTTTGGTGCTTTTTGCCTCGCTCATCACAAGAGTGAGGGCTCCGCGGGTATCACGTCTCGTAAATGAAGACGGTACAGCGTCTGTAACGCATTGAAAATCTGTAGAGGCTGCTCGCGTATGATCAAAACCACAGATAAAAAGATGCATGTTTGTGGTATATCGTTTTGTACTACATGCAAACAAACGCGGCTGACTACGCATGCGTGTTTTATAGCACCTCTTAAGAAACCAGATGCGCAAAAAGAGAAGAAAAAAGACAAGTCTTCCACGAGATTTTTATTTTATGATTTTAAGACGCAGCAACACGAGCATTTGCATGATGATAAATCGACACGAATTCACGAGCCAAATTTATGTGTCGCACAATGCGTATGTATGGCATGTCTGGATATCACAGATATAGAGACCGATTGTGCTAACTGTGGTAAACGTGAATCCGTGTTTATCGATGATCCTGTTGAGGATCTCGTAAAACTGGCATTATCGCAAAAATTTAAAAAGACCATCTGCATCGCCCATAATGCTAGAGGTTTCGACGCACAATTTATTCTACGGTATTTAATCGAGGTGCAAAAAACACAACTGCCCTCTCTGATTATGAATGGTACGAAGATTGTCTCGATGAAAATTGGCGGTGTCGTTTTTCTCGATAGTCTAAACTATTTACCCATAGCTCTTAGCGCTTTACCTAAGGCCTTTGGTTTCGCTGATGAGGTGGCAAAAGGTACATTTCCCCATTTATTCAACACACCGGAATATCAGAATTACTCAGGTCCTCTGCCGGCTTTGCATTTTTACTCACCCGATACCATGTTCTCAGTGGATCGCGTGCGCTTTTTAAAATGGTATGAGGAAGAATCGAGTCACGTAGATTATAAATTTGATTTTGCGACGCAATTTGTGCAATATTGTCGTACAGATGTTACGGTTTTGAGACGAGCGTGTTTAGCTTTTTGAGAGTTACTTATACGTTGTGGGAGCGTGTGCCCCTTTACAGAAGTATGCACGATAGCATCAGCATGTATGAGAGTATTTTGAAAGAATTTTCCACAGAAAGATCGCATTGCGGTGTTACCACCAGGAGGATATCGCTGGGGCGATAAGCAATCGCGCAAAACCGTCGTATGGCTCGTATGGCTCGAGCGTGAGCTCAACTGCGTTATCGCTCATGCTGGACGCACGAGAGAGTATCGCCCTCCGGCCGGCCTACCGGCTGTCGACGGTTACTACGTGGATGCGGGGTCCATCACGTTCTTCAATTTCACGGCTGCTCTTGGCATGGTTGTCCGCGATGTTATCGCGTGAATAGAGATGCACGAACTAAATTCGGCGATACAATGGATAAGCGACACGAGCGTACCGTTCTTATTTCCGGGCGAATCAGATGGAAAGGGTACACTCTATCCGAAATATGGGAATGCGATTTTGACAGATTACTCGAGAATAACGAGGAAATGTTGATATACGTGAAAAATCACGCCATGGTCAAGCAGGCACCTCTCGAACCATGCGATGCATTCTTTGGCGGTCGAACGGAAAATTTTGTAAACTTGTACGACGTCGCGAATGGGGAGCAGATACGCTATGTGGATGTTTGCTCGCTGTATCCGTGGGTATGTAAGAATGGAAAATATCCCGTTGGACACGCGAAATTGTACGTAGGTGACGAGTGTCGAGAGCTCGTAGGACTTGAAAACGATCTAAGTGTCGTCGAGGGTCTCGTGAAGTGTACCGTGCTGGCACCGCGCGATTTGTATACACCCGTACTGCCTGTTCGCATGCATGGGAAACTACTGTTCCCCCTGTGTAGAACGTGCTGTACAGATATGGACACATCCGACTTTTGTACACACGATGACACGACTGAGCGAGCGTTTGACGGCACATGGGTCGTGGACGAACTGAGAAAAGCTGTGTGGATCGGATATAAAGTGACGCGTATCTATGAAATTTAGCAATACGTTGTTACGCAGTATGACTCGATAACGCGATGAGGCAATCATTTTGCCAAGTACATCGATACATTCCTAAAAATAAAACAGGAGGCGAGTGGTCCGCCAACAGTGTGTAACGATGACGAGGAAGCAATAGAGCGTTTTATAGCATTGTACAAGGAGTCTGAGGGTGTATATCTCGAGCGAAGTGCTTTGCAGCTAAATCCGGGTTTACGTTCACTAGCGAAATTGGCTCTTAATTCATTCTGGGGAAAGTTTGGTCAACGAGAGAATTTCACGAAAACCGTTATCGTTTTCATGCGCACGGAGCTAATGAATTTACTAACGAGTCCGGAGATTGAGGTGACGGGGATGCACCGGTTAATCACAAGATTATGTATGTAAACTATGTGAGCAACCGCGATGCTATCCAACCATCACCGACATCAAACGCCGTGATTGCAGCATACGACGGCACAGGCACGCCTAAAATTATACAGTTATCTTAAGGGGCGCGGGCGACGAATATTGTACTGCGATACGGACTCCTGTATTTACGTGAGCCATCCCGGTGGTAACAAGTATGAGCCGCCAATTGGTCAATTTCTAGGAGATCTTACGGATGAATTAAGTGAATACGGGCCTGGTAGTTATATAACTTCGTTCGTTTCGGGTAGACCTAAATTTTACGCATACCTTGTTCGTAAACCCGACGGTACGATTATTGAAAAATGTAAAGTGAAGGGTATCACGCTAAACTTTGCGAATAGCCGTCACGTAAATTATAACGCATTACGATCTTTCGTGACAGGAGCAAGGAGCGTACCTATTATTTTAAAATTCGACGCTATTCGACGTACGGAATTTCATCATGTAGTAACGCGTAAAGAAACGAAATCATGCGAACCTGTTAACACGAAGCGAAAACGGCACGGGCTGTACTCTACTGTACCGTATAGCTATTGTGAAATACGCTAATTAGTATAACGCAAAAAAGTATATAGTTTTACGGTTGAACTCGCGATATTTAAAAATAATCTTTTTGTCTAATTTCATGTAACATATTTACTGTGTACGATACATTGAATAAAATTGATTTATTATGTATAAAACCGTTATCGGATCGTTCTTTTTGTGCTGCCATTCGTAGCAGTAGCTGCTATCTCTCTACCGTGCCCTTTTGTTCTGACTTTCTCATCGTTGATTCCTTTTGTCCCGTCTTTCTTATCGAGTGTTTCCTTTTGTTCTGACTTTCTCGTGCTACATCCGTGGATATAATATTATTGTTTAGAATTTGATGATTCGTAAAATTTGTATATAGAGATGTATGCATAGTGAAGTAAAAATATTGCTTTATTTGTGAGAAATATAAAAACTATCGTTATTTAATTTACATACAGCGTAAACATCAGCTTATACCGCAGGCCCGCGCCTCATCAGCTAGTGCAGGCGCGCCGCGCCTTATCAGTTCTTTAAGGCCGCGGAAATAGCTGATGCCACGGGGTCGCCGCCGCCGCCGCCGCAGCCGGCGCCACGGTATAAGCTTATTTAAGAGTCTGCTGATTGATTTTGATAGACACTCGTCGATATGGATACACGTTGGAAACATCCGTGGACAGCTGTGATAAGCGGTCCTACGGGTTGTGGTAAAATATATTTTGTAAAAAAATTCTTTAAATACATGCGCGAAATGACGGATGTCCCGTTCGATCGTATACTTTTTTTATTACTCAGAGTCGTAGTCCGGGTATTCAGAGTACGGTGATAAAATCGAATTTCGCGAGGGTTTACCGCAAGCAGTAGACTACTCGAATGATGCAAGACCTAAACTTGTGGTCATTGACGATCTAATGCGCGAGGCATCCAACAATACTGTGGTCGATCTTTTCACCAAGGGTAGCCATCATAAAAATCTTAGTGTGATTTTCATCACGCAAAATCTCTTCCATCAGGGTCACGGGCAGCGCCATATCTCCTTAAACGCTAATTATATCGTTGTCTTCAAAAATCCGCGAGATCACGCGCAAATTCAGCACCTTGCCCGCCAGGTATGTCCCGAGAATCTACGATTTTTGCAGGAAAAATATTTCGATGCAACAGCCGCACCGCACGGCTATCTATTATTCGACTTGAAACAATCGACGCCTGATAATTGTCGATTTCGCGCCTGTATATTTCCCGATGACCAATACCATTACGTTTACGTGCCTCAAAAAGCAATAAAAGTTCGCGATGCGTCGCGCGATGTACCAGTGCGCTTGTAATGGCGTTGCGTGGACCTCTCGATAAAAAGCAGATATCTATATTGCAAGCGTTGTGTTATCTGAAGCAAGAGCAACGACGTGCAATTTTGCGCAAAGCAGATGTAGCACTCGTACGCTGTATATGCGAGTGTGCTCTAAACGTTTTAAAGGGAAACGTGAGTCTGAACAACGTGCAAAAGAATCATCTTCGGAGGCACGCGACAATTCTTCGACGACTAGCCGCCAAAGGGGGAAACTGGAGCGGTAAGAGGAAGATCATCGTCGAGCACTGTGTCGGATTTCTCAAGTTGCTTTTTGTGCCTGTCTTGGCCTACATGAGCCATGGAATATGCAAGAAAGATGGTACTTATTCCTCATGATAACATACATCGTCTCGCTGGACTCGCCACTACTGCTGCTGCTACTACTGCTACTACTACTACTACTAGTGCAGATCCGTTGCCTTCCGTACAGACTACCGGTACGCCATTATCGCGCCTCGACTCTGAGCTGAGTGAAATTCTAAACTCTCACTCGTACAAGAGCAAGAGAGAGAAGTGGATAGCGTACCAACAGGTTTTACAGCGTTATCTTCACATGGTCGAGTACGATAATGCCGTACCGAATATTTGATCAAAACGAAAAGTAGCAATACTCGATAGCCACAAGAATAAATCCGACGACGTTTTAATGAACAAAGTTAAATCTCGACTCAATGACACACTTATTATCGATAGCGTATCAAAAAAATTTTAATTTAAAGCAATATCGTTGCTTCGCAATTTGCATCGCAGCGCCGTTGGTAAAAAACTGACATGGGATTGTAACGGTGTTGTTTCCAAAGACGGCAGAAGAATTTCAAATTCCAATATCGTTGATCTTGTTAACGATGCTATGCAAGCTAGAAAACGCGAGAAACCCATCGGACGATCTCACTTTGCCAAACTCGTGCGAGCGATACAGATGCCACGTGAATTTATCGGTAATCCCGAGTTACTACACGAGCCTACACCTACATCATCCTCGACACCACAGCGGCGTCTTATTTTACCGCGCGAAAACGATAGTAGCAGCAGCAACAGCAGCAACGGTAGCAACAACAACGACGACGAGGCCGAGACCGCACACTCAAACAGAGATTCAATGCTCACGGCTGAAAACGACATCATCGAGGGGCAGGAGGGGAATGAAGAAGAGGACGAACAATTGCAAAACTTCGCACGAGCAGAATATCGACCCCCCCCCCCACACAGTTAGAAAAGAAAAAGAAAAAGAATCCATTTAACTGGTCATCGCTAAAATTATAAAAATTCTTCAAAAAATCTATTATGACACCGCTCATCCTGCTTCCTATTCTTGAGCAAAAAATTTGACCCAGGTGGATCGAAGAGTAGCGCGAAAAAATGATTTACCATGGCTCGAGACACAGGATTCATATAACATGCATCGCCTCGTACGATGACGATTTCCCCGTCGTACGTACAGCGTGAGTAATATAGACGATGTATGGGAGGCTGATTTAGCTGATCTTCGCTCGATAGCCACGTACAACGATGGGTACGCGTATCTGCTTGTTGTTATCGATGTGTTGAGCAAATACGGGTGGGTCGAGGCCTTGCGTGACAAAACGAGCGCAAACGTGGCCCGCGGTCGCACACGCATACTCGCGCGCAGTAACAATCGTCGCCCGCAACAATTGCAAACTGATCGAGGCAAAGAATTTATCGGCGCACCGTTTCAGCAAATTCTCAAGAAAAAGAATATCGATTTTCGCGCTGCTCGTAACCCTGATATAAAAGCCTCGATTGCCGAACGGTTTAATCGAACAATAAAAGAGCGAATGTGGCGCTACTTTACATACAAAAAATTAAAAAGCCTAAATATAGCGTCGGTGACTTGGTACGTATTAGTACAGCTAAAGCAGCTTTCGTGAAAGGATATGAGCGTGGTTGGAGTAACGAATTATTCAAGATTCAACGAATATCAGTGAATCGAGAGCCATTCGTGTATATTTTACACGATCTGAATAACGAGACTATCGACGGTATTTTCTACGAGGCATAATTATCACGAGTACGAGTGCCGAGCAACAGTAGTAAGCAGTATTTTCCGGATAATACGACGACGAAATTTATTACAAAACTACCGCGTCAGATACGCCTGCACGGAGATAGGGCTGTTTCTCTTGTGGAAATTGCTTATCCGATGACTCTTTTACATGTTCCTACTGTAGAAAATCTCGTAACTTTTGAGGATGGTGATGATGATTTATCGGGTTTAAATCTTTTAACACGGAGGAGCGCTGATAGAGACCAAGTAGCACCTGGTGTATATCGCTCTATAGACGCTCTTTTGGAGAGTATAAATCAGTTACCTCACGTGGCCGATCATTTGCGCTTTAAATCGCTTCCGAGCGGGCAGGTCGAAGTGGCACGCGTATGCGACGATCTACGCTACCACGACTTTCGCGTATCGCCCGCTATCGCAAGGCTACTAGGATTCTCGGAAGAGGCCTGTAGGTCCGTAATGATAGAACCGCATTGCGAATACACAGGGTCGAGGCCTGCATCTCTCACCGGTGCTATACCGGGCAGCATGTTTTTATACACAGATATCTGCGAGAGCTATATTACAGGCGATGTACAAGCACCCCTCTTACGAGTTGTTCCCATTGATACTGATGACTGTCCGTATGGTTCGATAAAAATTTAATCGTTTTCAACGTCACGATATATACCTCTCTTGCGTAATAATTTACACACTATCGAGATCGATATAAGAGACGAATTTGGGGATCCTATACCATTCGAGCAGGGAACGTTGACTGTGACACTACATTTCAAAAGGTCCCACGATTGATTACACCACTATGGATGATATTCACAGTGTGCAGCACGGATGGGGTCGTCGCCGGTACGGTGGTATTAACCATGTTTATATCGGAACACCTTATCAGCGAGGACACGGTATCGGTAGCTTTCTCGGGGGCCTGTTTCGTTGAGTGTTACCACTTTTAAAGAAGGGCGCTAAAGCAGTTGGAAAAGAGGCGTTGCGCGCTGGTATAAACGTAGCCGGTGATATCCTCGATAGAAATATAGCTGTGAAAGATGCTATTCGCGAGAGAGCGCGAGAATCAGGCAGTAATCTCAAACGCAAAGCCTCTGAAAAAATTGACACTCTCATGCGGGGCTCTGGTTATAAAAAGCGCAAAATTTCTCGTACTCCTCATTCATCGAACGAACGTAAACCACGACGTATCTCCCGTAAAAATAAAAGTGTAATAAAGAGAAAAACAATAAAGAAGAAGACGAATAATAAGAACAATAAGAAGAAGAAGACTCGTCAACGAACAGTAGCAGATATTTTTGGATAGCTGAAACAAGATGGCTTTTCTACATGCGCACTCGTGCGAGTGTCTTAAATCGGAACTTGAATTATTTTCACTCCCACCGACGCAAACTACTATCGAAGGCTCCAATTGGGTGTATTACAAACCAATATCTTCGCTAACAGATGATTCACCGATTGAATTTGTTATCCCCGGACAGAGTGATGAGTATATCGATCTCGCGCATACTATGCTTAGTCTGAGAGTGAAAATAACATCTCCTACCACTACGGAAATTGCCGTGGGCACATCGTCGAAAGTAAGTGCCGGCCCTGTAAACAATCTCTTGCATTCTATGTTTAATCAGGTGGATGTATACCTGAATTAAAAAATTAGTTTCATCTCCAAATAATGCCTACGCTTATCGAGCGTACATAAAAACACTTTTGAATTACGGTCCAGCAGCAAAAAATTTGCATCTCACGAGCGTTCTCTGGTACGACGATACACCTGGAAAAGTGGATGATATAACATTGGAAAATACGGGTCTTGTGAAGAGAAAACAATTTTTAAATGTCGAAGAAACTGTAGACTTGCTCGGTTATCTGCATTGCGATATATTTAATCAGAAGCGGTTCCTATTAAACGGCGTCAAGATGCGCCTACGGCTGGTTCGGTCTAGAGATTCATTTTGTCTTGTGGGGGATACAAAGAATGGTGAATGCGGCTTACAGATTCTCGGGGCATCGCTTCTCATTCGTAGAACAAAAATAGCTCCTGGTGTGCTGCTCTCACATGCTAGAACTCTGGCAAAATCTACGGCTAAATATCCTCTTACGAAAGTCGAGGTAAAAGCCGTTTCAATACACTCTGGTGTTCATGGAGAGACTATCGATAATATCGTGTTGGGTCAGTTGCCGAAGCGTATAATTATCGGTTTTGTCAATAACAAAGCGTTTAACGGTGACTTCAGTATAAATCCGTTCAATTTCTAAAATTACAAGATAAATTATCTCTCGTTGTATGTAGATGGTGCTCAAATACCTTCGAAACCGTTACAACCTGATTTCACGAAAAATCATCTATATGTGGATGCTTTTCAAACGTTGTTTGCGGGAACTGGAATACATTTCTTGAACGACGGTAATTCGATCGATCGCGATAATTATCGCGATGGATACTGTCTGTTTGCTTTTGATTTGACACCCGATCTTTCGGCGAACAGCAATACACATTGGAATTTAATAAAGCATGGTAGTGTGAGAATGGAGGTACGATTTGAGGATGCGCTTGCTTCAACGATAAATTGTGTAGTCTACGCGGAATACCATAATATCCTTAAAATTGATGCCACTCGGCAAGTAATGGTGGATTTTACTGGATAAGCGAAAAATGTGCTGATGTCGGCATAAAATTATTTCGTGTTAAGACACGTAGAAGCGTGTCCGCGAGTAACTAATCAGTCGAACTCGGTCATCTGTACGGATTAGACGTGAAAATGGACATCGTCGTGGATATACAGGGAATGCGTGGTAAAGACTCGGAATTTATTCCGAAAGAAATTGCCGTTGTAGCAGTGGATAGACCGTACTCTGCTCATTGGATCGTTGCACCGCCGTGTCACTTTGCCGAATTACCACAGCAATCGAGAGGCCAGAATAATTTTCTCTCGAAATATTTTCACGGTCTGGAGTGGTAGGAGGGCGATGTGAGCTGTAAGCAGGCATACGCTAACTTACGTGAAATTTCGCGAAAATCAAGACGCATCTATACACGCGGTCACGAGAAGGCTATACTTCTTTGCGATATCACGAGTCATGAAATTTCCAACCTGGAGGATCAGGAGGGCGCCCCATCGTACACATTTATGCCGAAATCTTTGCGAAAATGCTTCAGACACGCTATGATAAACAATACAGCGTCTTCGCATTGTGCAATGCGCCAGGCTTTTCAAATAAAAAATTGACTTCGTGAGCATCCATTTAAAGGAGAATCATACATGGATGTTTGGTCAGCAGACGAAGAGGAAGAGAATAAAAAAGAAGAGAAATCTTCATCATGTAGTCGTGACACGATCGACGATGCTGTGAAATAATTTTTGCATATATATACGTCTTTCAAAGCGTATCGGTCATCATTTAATCATTGACTATGTGGTCAGCATGAACATTAGACAAATCTACGAGAGTCTTCAGTATCTACCGCTTTCAACCGTTGGCGTATATCCGACTGACAGAATTCCTCGTGTATGGTCGTTACCAGCCGGACTCGTAGTTAACACGGATAACCACGACGGACCTGGAGAGCATTGGATCGCCATGTACGTTAACCATCATGGAAAAGGAATGTACTTTGATAGCTACGGGCTACCACCGGTTATACCGCAACATCTCGCACGACTACGAAGAAACTGCAAGTTCTATCGGTACGGCCTGAAGCAGCTACAGAGTTATACGTCGGATGTGTGTGGACAATTTTGCATCGTATTCCTACATCTTATGTCGTGCGGCTTCACCATGTCGCGATTTAATAATCTCTTCAGCGATAATGTAACGAAAAACGACAGATTAGTGCGTGAATATTACAATGCTTTTGCCTCTCGACGATCGGACAGTGATAAAAATAAATTTAACGGCAGAGGAGTCTCCGAGCGAAGATTATCATGTTTGCAGGGATGTTGCATACGACGGTAAATATCTGTAAAGTGATTTAAATAAAATATTGATTAATTAAAAACAAATACATCGGTTTACTGTGTCTCTTATTTTATAATTATATATAAATTATAATCGAGGTCTCTCGCGGCACGGTATCATATTCTGCGTCTTTTACTGCAGAGCATTCGCTTCACGAGAAGCACAGCGCAAAGCGGTACGCACGTGCAAAACCACTGACATTGCATTCAAAGCGCTGCACACCTAATTATGATTCAGAGGGGCGTTTGTTCTCTTCAAACGCTGTGATCACCGCCAGCCTCATCCGGAGCATCCAGTCTGTCTTTAACTTCCTGATCGTACAGTCTAAAACGTTTTTCCGCTATGTATCCTCGTTATGATGCAAGTATTCTGGGTGTCGCGTTTTGGTGCAGTGTGTTATATATAGACTTGGACATGGTGGTTCACCTGCGAACCGATGAAATGTGGGATGCGTACGAGGAGATGGCGAAAATTCTCCATCGTGTTTTTTACGAGTGGGATCGCGCATAATTTAGTATCGCCCTGGAGGACCTTTACGAGGGGATGCGGTGCGTGGTTGTGCAAAACGGTCGTGCGGATCGCGGTGAGCTAATCTATGCAGATAGTGACGGATATTCGGAGGTACTCCTAATCGATGAAGGGTACCCAATATTCGTCAATTGGGATAACTTATATTATCCTGATACCCTCACCGGCATGATACCTGCCTTATGCATGGGGTGCAATCTGCATGGGTTGGAACGGGATTACAACGCTGGCTTAATGCCGCTGCTGGAGTCAATGTGTAGTTCCGCCACATCATTGCACGGGGTTGTGGTGAGAGGCGAGAGTCGTACTCCCAGTGTTAGGCTAACGACGATGGACAATGTGGACGTGGTGGAACACGTATTCGGGGTTCTCGGTGAGGACATAGCAATCGGCTACGATGGCGGCGACGTGGCGGAAGGCTTCGAGGACCCCGAGTCTCCTGACATGGACGGTGCTCGGTAGAAAAAGTGTGTGCGTGAGCGTATGCGTGCGTGTGTGTGTGGGTGTGAGTGAGTGCGTGCTCGCGTATATGTGTGTGTGTGTGTGTGAGAGAGAGAGAGAGAGAGAGAGAAAGAGAGAGAGAGAGAGAGAGAGAGAGAGAGAGAGAGAGAGAGAGAGAGAGAGAGAGAGAGAGAGAGAGAGAGAGAGAGAGAGAGAGAGAGAGAGAGAGAGAGAGAGAGAGAGAGAGAGATTGATTGATTGATTGCAGTTTATTTAGCCTTAGGCTACTTGTATTCATACATTGTTTCTTATCACTATTACAAATCTTCCCTTTTCACATACTGTTTCATCATGTCCTTAAATTTATCTATATTTTCCACTTCTTTTATTTCATTTGGTAACTTATTATACATATCAAACCCCTTGTTTGTTATACATTTTTGTGCAGCTGTTGTCCGGCATTTCTTTAATTTTATGTTCTCTCTTCGCCTTGTATTATAGCTGTGTGTTTGTCCCATTAATGTAACCTCTTCTGTTAAATATCTCGGCATTAATCCTTTTTCCATTTTATACACAAATAAGCACACATTATATCTCATTTTTTGTCGTATTGTTAAAAAGTCTAATTTATCTATCATGTATTGGATTTTTGTATGCTTGTCGCATCTTAAAATAGCACGCATTGCCCGATTCTGTATTTTTTGTATGACATCTATCCATTGTTCACTAAAATGTAGCATTAGTGTGTTACAATATTCAAAATGCGGCGCTACAATTGTTTTATAGATAGTCACTAGGGTATTACGTGTCACAATCTTATTTATTCGGTACAACAAATTTACTTTTTTTGCTGTTTTCTTAACTATATACATTGCTTCTTTATTAAAATTCAAGTTATTATCAATAATTATTCCTAGATATTTTATTTGATTAACTTCGTCAATTTTTATCCCTCCTATTTCAATATCACATGAGTTCATAATATTTTTCTTCCGCATATCATGTATTATCATGAATTTTGTTTTCGTTGTATTAAGTCTTAAGGAGTTATTGTTTATCCATGTAACTAATCTGTCTATATCGAAATTTATCTTCCTTTCAACTTCTTGTGTACATTTTTCACTTATATATATAACTGTATCATCTGCAAATATTTTACAATCACAAAATTTCAAATTTTTTTTTATATCATTTATATACATTATGAACAGTAGCGGACCTAGGACCGACCCTTGCGGAACGCCGTGCATGATTTTTTCTTTTGTTGATATAAACTCTCCATATTGTACTTGTTGTGTACGGTTCAAGAGATATGAATCTATCCACCTATGCACAGTTCCTGTTATACCATACATTTCTAGCTTCTTTAATAATGTCTGTCTGCTTATAGTTTCGAAAGCTCTTTTGAAGTCTAAGAATACCACTCCAATTACATTTCCTTCATCCAGACTTTTTTTCCATTTTATCATTGTGTTTTGAAGCGCCGTTTCACATGAGTATCCCTTACGGAAACCGGATTGTTCTTTTATTAAAATATTCTCTTGATCTATGAATTGCATTATTTGTTTTTTCACAATCGTTTCTACTATATTTTCATAAAGTGGTAACATATTAATAGGTCGATACTCTTCTGCTTTTATACTACCCGAAATTTTTTGGATCGGTATTACTGTTGCTGTTTTCCAATTCTCTGGGAAAACCCCCTCAAGTAAGGATTTATTGATCAGTTCTATCATGTATTTTCCTATTGTCTTCCATGCATTCTGTATCATTCTCGTGCTTATTCCTTCTTCCGTTCCTTTCTTATTTTTCATGCCTCTTACAATCCTTTCTACTTCTTCCCTCCCTACCTCTGCAAATTCACTAAATCTTGCTTTTATTTGTGATTCCCCACTTATCTCCTCGATTTGTACTTGTAAGTCTATTTCCAGGATTTTTTCAATACTCTGCACAAAGTATTCATTAAATTTCTTAGCAATAGTCCTTTTATCTGTATCATGTTCTCCATTAAATATTATTCCATTTGTGTTTCCTCCCTTTTTTTTGTTACCTATTAGTTCTTTTATCGTTCGCCACATTTTTTTCGGGTCTGTTTTCACCGCATCAATATTTTCTTCATAGTATTTTCTTTTGCTGCTTCTAATTACTTGTACTACTTTGTTTCGCATCCTCTTATATTCCTTCCATTCTTTTACTTTATTTGCATTATTTTGTTTTGTCGTTTTTATATACGCTTCATCCCTTTCTGCACAGACTCTTCTAACTTCCTCAGTTATCCACGGTTTTTCTTTCCACTTCATCGGTATTTGTTTCTTTTTTATCGGTGCTAATCTATTTATATTTTCTATCATACATCCCACTATATTATTTGCCATTTCATGGACACTTCCTAATGGATCATATTTTTTTTCCATGTCCTTCCTCAACGATTCATTAAATATATTTACATTGAATTTCTTTAAGTCACGCATATAAAA
>OZ012706.1:43854635-44024715 GCA_963942595.1 Cylloceria caligata
ATGAGGAAGATAATATGGAGGATGAGCGTAAGTGTGTTCTGACAATTGATCTTCCGAGACCCTCAACCCTCCTGATGCTACAGCATCATGTGCCAAGGTCGTCTCGGTTTCACAATAGTCATGAACAGAGTCGCTTATTTGAGTTGACTGGTGGTAGGATGGTACACGTATCATGTGACCACAATCTTCATACTCTTTCATGAATGAGTTGTATAAGTTGGTGTATGAATTATTTGTTGAGAGTTTCTTCATGAGTCGTTGTAGACATCGCTGAGCAGTGAGTTTTGAGTCTCCTAGACTCGATGGTGATGATTTGAGCGGGATTCGCACGATGTACCGTCCTTCTTCGTCTGGAGTGTGAGTCGTTTGAAAATGCTTTTCACACGCTTCTTCGTCTGGGGTGAGCTTGTGATCTATTGTCGATGGTGTTTCTTCTTGAACCCAGAACTGCGTGAGAAGATCTTGAATTTCCTTGTTTGATGATTCTACTGTGATGTGGTATGAGTTGCTTGGTGTTGAATAATTCTCTGGGACTGGACCAAGAATAATCCACCCAAAGATTGTTGATTGTGCAATCGGTAAGAAGTCCGAGTGTTTCTTGATGCCAGGCTGGATGATAAGCCCGTATGAATCAGCCCCGACGATGATATCTACTTGCCGTGGTGTTAAGAAGTCAGGGTCTGCCAATTGCAGTGATGAAATGTGTGGCCACTGCTGTGGTTGAGTGTGGACTGAAGGCAATGTACTCATCAATTTATTGAGTATTTGAGCTGCGATGGTAACACCACATGATGAATGAATTGATCGTAATGTTAATGTGGTGGTACCTCTGGTTTGTGTTGATCTCGTGTTTCCAATGCCAATGACTGGAATTGATGAGTGTTGACGAGTAAGCCCATGATCCGATACAAGTTGTTCTGAGACGAAGGTGAGCTCTGATCCTGGATCAATGAGTAATCTGACTTGGTGAGTGCCGAAAGATGTGATGAGTAATGCTTGACACGTTGCTAGTAGAACTGCTGTTCTACCGTGTGAGTTGATGAGTTGGCAAAATGGCACGTCAATTTCTCATTGACGTGAGCTGGTGCTTGGATGAGCTGTGGCAGGTGTAGCTGAGGTGCTTGGTTGATTTGACTTTGGTGTGGTTCTTGCGGTGGATGGCAAATGAATCATCGTGTGGTGTTTGGCACCGCACGTCTTGCAGTTGATGGTTGATTTGCATGAGTGGAGGTTGTGATGACCAAAGCAGTTGAAACACAGTCGGTGTTCAGTCACAACTTTGTGGCGATCTGCAGGTTGTAGCTCTCTGAATTTAGCACAGCTCACTATGTAATGCGAACCACCACAGTGATCGCATGGATACTGGTGTGTCCTCGGTTGAGTGGACGCATGGTGAGCCGGTCTAGCTGGCAGAAGTGCAGGTTTTGTTGAGTGTTTTGAGATGTTGCTGGCTCTGTCAGCCGATACATCAGGGTTGATTGGGATGACTTCTAAAGCTCTCGCTCTGGATTCGATGAATCCCATCAAATCTTCAAACGAGGTTGGCTGCTTGTGCGCACTCCGTTTGTATTCCCATGCTTCACGCATGGATGTATCAAGGCGTTGAGCAACTACGAAAATTAATACATAATTCCACGATTCTGTATCAATTCCGAGAACGTTGAGTGCGTTGATTATTTCCTTCGTTGAGCTAACTAATGTGTTGAGTGCGGCTGCAGATTTTGCCACTGGTCGAGTGTTACTAAGGAGTTTCTCAACATAAGACAGGATGAGTCTTTCCTTGTTGTTGAATCTGTCCTTGATTATTTGCCATGATGAATTGAACGAATCATTGTTGATCGGCACATTGGAGATCAGTTGAGCGGCTGATCCTTTAAGGCTGATCTTTAAATAGTGTAGTTTCTCTACATCACTGATTTGGTCATTGTCGACCACCATTGAGGCAAACAAGTCTCTAAATGCCGGCCATTTTGTAAAATCACCGTCAAATTCCGGCAACGTTATTTTCGGCAATGTTGATCGGTGCTGACTTGGTTGACTCTGTTGATCAGTTCTGCTTGATACGGTCTGTTGAGTTTTTGCGATTGCCTTCTTTCGCAGGATGATTGTGAGTGCCTTGAAGTAACTATCAAAGCCTGATTGGTACACCTTCTCTGTAACATACGGGTGAGTGAGAAAAGCACGTTTACATGTTTCTCCCATTTGATCATGCTCGTTACAAAAACAGTCCCAAGTGCGATTTAAAATCTCTAACTGGCCGTTGAGTTCTTCGGAAACGCTGCCTGGTGAGTTTTGCAGGTGATCGTGTAGCTGGTTGATCATTGCTATCCTCGCATGCTGTGATGCGACCTTATACTCCATGAGGTTAGCTTGATTGGTGTTTGGTGATGGTGATCTGGTGCGTGGTGTCTGTACCGTGGGTGGTACATTGAGTGTCTCGGTAACGACTGTTGCTTCATCGATTGCTTCCACATCACCATCCTGTGAGTCGCCTTCCTGCGAGGATTTGCTTTGGTCTGACTGCGCTTTCTTATCGTCAGCCATGATTTGAACTAGTTGAGCCTGTTGAATGGTTTACAAAAAATGATTAGTGCACTTGGGTGAGTATTTTATTATTATTGAGCATTGTCTTGTATCGATGCATGCTGAGTTGCGCAATCTGTAGTGTATTACATGTGTTGATTGGTGATTCATGTGAGTATCGAGGCATAAAATTATATACTTGACCAGGATCCGGCTCGAAGGACCAAAAAATGTATGATGGTTGAATATGAGTATATTCTAAATATTTGATAATGCTCCAACAAAATTATTAAGACCTCTACGATAGACACTAACTGAGGCGACAACGCACTATGACAGAAATTGACAAGTGCGCAAAGTCAGCGCCTAGTCAGACTGAGTAAAAACATAATGAATAATAATCAATATAGTGCTCTGCACAGTGAACCTGTATCATTTGAGTATTACTACGCTGTTGGTGGATAGCGGGTTGATGCATTCGCACGTAGCATGTCGAGTGATAGATGCGAATATTAAGGTTAAGGATCCTGGTGACAAGTATAACTAATTAAATGAACTCAGTAATTTAACAATAATAAATTCAACGTTTATTGAAAGTATGTAACATTGGCTGCATGAAAAAATACCTGTTGATTGTGTTTAATATATTACTGTGATTGGTCTGGCCTGCATGTTGATGTACTGTTGGTGATTGGGTCTCAGGCCTCTGAGTTGCCTTGGTGATTCCGTGTGGTTGATCCTGATGATAAGGTCTGACTGTAGAGCTCGAAAAATGCCACACGGCAGTCTGATGAGGGTCCTGACGCCGATGATCGGTGCTGAGCAGAATGGCGTCTGTGCAGCCAACGCGCGAACCACGCCGTTGACGTTTATGTGATTGGCTCTGTGGTTCTGATGATCTGCTATGAGTTTCACTAACACTGAGGTTAAACACGGGTGATTTGAGCAAGAATGTATTACACTACAGAAATGAATCCGCACTAGAGTGATTAGAACAAGAGAATATCTCCGTGAGCTTTACGCGGGAACGTGTATAGCGAGCGACTCGAGTGAGAACAATGGCCACATCCGTCGACCACGCGGCAGAGTATCAAGAAGACGGACGTGCGTCACAGCTTGCTTGTGATTTGCTGTCAGCGATGGAAGGCGAGACTTGTGAGTGGTCTTGCCGATGGGGCCACGCTAACAGCGTTGGCCGCTTGAGTGAGCTTCGATCGAGGATGTGAGCAGATGGACAATATGCATGAGTGCGCGGTCGATAAATCGATATAGCATACCTGCGAGCTATACCATATGACGCGAGGCGTCAGATGATTGTGACTGTAGCGTGTGCATGAGTTGAGTGTGTACTTGGTAAGCGTGAAAACTGAACAACCGCAAAAAAACTGGTTAAAAAAGCTGGAAGAAGAGAAAATAAAGGCCATATTTTCCTCCATACGTCATCCTCAAGGGAATATCGTGGAAAAAGTCAATCGTGAACTAAGACGATTTTTCCGGACGTTTTTGAAAGAAAACCACGCTGGGTGGTATAAATGGGTTCAAGTAGTACAAGATTGTATAAACGAATCTCACCACGATACCACCGAATTTACACCCACTGAATTACAACGGGGTAAAAAACCAGTAAGACTGTGGAATAAATGGTTAGGTATACCAGCAAGTGAGGAAGACGACCCCTTGACCTACGAGGCTAAACTCGAATTCGCACGAGAAAGAATTATGAAAAAGGGGGCGAAACGGGCCGAACGATTTAAGGCCACACACCGGAACAAACTTCGAAGAAGGAAGTCTAGTGTTAGTAAAGGCTTTAAATGTATCGGATCCTGCGAATCAAATCACCTCAAAATTCTTGCCTCTACGAGAAGGTCCATACCTCATAGACAAGTGCGTAGGTCTAGCAACCTATTTGTTAGTAGATCCCCTAACTAAAAAGGTCCGCGGAAAATTTCATGCCAGCCTCTTGACAAAATACCGTACGGAGATAACCACAGAGGAGAAGAACAATAATAAAGAGACGGATAAGAAATAATGTGTACTAGCATACGAATGAATAGACAACTCACAGGTAGAATCAGATATAAGACAATTAGAAATAAGAAGTAGAATAAAAGAAAACTAGAAATAACCGATTAGAGAATTAAAGTTAGATAGAAGAAATTAGAATAAGAAATTTCGATTGTGGCAGGAATGATAATATAAATTCAAATTCTCAATTCACACACTCTAAAGATAAATTAAACATTCAGTCGATCAACAACTCACCGAACACCGAGGATAAACAATCGACCGAAGGATCTAGCAGAGACCGTCCCTACTCACTCACCGTAGATAAACAAATCCCAGCTAAGAGAACTACGAACGGTAATAAATAGAATAACCATAGACCGATAAATAGTATCAACCGAACGCTGACGGTGATAAGAAGAAAAATAAAAATATCAAATTAAATCAAGCGAAAATGCAAATAAAACCTAACAAAATATGGAAATTAAGGAGAATAACGATAAAAAACAAAAAAAATTAAAAGTTGGAGAGGAAAAATATCACAAATTTCGGAAATTACACATAAAATCAAACGCTGGGATTAAAAATATCCGATAGACAGCGACGGTCTCATCAAAATAACTGACGATAAGATCCGAGGGTGGGAACCGGGAAGCAGAGAGGGGATGGATAATCGCGTCGAACACCAAAATTACACAGAGGCAATTAGTTTAAATCAAACCATCGACTAAGCAACAATCAATCCAAGACCATGTATCGTAACTACCCAGTGAGGAACTTAATCGGCGAGTACGAGAACACAAAAATCATCAGCGTGGCCAACCCACAAAGATTCTATATTTACAAGGACGATCGCGAGAGAACCCGTGAAAATTTTATTAATTATATTGAGAACCTAAACATAGATACGCCTGGACTCCGTCAGCTACAGCCAGGACAAGATTTCGTTGGACGGCAAATTCTATAAAAATTTAAAGATAAATTCTACCGGGGCATAATGACCACTGAAGAAAATGCTGAGGGCGACATTTTAATCTGGCTGGGAGATCTGACGATCGACCAAGCCGCCACCATCGGAGACTGCTACACACCTCCCGAGGAAGCCACCTACGTAGCGTTTCAAACAATCCCGGTCGGCTTAAACCAAATTCGGCCTCGAAACGACGAATGGACGGAAGAAGAATTAAGAACGATACGAGAAATTATGACCGACGAAGTCTGGAACACCATTATATACCTCATAGAAACCTTCGCAGAAGCTAAATGGGTCGAATGTTGGAGAAGAAAGGACAACGGGGAGATACAGCTACTAAGCGAAGAACTGATTCGCCAGGGCGTCGCCATCAGGGGAGCAAACCCCCTATATTTCGACTGGGGAACGGACGGAGGTATGCTGCTTGACCCTCAATACCAGGAAGAGGAATCAGAAGATTCCGGATACGCGACGGACTCGGAAACTGACGAAATGGAGATCGACGAGTAAAAAAAAAAAAAAAAAAAAAAAAAAAAAAAAAAAAAGATTTTATATAAAACCCTCGTATATAAATAAACAGAAAAATATTTTTACATAAATTAGGTCTCCGAAATTTTTTCTAGAAACCTGCCACAAGCGATAGGAAATTCAATAAAAGATAGAAATAAGACATAGAATAAGATAGAAAAATCAGTAGAAAAAATAAGTATAATAAGATCAGCGAGAACAATACACAAGCGAAATAAGACATAGAATAAGTTGATAGCGAAAACAAATTAAACAGGGGCACGAAGGAACACACTAGCGATAGAATAAGTTAATAGAAAGAACAAGAACATAAATAGAAACAATAAGCAAGAAGAGAGTAGACGAGAACATGAAGACATAGTAAAGATAAATAAATTCAAAGTAGAAAGAAATAATAAATAACAGATCCTCGATTCAAAGAAATCATCTCGGATCGGGAGACAATAAGACAACATACTCGTCTTATACTTAAATATACTGCCTAAATGACGAGCTTAAACGAGACCCACACACACAAACATTGAGATCCATAAGAGAATAATAACAGTGCCGATATAGATATACAAACGATAGCAAGCTCCACAGGCTCTTTCTATGTGTAGGAACTATACTAGCTTATAACGAAAATATTTAAGTAATTCAATAGAAATCTCCTACTTCATGCGAACACGATTATAACGGCATGCGCAAGCCCGGGTCAAGTCTTTTTTTATAAGGTGCATAATCACCAGAACTAAAAAGGAGTATATTTAATCACCATATAAATTATTTATCTGTCTCATGTGTTTAATAAATCATACTTTTACCTAATGCTGAAGCCTCTATTAATTTCCTCCCTGCTCGACTCCAAACTAAAACCCTTCAAGGGTGATGTCAACGTAAAATATCGTTACAGGTTAACGTACATAGCGATCCAATGCTCTCCAGGTCCGTCGTGGTTATCCGTGTTAACTACGAGCGCAGCCGGTAACGACCATACACGAGAAATTCTGTCAGCTGGGTATACGCCAACGGTTGAAAGTGGTAGATACTGCAGACTCTCGTAGATTTGTCTAGTGTTCATGCTGAACACATAGTCAATGATTAAATGATGACCGATACGCTTTGAAAGACGTATATATATGCAAAATTTATTTCACAGCATCGTCGATCGTGTCACGACTACATGATAAAGATTTCTCCTCTTTCTTATTCTCTTCCTCTTCGTCTACTGACCAAACATCCATCTATGATTCTACTTTAATTGGGTGCTTGCGAAGCCAATTTTTTATTTGAAAAGCCTGGCGCATTGCACAATGCGAAGACGCTGTATTGTTTGTCATAACGTGTCTGCAGCATTTTCGCAAGATTTCGGCATGAATGTGTACGATGGGGCGCCCTCCTCATCCACCAGGTTGGAAATTTCACGACTCGTAATATTGCAATGAAGTATTGCCTTCTCGTGACCGCGTGTACAGATACGTCTTGATTTTCGTGAAATTTCACGCAAGTTAGCATATGCTTGTTTACAGCTCACATATAGGCACGCACAACCTGTTGCTCTGCACGCAGACCTAGTGCAGGATTTACAGCTCCTGCGTGGTGCTGTCGCTGAGTGGCAACAGCAAGCAGTTGCCCATGCTAGCCTGCAGTGCGCAGTCTCGCTACGCTTGGCAGAACGTTCAAGCATTCTCAAACACCACGCATTCCCTGTATATCCACGACGATATCCACTTTCACGTCTAATCCGTACAGATGCTCAAGTTCGACTGATCAGTTACTCACAGACACGCTTCTACGTCTCGTAACACGAAATAATTTTATGCCGACATCAGCACATTTTTCGTTTATCCGGTAAAATCCACCATTACTTGCCAAGAGGCATCAATTTCAAGGACGTTATCATATTCCGCGTAGACTACACAATTTATCGTTGAAGCAAGCGCATCCTCAAATCGTACCTCTATTTTCACACTACCGTGCTTTGTTAAATACCAATGTGTATTGCTGTTGGCCGAAAGATCGGGTGTCAAATCAAAAGCAAACGGAAAGTATCCATTGCGATAATTATCGCGATCGATCGAATTACCACCGTTCAAGAAATCTATTCCAGTTCCCGAAAACAACGTTTGAAAAGCATCCACATATAGATGATTTTTCGTGAAATCAGGTTGTAACGGTTTCGAAGGTATTTGAGCACCATCTACATACAACGAGAGATAATTTATCTTGTAATTTTGGAAATTGAATGGTTTCATACTGAAGTCGCCATTAAACGCTTTGTTATCGACAAGACCGATAATTATACGCTTCGGCAATTGACCTAACACGATATTATCGATAGTCTCTCCATGAACACCAGAGTGTATTGAAACGGCTTTTACCTCGACTCTCGTAAGAGGATATTTAGCCGTAGATTTTGCCAGAGTTTTAGCATGCGAGAGCAGCACACCACGAGCTATTTTTGTTCTGCGAACGAGAAGCGATGCCTCGACAATCTTTAAGCCGCATTGACCATTCCATGTATCGCTCACAAGACAAGATGAATCTCTAGACCGCACCAACCGTAGTCGCATCTCGACGCCATTTAATAGGAACCACTCCTGATTAAATATATTGCAATGCAGATGACCGAGCAAGTCTACAGTTTTCTCGACATTTAAAAATTGTTTTCTTTTCACAAGACCCGTATCTTCCGATGTTATATCATCCATTTTTCCAGGGGTATCGTCGTACCAGAGAACGCTCGTGAGATGCGAATTTTTTGCTGCTGGACCGTAATTCAAAACTGTTTCTATGTACGCTCGATAAGCGTAGGCATTATTTGGAGGTGAAACTAATTTTTGATTCAGGTATACATCCACCTGATTAAACATAGAATGCAAGAGATTGTTTACAGGGCCAGCACTGACTTTCGATGCTGTACCCGCGGCAATTTCCGTAGTAGGAGATGTTCTTTTCACTCTCAGACTAAGCATAGTATGCGCGAGATCGATATACTCATCACCCTGTCCAGGAATAACAAATTCAATCGGTGAATCATCTATTAGCGAAGATATTGGTTTGTAATACACCTAATTGGAGCTTTCGATAGTAGTTTGCGTCGGTGGGAGTGAAAATAATTCAAGGTCCGATTTAAGACACTCGCACGAGTGTGCACGTAAAAAGCCATTTTGTTTCAGCTATCCAAAAGAATCTGCAACTGTTCGTTGACGAGTCTTCTTCTTCTTATTGTTCTTATTATTTTTCTTCTTCTTTATTACTTTTCTCTTTATTACACTTTTATTTTTACGGGAGATACGTCGTGGCTTACGTTCGTTCGATGAATGAGGAGTTCGCGAATTTTTGCGCTTTTTATAACCAGACCCCCGCATGAGAGTGTCAATTTTTTCAGAGGCTTTGCGTTTGAGATTACTGCCTGATTCTCGCGCTCTCTCGCGAATAGCATCTTTCACAGCTATATTTCTATCGAGGATATCACCGGCTACGTTTACACCATCGCGCAATGCCTCTTTTATAGTGGTTTAGCGCCCTTCTTTAAAAGTGGTAACACTCGACGAAACAGGCCCCCGAGAAAGCTGCCGATACTGTGTCCTCGCGACGGCCCTATCCGTGTTGCACACTATCAATATCATCCATAGTGGTGTAATCAATCGTGGGACCTTTTGAAATGTAGTGTCACAGTCAACGTTCCCCATAGTATAGGATCCCCAAATTCGTCTCTTATATCGATCTCGATAGTGTGTAAATTATTGCGCAGAAGAGGTATATATCGTGGCGTTGAAAACGATTAAATTTTTATCGAACCATACTTACAGCCATCAGTATCAATGGGAACAACTCGTAAGAGGGGTGTTTGTACATCGCCTGTAATATAGCTCTCGCAGGTATCTGTGCATAGAAACATGCTACCCGGTATAGCACTGGTGAGAGATGCAGGCCTCGACCCTGTGTAGTCGCAATGCGGCTCTATCATTACAGACCTAGAAGCCTCTTCCGAGAATCCTAGTAGCCTTGCGATAGCGGGCGATACGCGAAAGTCATGGTATCGTAGATCGTCGCATACGTGGGCCACTTCGATCTGCCCGCTCGGAAGCGATTTAGAGCGCAAATAACCGGCCACGTGAGGTAACTTATTTATACTCTCCAAAAGAGTGTCTATAGAGCGATATACACCAGGTGGAACTTGGTCTCTATCAGCGCGTCTTCGTGTTAAAAGATTGAAACCCGATAAATCATAATCACCATCATCAAAAGTTACGAGATTTCCTACAGTAGGAATATGTAAAAGTGTCATCGGATAAGCAATTTCCACAAAGAAACAGACCAAACGTGTCTGACGTGGTAGTTTTGTAATACATTTTGTCGTCGTATTATTCGGAAAATACTGCATACTACTGCTGCTCGGTAGTACGACAAAGAAAGAGCTATCCTCGGAGCTCATATTTATCAGGGACGGTGATTCCGAGCGTTCTTCCTCTTTGTCCTCTTCTTCTTCTCTTTCGTCTTCTCAGATGACGGAGGTACTCGTACTCGCCATAATTCTGCCTCGTAGAAAATACCGTCGATAGTCTCGTTATTCAGATCGTTTAAAATATATACGAATGGTTCTCGATTCACTGATATTCGTTGAATCTTGAATAATTCGTTACTCCAACCACGCTCGTATCTTTTCACGAATGCTGCTTTAGCTGTACTGATACGTACCAAGTCACAGACGCTGTATTGAGGCTTTTTAATTTTTCTCGCGTTACGCTCGTAACGCCGTGATAAATTTTCTCGGGCTATAGAGGCATTTTCGAAGGTTACCTCGCTCGGAGGAATACGCGTTCCGCTGTGTCTAGTGTGATTATAAGCATATAAAAAATTTTGTAAAACATCGATGTAACGCTTATTTCGCGTGTATGTCAAGTAGCGCCACATTCGCTCTTCTATTATTCGATTAAAGGGTTCCGCAATCGAGGCTTTCTATACCAGGGTTACGAGCAGCGCGAAAATCGATATTCTTTTTATTGAGAATTTGCTGAAACGGAGCGCCGATAAATTCTTTGCCTCGATCAGTTTGCAATTGCTTTGAGCGACGATTGTTACTGCGTGCCACGTTTGCGCTCGTTTTGTCACGCAAAGCCTCGACCCACGCGTATTTGCTCAACGAATCGATAACAACAAGCAGATATGCGTACCCATCGTTGTACGTGGCTATCGATCGAAGATCAGCTAAATCAGCCTCCCATACATCGTCTATATTACTCACGTTGTACGTACGACGGGAAATCGTCGTCGCACGAGACAATGCATGTTATATGAATCCTGTGTCTCGAGCCATGGTAAAACATTTTTTCGCGCTACTCTTCGATCCACCTGGGCCCAATTTTTTGCTCGAGAATAGGAGGCAGGATGAGCGGTGTCATAATAGATTTTTTGAAAAATTTTCATAATTTTAACGATGACCAGTTAAATGGATTCTTTTTCTTTTTATTTTCTAACTGTGTGGGGGATCGATATTCTACTTGTGCGGTGTTTTGCAATTGTTCGTCCTCTTCTTCATCCTCCTACCCCTCGATGATGTCGTTTTCAGCTGTGAGCATTAAATCTCTGTTTGAGTATGCGGTCTCGGCCTCGTTGTTGTTGTTGTTACTACTGTTGCTGCTGTTGCTGCTGCTCCTATCGCGTGGTAAAATAAGACGCCGATGTGGTATCGAGGATGATGTGGGTGTAGGCTCGTGTAGTAACTCGGAATTGCCGATAAATTCGCGTGGCATCTGTATCGCTCGCAGTAGTTTGGCAAAGTGAGATCGTCCGATGGGTTTCTCGCGTTTTCTAGCTCGCATAGCATCGTTAACAAGATCAACGATATTGGAATTTAAAATTCTTCTGCCGTCTATGGAAACAACACCGTTACGATCCCATGTAGTTTTTTTACCAACGGCGCTGCGATGCAAATTGCGAAGCAACGATATTGCTTTAGATTAAAATTTTGTTGGTACGCTATCGATAATAAGTGTGTCATTGAGTCGAGATTTAACTTTGTTCATTAAAACGTCGTCGGATTTATTCGCGTGACTATCGAGTATTGCTATTTTTCGTTTTGATGAAATATTCGGTACTGCATTATCGTACTCGACCATGTGAAGATAACGCTGTAAAACCTGCTGGTACGCTATCCATTTCTCTCTCTCGCTCTTGTACGAGTGAGAGTTTAGAATGTCACTCAGCTCAGAGTCGAGGCGCGATAATGGCGTACCGGTAGTCTGTACGGAGGGCAACGGATCTGCACTAGTAGTAGTAGTAGTAGCAGCAGTAGTGGCGAGCACAGCGAGACTATGTATGTTATCATGAGGAATAAGTACCATCTTTCTGGCATATTCCATATCTCGTGTAGGCCAAGACAGGCACAAGAAGCAACTTGAGAAATCCTACACAGTGCTCGACGATGATCTTCCTCTTACCGCTCAAATTTCCCCTTTTGGCGGCTAGTCGTCGAAGAATTGTCGCGTGCCTCCGAAGATGATTCTTTTGTACGTTGTTCAGACTCACGTTTCCCTGTATAACGTTTAAAGCACACTCGCATATACAGCGTACGAGCGCTACATCTGCTTTGCGCAAAATTGCACGTCGTTGCGCTTGCTTCAGATAACACAGCGCTTGCAATATAATTATTTGCTTTTTATTAGCGTATTACTGGTACATCGCGCGTCGCATCGCGAACTTTTATTGCTTTTTGAGGCACGTAAACGTAATGGTATTGGTCATCGCGAAATATACAGGCACGAAATCGATAATTATCAGGCGTCGATTGTTTCAAGTCGAATAATAGATAGCCGTGCGGTGCAGCTGTTGCATCGAATAATACCTCCTGCAAAAATCGCGGATTTTCATGACATACTTGACGGGCTAGGTGGTGAATTTACGCGCGATCTCGCGGATTTTTGAAGACAACGAAATAATTAGCGTTTAAGGAGATATCGCGCTGCCCGTGACCCTGATAGAAGAGATTTTGCGTGATGAAAATGACACTAAGATTTTTATGATGGCTACCCTTGGTGAAAAGATCGACCACAGTATTGTTGGACGCCTCGCGCATTAGATCGTCAATGACCACAAGTTTAGGTATTGTATCCTTCGAGTAGTCTGTTGCTTGCGGTAAACTCTCGCGAAATTCGATTTTATCACCGTTCTCTGAATATCCGGACTGCCACTCTGAGTAATAAAAAAGTATACGCTCGAACGGGACATCCGTCATTTCGCACATGTATTTAAAGAATTTTTTTACAAAATATGTTTTACCACAACCCGTATGTTTTTCCAACGTGTATCCATATCGAAGAGTGTCTATCAAAATCAATCAGCTGACACCTAAATAAGCTTATACCACAACGGCTGCGGCGGTGGCGGCGGCGGCGGCGGCGACCCCGCGGCATCAGCTATTTTCGCGGCCTTAACGAGCTGATAAGGCGCGGCGCGCCTGCACTAGCTGATGAGGCGGGGCGCGCCTGCACTAGCTGATGAGGCGCGGGGCCCGCGGTATAAGTTGGTGTTTACACCGTATGTAAATTAAATAACGATAGTTTTTATATTTCTCACAAATAAAGCAATATTTTTATTTGACTATGTATTAATCTCTATGTGCAAATTTTACGAATCATCAAATTCTAAACAGCAATATTATATCCACGGTTGTAGCACGAGAAAGTCAGAACAAAAGGAAACACTCGATAAGAAAGACGGGATAAAAGGAATCAACGATGAGAAAGTCAGAACAACAGGGAACGGTAGAGAGATAGCAGCTTCTGCTACGAAAAGCAGCACAAAAAGAACGAGCTGACAACGGTTTTATACATAATAAATCAATTTTTTTTTTAAATGTATTGTACACAGTAAATATGATACATGAAATTAGAGCAAAAGATTATTTTTAAATATCACGAATTCAATCGTAAAACTATATAATTTTTGCGTTATACTAATTAGCGTATTTCACAATAGCCGTACGGTACAGTAGAGTACATCCCGTGCCGCTTTCAATTCGTATTAACAGGTTCGCATGATTTCGTTTTTTTACGCGTTACTACATGATGAAATTCCGTACGTCGAATAGCGTCGAATTTAATTTAATAGGTACGCTCCTTGCTCCTATCATGAAAGATCGTAATGCGTTATAATTTACGTGACGGCTATTCGCAAAGTTTAGCGTGATACCCTTTACTTTACATTTTTCAATAATCGTACCGTCGGGTTTACGAACAAGGTATGCGTAAAATTTTGGTCCTCCCGAAACAAACGAAGTTATATAACTACCAGGCCCGTATTCGCTTAATTCATCCGTAAGATCTCCTAGAAATTGACCGATTGGCGGCTCATACTCGTTACCACCGGGGCGACTCACGTAAATACAGGAGTCCGTATCGCAGTACAATATTCGTCGCCTGAGCCCCTCAAGATAACCGTATAATTTTAGGCGTGCTTGTGCCGTCGTGTATGCTGCAATCATGGCATTTGATGTCGGGGATGGTTGGATAGCATCGCGGTTCCTCATATATTTTACATACATAATCTTGTGATTAACCGGTAGCATTCCCATCACCTCAATCTCCGGACTCGTTAGTAAATTCATTAGCTCCGCGCGCGTGAAAACGATAACGGTTTTCGTGAGATTCTCTCGTTGACCAAACTCTCCCCAGAATGAATTAAGAGCCAATTCTGCGAGTGAACGTAAACCTGGATTCGGCTGCAAAGCACTTCGCTCGAGATATACACCCTCAGACTACTTGTATAATGCTATAAAACGCTCTATTGCTTCCTCGTCATCGTTACACTCTGTTGGCAGTCCACTTGCCTCCTGTTTTATTTTTATGACTATATCGATGTACTCGGCAAAATGACCGCCTCGTCGCGTTGTCGAGTCATACTGCGTGACAACGTATTGCCAAATTTCATAGATACACGTCACCTTATATTCGAGCGACACAGTTTTTCTCAGTTCGTCCACAACCCATGTACCGTCAAACGCTCGCTGAGTCGTGTCATCGAGTGTACAACCCTCGGATGTGTCCATATCTGTACAGCACGTTCTACACAGGGAAAACAGTAGTTTCCCATGCATGCGAACAGGCAGCACGGGGATATACAAATCGCGCGGTCCTACCACGGTACACTTCACGATACCCTCGACGACACTTAGATCGTTTTCAAGTCCTACGAGTTCTCGACACTCGTCACCTACGTACAATTTTGGGTGTCCAACGGGATATTTTCCATTCTTACACACCCAGGGATACAGCGAGCAAACATCCACATAGCGTATCTGCTCCTTATTCCTGACGTCGTACAAGCTTACAAAATTTTCCGTTCGACCGCCAAAGAATGCATCGCGTGGTTCGAGAGGCGCCTGCTTGAACATAGTGTGATTTTCCACGTATAGTGACACTTTTCCTCGTTATTCTCGAATAATCTGTCAAAATCGCATTCCCATATTTCGGTTAGAGTGTACCCTTTCGATCTGATTCGCCCGGAAATAAGAACGATACGCTCATATCGCTCATCCAGTGTATCGCCGAATTTAGTTCGAGCATCTCTATTTACGCCATAACATCGCGGACAACCAGGCCAAAAGCAGCCGTGAAATTGAAGAACGTGATGGACCCCCGCATTCACGTAGTATCCGCCGACAGCCGTTAGGTCGGTCGGAGGGCGATACTCTCTCGTGCGTCCAGCATGAGCGATAACGCAGTTGCGTTCACGCTCGAGCCATACGAGCCATACGACGGCCTTTCGCGACTGCTTATCGCCCCAGCGATACCCTCCTGATGGTAACACCGCAATGCGATCTTTCTGTAGAAAATTCTTTCGAAATACTCTCATACATGCTGATGCTATCGTGCATGCTTCTGTAAAGGGGTACACGCTCTCGCAACGTATAAGTAACTCTCGAAAAGCTAAACACGCTCGTCTCAAAATCGTAACATCTGTACGACAATATTGCACAAATTGCGTCGCAAAATCTAGTTTATAATCTACGCGACTCGATTCTTTCTCATACCATTTTAAAAATCGCTCGCGATCCGCTGAGAACATGGTATCGAGTGAGTAAAAATGCAACGCCGGCAGAAGACCTGAGTAATTCTGATATTCCGGTGTGTTGAATAAATGGGGAAATGTACGTTTTGCCACTTCATGAGCGAAACCAAAGGCCTTAGGTAAAGCGCTAAGAGCCATGGGTAAATAGTTTAAACTATCGAGAAAAACGACATCGCCAATTTTCATCGAGACAATCTTCGTACTATTCATAATCAGAGAGGGCAACTGTGTTGATTGCACTTCGATTAAATACCGTAGAATAAATTGTGCGTCGAAACCTCTAGCATTATGGGCAATGCAGATGGTCTTTTTAAATTTTTGCGATAATGCCAATTTCACGAGCCCCCCAACACGATCATCGATAAACACGAATTCACGTTTACCACAGTCAGCACAATCGGTCTCTATATCTGTGATCTCCAGACATGCCATACATACCCATTGTGCAACGCATAAATTCGGCTCGTGAATTCGTGTCGATTTATCATCATGCAATTGCTCGTGTTGTTGCGTCTCAAAATCATAAGATAAAAATCTCGTGAAAGACTTGTCTTTTTTCTTCTCCTTTTGCGCCTCTGGTTTCGTAAGAAGTGCTATAAAACACGCATGCGTAGTCGGTCGCGTTTGCTTGCATGTAATACAAAACGATATACCACATACATGCATCTTTTTATCTGTGGTTTTAATCATACGCGAGCAGCCTCTACCGATTTTCAATGCGTTACAGACGCTGTAACGTCTTTATTTACGAGACGTGATACCCACGGAGCCCTCACCCTTGTGATGAGCGAGGCAAAAAGCACCAAAGAACGAACGATTACAGTCTGCGCAATACTCAGGCTGAGAGTCTCTATTGTCGTTGCAATAAGTGGATTTACATCGAGCACATTGATAGCTATATCGATGCTCGAGTACTCGAATATACTTGGAATTACATTGTGCGCAGATCCTTCGACTACCTAGCGCACCGGCGAGATTTAATATAGGCTGATAGTGATGATAACGCTCGTAATAGAGAATAAAGAGTGTATGATTAATTTTACCTGTTGCAGTGAGTACGTATTTTCGCCCATCGTACAGAGCCGGAACGCGTTTTCCGAAGATGAGAAACTCATAAACAACAATTGCTATACCCTCTTGAACCAAGTACTCCTGAAAGAGCTGAATTTCGCGCGCACCACACCCTCTAGACGGTGTTGTTACCCCTGCGTTACGCGTGAGCTCTATCGCTGCTGTGTATTGCGCACCTCGAAGCCCGTTCCGAATTTGACACCATTGTCTGTGTAGCTCGCCAGTACGTATTTGACCGCGTTCGGCATGCGCTCGGGCTGTGACAAGGGATTGTCGTAGAAACAAATTATCGCGATTACTTATGCGTAAAATTGACTTTTTTGCTCTAGACTCGTGTGTAAGCCTAGCGCCCACATTGGCACCTTCGACGCCTCATACTATACATGTCGTTATTCTACATGTACCAGCTGTAACGTGGCAGAATATTTGGGCTGCGTCCTTCTCGCTCAACGGATACCGACACGATCACGCAGGGTTGTAGGGTGGATTTTCAGGCTTTATTTATTCTTTATTTTTATTTTTTTTTGTTGTTGTTTTTTTTTTTTTATATACGTATAATGCGATCGACACGACCGAGGGATGGTCGGGGAGAGAAGAGGAGGATGATCACGCCGTATCCATCGATTGCTGGCTTCGGGATTCGATATTTTACATAAGCCGATATTTTACGCCTTTCTCTGTTGGGAGATACAGCCGTCCCGCTCGACGTTCATTTACAAACGATACGCTGCTATCGATCTTCAGCTATCATCTACTTGCAGCAGTCTATCCAGCTCATAGGATTCATCTGCCGGACAAAGCTCCTCTCTGTATTATCCGTGGCTAAGTTATGCGTAGTCCAGCTAAGGCGCTAGTCGCGGTCATCGTGCGACACAGGTTCCCCCAATTAACCGAGTCTAGCGGGTTAAGTGGGGATCATAGTTGACGGGCACGCGTGCCGGCAGGACCTCGGGGCTTTTTCCCGGTGACCGTTGAGCGAACCAGACGTAGCGTACTCTCTATCTGTACCCCGCTCTATCTTTCGGCATCCCGCTAATAATTATTGAGGCGAGGAAAAGAGGTTGGTCTTTCGAGCCAACATCCGAACACTGTACGATCAACCAGGAGGGATAATCAAACGTCTTTCGAGATTTCCCGGATTTCAAGAAACGTCACGGCAGCATCGTCCCGGTGAGCTCTTCTTCCTTCCACGGTCTTTCGCTAATATTTTCTTACTTTATTATCTGCTTAGCTTAGGCGTTATCCCGGAGTGCCTTGGAATTAGTTAATTAACTTGCGTGGGATTCGAACGGAATAGACCGCGTCACGGACTTTAACGAAGTATAGATTTTGGATTTAGATTATTTAACTTGAGTTTCCTTTCCTTTCGAGTAAGAAGGTCGTGCGCGCGTTATCACGTCGTCCCGTGGTGTGTTCTATGTAAAAGGGACTGGAACGTTACATACCGCGTCGCGTATCCTTCCGATCGATCGGCGGTTCTCTAATTCATTTATTTATCTATTTATTTATTCATTTAATTATTTGTTTATTTATTCATTTGTTTATTTGTTTATTTATTCCTTTATTTATTGGTTTCGTTCTTTATTTATTTTCTTTTCCTCGTTACTATTGGTTATATGTCATTTGTTATATTTTATTCGTTATAGTCCATTCGTTATATTTTATTCATTATATCTTATTTATTATATTTTATTCGTTTTTTTATCCATTATTCTTTCTTTATCCTCGGTTGTATTTTAGGGGTTATATTATATTTGTCATATTTTATTCAGGCCACGAGGGGCCGGTCGAGAGTATTACGCTCAGATTGATTACCGTCTCGCAATTATTATTCGGAATTGTAATATTTGGCAAGCCGCAGGTCGCTTCGCGTACGTGACCTTCCGACGTCCCGTTGTTATGGTTTCTTTGGATGTATTGGAGATTAGCTCGGGATAGGCTGTATCGCGAACGGTGCGCTGAGACTACCGAATATTTGATTTTAGTCGATGAATATTATTAGAAATACGTAGCGAACGAGATAGGCTATCTAGGGGCTACCGAAGTATGAGAGTGAGTGAGAACGTGAGATAACTGCCACCGTCGAAGTAAAGATTAAAACTAAGATACCTAACTAAATTTAGAAAATTGTTAACATGAGAGACTGATTTTACGGGACCTTTTACTTGAATTCGAAGTTGTTGTTTATTGGAAATTATCATCAGGTCGCCAGAAATAAAGAAGTTTGTACGTCCCGTACTTGCTGTGGTTGTCTAAATTAATTACTGCAATTATTTTATTTGTTTATTGATTATTTATTTAGTAGCCTACCTTCCTGTTTCTCGTTTGACGTATTTATTGATCTGATTTTATTATTTGTCCGCGTTCCTTAATTTTACTGACTTATTTTAATTAATGGATTTTAGTCGGATCTTATCTTTATTTTTTTTATCTTAGTTGACTAATTAGTGGCTTGACAGTCCGAACCACCCACTGTGCCTTGAACAGCTGTAGCTGGCCTGGGTTGAGACTGGTCATCCAACTCTGTATTTTTTCCTTCCGGCGCGAAAGCGCCTGGCGCCCATCTCGAAAGAGAAAATAAAAAGGAAGGAAAAAATAACTTGGACCAGTCATAGGTAACGTGGTGCGTTGAGGCACCAAATTAACGTTACACAGCGTCTATTCGAAATTCGCGCGCGCTCTGCGCTACACTATTAGTCGCCATATATCGTCAGGAACGATGTCACGAGCTGGTCGAAATGATAACCATACAGGTCGTTGCGCGAAAGACGGTACGCTCAGAGTCATACCCACAAAATCATGTCCTTCGCACGATGCTGTAAGGCGTGTGAGGATATCTTCTACATCTCCCTCGAACCATGTCAGAAGATCGATACCGTCCGGTGGCTGACGAAAATAAAAATTTGTCTCTCGACCTTGCATCCTAAAGCGTGGAAAATATCGTCTCTGCTCATTGTCGATAGCGAAACGTTCACCAGGAAGCAAAATATCACCACCCCGTGCAGCAGTCCTTCCATCGCCAGTCTGTCCAGCTGCAAGCATAATTAAACCATTTATTAGAATTTTTATTTCATTAAATTAAAATTTTTGTTTGTCGCTAGCTATATACTATGTAAATAATCCGTGTAACGTAACAATTACAAAATTATATTTGCTTCTAGACCTCGAATCCGTCGACTGCACCCGGGAACTGCCGACGTATTTCGTAAACCAACTCGATTGTCGGCGGTCTCGGCACAGTGAATCGTGCAAAACGAAAAACGTTTGGATCCGACTCGTGCCCTATTTTTTCATTTTACTATTATTATCCGCGTAATTTTTTAATTTTTGTCAGCGTAGTTGTATTATTAAAAGCTTACCTGAAGCTACTGGGTTCTCCTCTTCCTCCTCCTCCTCCTCGTCGTCATCGTCTTCTTCTTCTTCTTCTTCTTCCTCGTTGTCTGTATTACTGTTGGTATCATCGTTTGAACTGTATTGTCGCGATGGACCTGCGACAGCTTCATCTGGTTCTCTCGCAGGGCCTGCCATGAGAAGACCGTTTGTTGGTTTATCGCCGCAGAATGGCTGGGTAAAATTTATCCAACGATTCCCTGCGGAGCTGTCGCCATCGTTGTTCCTGCTATGACCATCTGAATCGGTTCTACCCTCCTCATCGAAATCATAGGTGTCGGATCCCATTTCTTCGTCTTCATACCGTCGAACTATATAAAAAACTTATGAAATAAAGAAGATAAAATAAAAGTCAAACGCTGTACATAACTTACGTCTTCCATTGAGTATGGGCTGTAGAGCAAGCTCGTTCAACCAACCACATCGACGAATAACACGCACCACCGAATCAATAATGATTTGATTATCATACAATCCAATATTATACGCGTCAACTAAATCGCGCTGATGAAACTCGCTCACTTTTATATATATTCCTTTAACACGCTCTTTCTCTCTTTCTCTCTCTCTCTCTCTCTCTCTCTCTCTCTCTCTCTCTCTCTCTCTCTCTGCATATACTGCAGCGATATAATGAATACGACGAGATGTACTTAGTTATCGAGTTTTGCTGATGAAAGTCATATTGTTTTCATCTATTTTCAAGGCACTCGGCCATGAGGAAATTTTCAGTCATATGATTTGCAGTATCAAAAGAAGAGGCGCTGCAACTAGATGGGAGAAATCTGTATAAAACGAAGTATGAACATCACCGACGATTCATTCGAAAAGTTGCAGTCTACACGAAAGCAATAAAAATGGCAAATAACAGTGCTACGTCTCACCTTATATTGCCATATATAGCGAACCCCGTTATGTACGGTTTAAATAAATTTGGTAAAATAATCGTCGCCGGGTTCGAGTTGAACTCTACGTGCACTCTTACACCAGTGGTGAAAATATTGTCGAATACTTTTACCGGAATTACACTCTGTGCGGACGAGTGGCCAGTGTTTAAATGTGACTTCGATCGCGTACAACAATATTTCGGAGCTCATGGGGCTGATGCCGAGAAAATGTGTAATACCCGCATAGAGCACACAACGCATTACACACTTTCGCATCACCTCGTATCACCAGCACAGAGCTGTCTCATTTGGTAAAATAAGTGGTAGCGTTAATGAGGAATACGAGAATCAAGAGGAATCTGGAGAATCGATACAGAAACGCTTCCGAAAATACTCTCCAAACATTGTTCTTCAGCGGCCTACATTTGATATGCTTGTCGAAATAAGTAGAAGAATTGATATTCATATGCATGCTCTAGAGAGCAAAAGTGAAAATTTAAATCTAAAGCAATATCGTTGCTTCGCAACTTGCATCGCAGCGCCGTTGGTAAAAAAATGACATGGGATCGTAACGGCGTTGTTTCCATAGACAGCAGAACAATTTCAAATTCCAATATCGTTGATCTCGTTAACGATGCTATGCGAGCTAGAAAACGCGAGAAACCCATCGGACGATCTCACTTTGCCAAACTCCTGCGAGCGATACAGATGCCACGCGAATTTATCGGTAATCCCGAGTTACTACACGAGCCTACATCTACATCATCCTCGACACCACAGCGGCGTCTTATTTTGCCGCGCGAAAACGATAGTAGCAGCAGCAACAGCAGCAACGGTAGCAACAACAACGACGACGAGGCCGAGACCGCACACTCAAACAGAGATTCAATTCTCACGGCTGAAAACGACATCATCGAGGGCGAGGAGGGGAATGAAGAAGAGGACGAACAATTGCAAAACTTCGCACAAGCAGAATATCGACCACCCACACAGTTAGAAAAGAAAAAGAAAAAGAATCCATTTAACTGGTCATCGCTAAAATTATGAAAATTCTTCAAAAAATCTATTATGACACCGCTCATCCTGCTTCCTATTCTCGAGCAAAAAATTTGGCTCAGGTGCATCGAAGAGTAGCGCGAAAAAATGTTTTACCATGGCTCGAGACACAGGATTCATATAACATGCATCGCCTCGTACGACGACGATTTCCCCGTCGTACGTACAGCGTGAATAATATAGACGATGTATGGGAAGCTGATTTAGCTGATCTTCGCTCGATAGCCACGTACAACGATGGGTACGCGTATCTGCTTGTTGTTATCGATGTGTTGAGCAAATATGCGTGGGTCAAGGCTTTGCGTGACAAAACTCGCGCGCAGTAACAATCGTCGCTCGCAACAATTGCAAACTGATCGAGGCAAAGAATTTATTGGCGCACCGTTTCAGCAAATTCTCAAGAAAAAGAATATCGATTTTCGCGCTGCTCGTAACCCTGATATAAAAGCCTCGATTGCCGAACGCTTTAATCGAACAATAAAAGAGCGAATGTGGCGCTACTTTACATACACGCGAAATAAGCGTTACATCGATGTTTTACAAAATTTTTATATACTTATAATCACACCAGACACAGTGGAACGCGTATTCCTCCGAGCGAAGTAACCCTCAAAAATGCCTCTATAGCCCGAGAAAATTTAGCACGGCGTTACGAGCGTAACGCGAAAAAAATTAAAAAGCCTAAATACAGCGTCGGTGACTTGGTACGTATCAGTACAGCTAAAGCAGCTTTCGTGAAAGGATATGAGCGTGGTTGGAGTAACGAATTATTCAAGATTCAACGAATATCGGTGAATCGAGAACCATTCGTGTATATTTTACACGATCTGAATAATGAGACTATCGACGGTATTTTCTACGAGGCAGAATTATCACGAGTACGAGTGCCTCCGTCATCTGAGAAGACGAAAGAGAAGAACAGGACAAAGAAGAAGAAGAACGCTCGAGGTCATCGTCCGTAATAAATATGAGCTCCAAGGATAGCTCTTTCTTTGTCGTACTACCGAGCAACAGTAGTATGCAGTATTTTCCGGATAATACGACGACGAAATTTATTACAAAACTACCGCGTCAGATACGCCTGCACGGAGAATGGTCTGTTTCTCTTGTGGAAATTGCTTATCCGATGACTCTTTTACATGTTCCTACTGTAGAAAATCTCGTAACTTTTGAGGATGGTGATTATGATTTATCGGGCTTAAATCTTTTAACACGGAGGCGCGCTGATAGAGACCAAGTAGCGCCTGGTGTATATCGCTCCATAGACGCTCTTTTGGAGAGTATAAATCAGGTACCTCACGTGGCCGATCATTTGCGCTTTAAATCGCTTCCGAGCGGGCAGGTCGAAGTGGCACGCGTATGCAACGATTTACGCTACCACGACTTTCGCGTATCGCCCGCTATCGCAAGGCTACTAGGATTCTCGGAAGAGGCCTGTAGGTCCGTAATGATAGAACCGTATTGCGAATACACAGGGTCGAGGCCTGCATCTCTCACCGGTGCTATACGGGGCAGCATGTTTTTATACACAGATATCTGCGAGAGCTATATTACAGGCGATGTACAGACACCCCTCTTACGAGTTGTTCCCATTGATACTGATGACTGGCCGTATGGTTGGATAAAAATTAAATCGTTTTCAACGCCACGATATATACCTCTCTTGCGCAATAATTTACACACTATCGAGATCGATATAAGAGACGAATTTGGGGATCCTATACCATTCGAGCAGGGAACGTTGACTGTAACACTACATTTCAAAAGGTCCCACGATTGATTACACCACTATGGATGATATTGACAGTGTGCAGTACGGATGGGGTCATCGCGGGTACGGTGGTATTAGCCATGTTTATATCGGAACACCCAATCAGCGAGGACACGGTATCGGTACCTTTCTCGGGGGCCTGTTTCGTCGAGTGTTACCACTTTTAAAGAAGGGCGCCAAAGCAGTTGGAAAAGAGGCGTTGCGCGCTGGTGTAAACGTAGCCGGTGATATCTTCGGTAGAAATATAGCTGTGAAAGATGCTATTCGCGAGAGAGCGCAAGAATCAGGCAGTAATCTCAAACGCAAAGCCTCTGACAAAATTGACACTCTCATGCGGGGCTCTGGTTATAAAAAGCGCAAAATTTCACGTACTCTTCATTCATCGAACGAACGTAAACCACGACGGATCTCCCGTAAAAAAAAAAGTGTAATAAAGAGAAAAACAATAAAGAAGAAGAAGAATAATAAGAACAATAAGAAGAAGAAGAAGACTCGTCAACGAACAGTTGCAGATATTTTTGGATAGCTGAAACAAGATGGTTTTTCTACATGCGCACTCGTGCGAGTGTCTTAAATCGGAACTTGAATTATTTTCACTCCCACCGACGCAAACTACTATCGAAGGCTCCAATTCGGTCAGTAGTATGTGTACACCTTTGCTCCATCCCACTCCTATCCCCACTCCTTTTCCCACCACGCGGCTACCCCCACCACCTCACTTTTCAGCCGCCGCGCTACCCGCTCTGCTTGACCAGTGTCGGTAACATGGAGATGGTAAAGTGAGGTGGTGTGGGTACCTTGGTGAACAAGGAAGAGTAGAGATAAGAGTAGGATGGAGCAAAGGTGTACACATACTTGGGAAAATGAATAAAATTATGTACTCACCACCACCGCAGCTGTTGTAGGCATCTACCCTCCTGCCAAAGCGATTTTAAACTCCTGTCTCTCGAATGTACTCTCTCACACACGCACACACACACACATACACATGCACAGAGTCTTTAATTCATTATTATGTCCTCGTCAAAGCCCTCGTCCACGGCATCGATATCGTAGCCGATATCTATCTCATCACCGAGGGCTTCTATAATAAACGCCGCCACATCCACGCGTTCACCGTTCGATAAGCGAACCCGCGGAACGCTATCGCCGGCAAGAGGTCGCATCATGACAGCGATCAAGTCATCTCCACCGCACGCTTCTTCGACGATCTGCTCGATACCTGCAACGTCCACGCGGTCGAGTCCGTATATGGAAAACTCCATGACAAGAACCGGTAGCATACTTGCTAGAGGATCCGGATGAAATAGGTGAGACCTGTCGATGTAAATAGTTTCGCCGAAATCGACTAGCAGCACCTCGCAGTACCCATCAAAGTCCGGGTAAACCACTTCCCCGCGGGCAACGTTATTGAAACGAGGCACAATACAGGACATGCCGATATGCAACTCCCCAAGTTCAATAGATCTTCTACGACGTTCCACTAAATACACACTACGTAGGAGTTCTTCCAGCTCGTCGTATGCATCGCACATTTCCTGCGTACGTAGAAACACACTCATTACATTCTCGACAAACAATAATCGGCACCAAAACGCGTCGCTTAATATCTCCTTGCCGTATCGTGGATACATATTGCTTTTTATTGTTTCCAAACAGGATGCCAAAGACAGACTAAATGCTCGAGACGCTACTAGAGAGTATCACGGGCATAAAGATAACAGCCTCCTATGAATCATAACTAGGTATCCATCACTTTGAATGCAACGAAAGAGGTTTTCGAGCATGCATAGCCCTGCGCTGAGCTCCTCGCAAAGTGCTTGCTCTGCAGTAAAAGATATAGAATATGTTCCCTCACAGAGAGAGAGAGAGAGAGAGAGAGAGAGAGAGAGAGAGAGAGAGAAAGACTTCAATTATTATGCTATAAAAATAAGAGACACAGTAAGATCAGATATTTTTAAATTAACCAATATTTTATGGAAAGCACTTTATACATTTACCGTCGTATGCAACAGCCCTGCAAACACGGTCATCCACGCTCGGAGATTCCTTCACCGTTAATTTTATTTTTATCGCTATATGGAATTAATTTGTATTATCACTCGTAATATTGCTTTTAAATTATTTTTCGCTGTGGACGTTGTCATCATAGTGTACTTCTGAAAAAAAGAACGAAACAACTATTTAATTGAGCGCACTGATCAATAAAAAACATCGTGTACAGAATAATCGATATTGTCTTACCTGATATGCCACGACTCATTATACAAAGTTGGCAGCGTTGATGATCTTCTGCCACCGACGACAACTGCGGATGAGGATGTCGGGTGGCACTTTTCTTTCCCGAAGTTAGCTCTATCTTCCTCTCGCTCTCCATGACACGAATAACGAACCCTCGGTGTCGGCTCATATGCAGGGGCTGCTCGCTCTGCAAAATATTATTTTTTTAATTAAAAATAAATATCACATGATTTAAAATTATTTTATATTTTTTACTTACCAAGCTCCACTGCTTTGCTGCTAATCGACATTGGCACGTATTCCATGATCTGCTGTGTTAATAAAACAGAGACGAGCGATCCGTCTTCTTTCTAGCGCAGACCTTTGCTGATGCTTCGGTTTTACGACTGTCCCTCTCTCTCTCTCTTTCTCTCCCTCACTGTGACTGACATCTGTGTATACTTTATAATATTTCGAGCGAAATGTACACTATATACAATTATTTACAACAGTTTCTTTATCACAAATAGCTGCACATACGTAGAATTATTGCGTTCGCAACGCAACACCCGATGCATGATCAGCGATATGACCACGAAACAGCACAATTATTTCGGACAAAATAATTTTCATAAACTCCGTATCCTCTGGCGTTAGCAAGATCGCGATGTGTTCGAGCGCTTTTTCAAAGAAGTCCTTGGAACCGATGATCTCATACGCTACTGCACGAGTCATTTCACTGGCAACTATCTTTTCACGGACATATGATACCACCTCGTTCATACACCTCTAAATCGTTTCACTTTTGCTCTCTAGAGCCTGCATATGGATATCAATTCTTCTACTTATTTTGACGAGCATATCAAATGTAGACCGCTGAAGAACAATGTTTGGAGAGTATTTTCGGAAGCGTTTCCGTTTCGATTCTCCAGATTCCTCTTGATTCTCGTATTCCTCATCAGCGCTACCGCTTATTTTACCAAATGACACAGCTCTGTGCTGGTAACACGAGGTTAAAAGTGTGTAATGCGTTGTGTTCTCTATGCGGGTATTACACATTTTCTCGGCATCAGTCCCATGAGCTTCGAAATATTGCTGTACGCGAGAAAAATCACTTTTAAACACTCGCCACTCGTCCGCACCGAGTGTAATTCCGGTAAAAGTATTCGACAATATTTTCACCACCGGTGTAAGCGTACACGTAGAGTTAAACTCGAACCCGGCTACGATTATTTTACCAAATGATTTATTTAAACCGTACATAACGGGGCTCGCTATATACTGCGATATCGCATGAGGCTTAGCACCGTTATTTGCCATTTTTATTGCTTTCCTGTAGACTGTGACTTTTCGAATAAATCGTCGGTGGTGTTCATACTCCGTTTTATACAGATTTCCCCCACCACCTAACTGCATTGCCTCTTCTTTTGATACTGCAAATCATACGCCTGAAAATTGCTAGCCAATATCCTTTGATATTTGTCGCATTCTCCTCAACAGCCTAGTAACAGCAGCAGATATATCCCAAAACTCTTGCATACTCGCGCACACTTATGCGCACACGCACACATTGACATACAGATAATATGTACCATGAAAACTAAATAATATTCGTCGGTGAAATTTGATGATTTTCCTCATGGCCGAATGCCTTGAAATTAGATGAAAACAATATGACTTTCATCAGCGAAACTCGATAACTAAGTACACCACCATCGCTAAATATTTTCCTAGGTCTTGCTTTTGTAAAGCGATCGCGTGCGGCCATCTTCTTGGTTAGTCGTATTCATTACATCGTTGCAGTATGTGCAGAGAGAGAGAGAGAGAGAGCTTGTTAAAGGAATATATATAAAAGTGAGCCGCTTTGAAAATTCTCTAGTTAATTGTCTGATTTATTGTGGTTACTACTACTACTACTCTAACAGCACAATCATGGTCAGAGTGGTAAAGCGCTCATTGATAAAAAAATTGATAGAGTTTATATTGAAGCGTAGACCATCGTTGCGTTCGCGGTGGGGGAGAAGAAATTTACAGATCACCCTATGGGAACTTCCGACACAGGCGGTTGTTCGTAAAATTCGCGGTATGCCTTGTGAGTGTCATCAGCGCGATTTAGTTGACGCGTATAATATTGGATTGTTTGATAATCAAATAATTATTGATTCGGTGGTGCGTGTTATTCGTTGACGCGGTTGGCTGAATGAGACTGCTCTGCAACCCATACTCAATGAAAGACGTAAGTAATATACAGCGCTAATTACTTTTATTTTATTTCCTTTATTTTATAAGATTTTTATATAGTTCGACGGTATGAGGACGCAGAAATGGGATCCGACACCTATGATTTCGATGAGGAGGGTAGAACCGATTCAGATGATCATAGCAGGGACAACGATGGCGACAGCACCGTAGGGAATCGCTGGATAAATTTTACCCAGCCATTCTGCGGTTATAAACCTACAAACGGTCTTTTCATGGCAGGCCCCTCGAGAGAACCAGATGAATCCGTCGCAGGCCCATCGCGACAATACAGTTCAAACGATGATGCCAACAGCAATACAGACAGCGAGGAAAAAGAAGAAGAAGAAGAAGAAGAAGAAGAAGAGGAGGAGGAAGAAGAAGAAGAAGAAGGAGAAGAAGAAGAAGAAGAAGAAGAGGAGGAGGAAGAAGAAGAAGAAGAAGGAGAAGAAGAAGAAGAAGAAGAGGAGGAGGAGGAGGAGCAAGACGTAGACGATGACGACGAGGAGGAGGAGGAAGAGGAGGAGGACCCTGTAGATTCAGGTAAGCTTTTAATAATACAACTACGCTGACAAAAATAAAAAAATTACGCGGATAATAATAGTAAAATGAAAAAGCAGGGTACGAGACGGACCCAAACGTTTTTCGCTTTGCACGATTCACTGTGCCGAGACCGCCGACAATCGAGTTGGTTTACGAAATGCGTCGGCGGTTCCCGGGTGCAGTCGACGGATTCGAGGACTAGAAGCAAATATAAGTTTGTAATTCTTACGTTACACGAATTATATGCATAGTATATAGCCAGCGACAAACAAAAATTTAAAGTAAATTAAATAAAAATTCTAATAAATGGTTTAATTATGCCTGCAGGTGGACAGACCGGCGATAAAAGGACTGTTGCACGGGGTGGTGATATTTTGCCTCCTGGTGAACGTTTCGGTATCGACAACGAGCAGAGACGTTATTTTTCACGCTTTAGGATGCAGGGTCGAGAGACAGATTTTTATTTTCGTCAGCCACCGGTCGGTATCGATCATCTGACATGGTTCGAGGGAGGTGTACGAGATGTTCTCACACGTCTTACAGAATCGTGCGAAGGACATGATTATGTGGGTATGACTCTGAGCGTACCGTCTTTTGCGCAAGGACCTGTATGGTTATCATTTTGACCAGCTCGTGACATCGTTCCCGACGATATATAGCGACTAATTAATAGTGTAGCTCAGAGCGCGCGCGAATTTCGAATAGACGCTGGTACATGTAGAATGACGACGTGTATAGTACGAGGCGTCGAAGGAGCCGATGTGGGCACTAGGCTTACACACGAGTCTATAGCAAAAAGTCAATTTTACGCATAAGTAATCGCGATAATTTGTGTCTACAACGATCCCTTGTCACTGCCCGAGCGCATGCCGAACGCGGTCAAATACGTGCGGGTGTGCTACACAGACGATGGTGTCAAATTCGGAACGGCCTCGAGGTGCGCAATATACAGCGGTGATAGAGCTCACACGTAATGCAGGGGTAACGACACCGTCTAGGGGGTGTGGTGCGCGCGAAATTCAGCTCTTTCAGGAGTACTTGGTTCACGAGGGTATAGCGATTGTTGTTTATGAATTTCTCACCTTCGAAAAACGCGTTCCGGCTCTGTACGATGGGCGAAAATACGTACTCACTGCAACAGGTAAAATTAATCATACACTCTTTATTCTCTATTACGAGCGTTCTCATCACTATCAACCGATATTAAATCTCGCCGGTGCGCTAGGTAGTCGGGGGTTCTGCACGCAATGTAACTCCAAGTATATTCGAGTACTCGAGCATCGATGTAGCTATCAATGTGCTCGATGTAAATCCACTTATTGCAACGGTAATAGAGACTCTCAGCCTAAGTATTGCGCAGACTGTAATCGTTCGTTCTTCGGTGCTTTTTGCCTCGCTCATCACAAGAGTGAGGGCTCCGCGGGTATCACGTCTCGTAAATATAGACGGTACAGCGTCTGTAACGCATTGAAAATCTGTAGAGGCTGCTCGCGTATGATTAAAACCACAGATAAAAAGATGCATGTATGTGGTATATCGTTTTGTACTACATGCAAACAAACGCGGCCGACTACGCATGCATGTTTTATAGCACCTCTTAAGAAATCAGATGCGCAAAAGGAGAAGAAAAAAGACAAGTCTTTCACGAGATTTTTATTTTATGATTTTGAGACGCAGCAACACGCGCAATTGCATGGTGATAAATCGACACGAATTCACGAGCCGAATTTATGTGTCGCACAATGCGTATGTATAGCATGTCTGGATATCACAGATATAGAGACAGATTGTGCTAACTGTGGTAAACGTGAATTCGTGTTTATCGATGATCCTGTTGGGGATCTCGTAAAATTAGCATTATCGCAAAAATTTAAAAAGACCATCTGCATCGCCCATAATGCTAGAGGTTTCGACGCACAATTTATTCTACGGTATTTAATCGAGGTGCAAAAAACACAGCTGCCCTCTCTGATTATGAACGGTACGAAGATTGTCTCGATGAAAATTGGCGATGTCGTTTTTCTCGATAGTCTAAACTATTTACCCATGGCTCTTAGCGCTTTACCTAAGGCCTTTGGTTTCGCTGATGAGGTGGCAAAAGGTACATTTCCCCATTTATTCAACACACCGGAATATCAGAATTACTCAGGTCCTCTGCCGGCTTTGCATTTTTACTCACCCGATACCATGTTCTCAGCGGATCGCGAGCGCTTTTTAAAATGTTATGAGGAAGAATCGAGTCGCGTAGATTATAAATTTGATTTTGCGACGCAATTTGTGCAATATTGTCGTACAGATGTTACGGTTTTGAGACGAGCGTGTTTAGCTTTTCGAGAGTTACTTATACGTTGTGGGAGCGTGTGCCCCTTTACAGAAGCATGCACGATAGCATCAGCATGTATGAGGGTATTTCGAAAGAATTTTCTACAGAAAGATCGCATTGCGGTGTTACAACAAGGAGGATATCGCTGGGGCGATAAGCAATCGCGCAAGGCCGTCGTATGGCTCGTATGGCTCGAGCGTGAGCTCAACTGCGTTATCGCTCACGCTGGACGCACGAGAGAGTATCGCCCTCCGGCCGGCCTACCGGCCGTGGACGGTTACTACGTGGATGCGGGGGTCCATCACGTTCTTCAATTTCATGGCTGCTTTTGGCACGGTTGTCCGCGATGTTATCGCGTGAATAGAGATGCTCGAACTAAATTCGGCGATACAATGGATGAGCGATACGAGCGTACCATTCTTATTTCCGGGCGAATCAGATCGAAAGGGTACACTATAACCGAAATATGGGAATGCGATTTTGACAGATTACTCGAGAATAACGAGGAAATGTCGATATACGTGAAAAATCACGCCATGGTCAAGCAGGCGCCTCTCGAGCCACGCAATGCATTCTTTGGCGGTCGAACGGAAAATTTTGTAAGCTTGTACGACGTCGCGAACGGGGAGCAGATACGCTATGTGGATGTTTGCTCGCTGTATCCGTGGGTATGTAAGAATGGAAAATATCCCGTTGGACACCCGAAATTGTACGTAGGCGACGAGTGTCGAGAACTCGTAGGACTTGAAAACGATCTAAGTGTCGTCGAGGGTCTCGTGAAGTGTACCGTGCTGGCACCGCGCGATTTGTATATACCCGTACTGCCTGTTCGCATGCATGGGAAACTACTGTTCCCCCTGTGTAGAACGTGCTGTACAGATATGGACACATCCGAGGTTTGTACACACGATGACGCGACTGAGCGAGCGTTTGACGGCACATGGGTCGTGGACGAACTGAGAAAAGCTGTGTCGCTCGGATATAAAGTGACGCGTATCTATGAAATTTGGCAATACGTTGTTACGCAGTATGACTCGACAACGCGACGAGGCGGTCATTTTGCCGAGTACATCGATACATTCCTAAAAATAAAACAGGAGGCGAGTGGTCCGCCAACAGAGTGTAACGATGACGAGGAAGCAGTAGAGCATTTTATAGCATTGTACAAGGAGTCTGAGGGTGTATATCTCGAGCGAAGAGCTTTGCAGCCAAATCCGGGTTTACGTTCACTAGCGAAATTGGCTCTTAATTCATTCTGGGGAAAGTTTGGTCAACGAGAGAATCTCACGAAAACCGTTATCGTCTTCACGCGCGCGGAGTTAATGAATTTACTAACGAGTCCGGAGATTGAGGTGACGGGGATGCTACCGGTTAATCACAAGATTATGTATGTAAACTATGTGAGCAACCGCGATGCTATCCAACCATCACCGACATCAAACGCCGTGATTGCAGCATACACGACGGCACGGGCACGCCTATAATTATACAGTTATCTTGAGGGGCTCGGGCGACGAATATTGTACTGCGATACGGACTCCTGTATTTACGTGAGCCATCCCGGTGGTAACGAGTATGAGCCGCCAATCGGTCAATTTCTAGGAGATCTTACGGATGAATTAAGTGAATACGGGCCCGGTAGTTATATAACTTCGTTCGTTTCGGGTGGACCAAAATTTTACGCATACCTTGTTCGTAAACCCGACGGTACGATTATTGAAAAATGTAAAGTGAAGGGTATCACGCTAAACTTTGCGAATAGCCGTCACGTAAATTATAACGCATTACGATCTTTCGTGACAGGAGCAAGGAGCGTACCTATTATTTTAAAATTCGACGCTATTCGACGTACGGAATTTCATCATGTAGTAACGCGTAAAGAAACGAAATCATGCGAGCCTGTTAACACGAAGCGAAAACGGCACGGGCTGTACTCTACTGTACCGTATGGCTATTGTGAAATACGCTAATTAGTATAACGCAAAAAAGTATATAGTTTTACGGGTGAATTCGCGATATTTAAAAATAATCTTTTTGTCTAATTTCATGTAACATATTTACAGTGTACAATACATTGAAAAAATTGATTTATCATGTATAAAATCGTTATCGGATCGTTCTTTTTGTGCTGATATTCGTAACAGTAGCTGCTATCTCTCTACCGATCCCTTTTGTGCTGACTTTCTCATCGTTGATTCCTTTTGTCCCGTCTTTCTTATCGAGTGTTTCCTTTTGTTCTGGCTTTCTAGTGCTACATCCGTGGATATAATATCGTTGTTTAGAATTTGATGATTCGTAAAATTTGTATATAGAGATGTATGCATAGTGAAATAAAAATATTGCTTCATTTGTGAGAAATATAAAAATTTTCGTTATTTAATATACATACAGCGTAAGCGCCAGCTTATACCGCGGGCCCGCGCCTCATCAGCTAGTGCAGGCGCGCCGCGTCTTATCAGCTCGTTAAGGCCGCGAAAATAGCTGATGCCGCGGGGTCGCCGCCGCCGCCGCCGCAGCTGCAGCCGCGGTATAAGCTTATTTAAGAGTCTGCTGATTGATTTTGATAGACACTCGTCGATATGGATACACGCTGGAAACATCCGTGGACAGCTGTGATAAGCGGTCCTACGGGATGTGGTAAAACATATTTTGTAAAAAAATTCTTTAAATACATGCGCGAAATGACGGATGTCCCGTTCGAGCGTATACTTTTCTATTACTCAGAGTGGCAGTCCGGGTATTCAGAGTACGGTGATAAAATCGAATTTCGCGAGGGTTTACCGCAAGCAGTAGACTACTCGAATGACGCAAGACCTAAACTTGTGGTCATTGACGATCTAATGCGCGAGGCATCCAACAATACTGTGGTCGATCTTCTCACCAAGGGTAGCCATCATAAAAATCTTAGTGTCATTTTCATCACGCAAAATCTCTTCCATCAGGGTCACGGGCAGCGCGATATCTCCTTAAACGCTAATTATATCATTGTCTTTAAAAATCCGCGAGATCGCGCGCAAATTCAGCACCTAGCCCGCCAGGTATGTCCCGAGAATCCGCGATTTTTGCAGGAAGTATATTTCGATGCAACAGCCGCACCGCACGGCTATCTATTATTTGACTTGAAACAATCGACGCCTGATAATTGTCGATTTCGCGCCTGTATATTTCCCGATGACTAATACCATTACGTTCACGTGCCTCAAAAAGCAATAAAAGTTCGCGATGCGTCGCGCGATGTACCAGTAATGCGCTTGTAATGGCGTTGCGCGGACCTCTCGATAAAAAGCAGATAATTATATTGCAAGAGTTGTGTTATCTGAAGCAAGAGCAACGACGTGCAATTTTGCGCAAAGCAGATGTAGCCCTTGTACGCTGTATATGCGAGTGTGCTCTAAACGTTTTACAGGGAAACGTGAGTCTGAACAACGTGCAAAAGAATCATCTTCGGAGGCACGCGACAATTCTTCGGCGACTAGCCGCCAAAAGGGGAAATTGTAGCGGTAAGAGGAAGATCATCGTCGAGAATGTGTCGGATTTCTCAAGTTGCTTCTTTCGCCTGTCTTGGCCTACGCGAGACATGGAATATGCCAGAAAGATGGTACTTATTCCTCATGATAACATACATCGTCTCACTGGACTCGCCACTACTGCCGCTGCTGCTACTACTACTACTACTACTAGTGCAGACCCGTTGCCTTCCGTACAGACTACCGCTACGCCATTATCGCGCCTCGACTCTGAGCTGAGTGAAATTCTAAACTCTCACTCGTACAAGAGCGAGAGAGAGAAGTGGATAGTGTACCAACAGGTTTTACAGCGTTATCTTCACATGGTCGAGTACGATAATGCCGTACCGAATATTTCATCAAAACGAAAAGTAGCAATACTCGATAGCCACGAAAATAAATCCGACGACGATTTAATGAACAAAGTTAAATCGCGGCTCAATGACACACTTATTATCGATAGCGTACCAAAAAAATTTTAATCTAAAGCAATATCGTTGTTTCGCAATTTGCATCGCAGCGCCGTTGGTAAAAAAATGACATGGGATCGTAATGGCGTTGTTTCCATAGACGGCAGAAGAATTTCAAATTCCAATATCGTTGATCTTGTTAACGATGCTATGCGAGCTAGAAAACGCGAGAAACCCATCGGACGATCTCACACAACCCCGCGTTACTACACGAGCCTACACCTACATCATCCTCGACACCACAGCGGCGTCTTATTTTACCGCGCGAAAACGATAGTAGCAGCAGCAGCAGCAGCAACGGTAGCAACAACAACAACAACGACGACGAGGCCGAGACCGCACACTCAAACAGAGATTTAATGCTCACGGCTGAAAACGACATCATCGAGGGGGAGGAGGGGAATGAAGAAGAGGACTAACAATTGCAGAACTTTGCACAAGTAGAATATCGACCACCCACACAGTTAGAAAAGAAAAAGAAAAAGAATCCATTTAACTGGTCATCGCTAAAATTATGAAAATTCTTCAAAAAATCTATTATGACACCGCTCATCCTGCTTCCTATTCTCGAGCAAAAAATTTAGCCCAGGTGGATCGTAGAGTAGCGCGAAAAAATGTTTTACCATGGCTCGAGACACAGGATTCATATAACATGCATCGCCTCGTACGACGACGATTTCCCCGTCGTACGTACAGTGTGAGTAATATAGACGATGTATGGGAGGCTGATTTAGCTGATCTTCGCTCGATAGCCACGTACAACGATGGGTACGCGTATCTGCTTGTTGTTATCGATGTGTTGAGCAAATACGCGTGGGTCGAGGCTTTGCGTGACAAAACGAGCGCATACGTGGCCCGCGGTCTCACACGCATACTTGCGCGCAGTAACAATCGTCGCCCGCAACAATTGCAAACTGATCGAGGCAAAGAATTTATCGGCGCACCATTTCAGCAAATTCTCAAGAAAAAGAATATCGATTTTCGCGCTGCTCTTAACCCTGATATAAAAGCCTCGATTGCCGAACGCTTTAATCGAACCATAAAAGAGCGAATGTGGCGCTACTTTACATACACGCGAAATAAGCGTTACATCGATGTTTTACAAAATTTTTTATATGCTTATAATCACACTAGACACAGCGGAACGCGTATTCCTCCGAGCGAAGTAACCCTCGAAAATGCCCCTATAGCCCGAGGCAATTTAGCACGGCGTTACGAGCGTAACGCGAAAAAAATTAAAAAGCCTAAATACAGCGTCAGTGACTTGGTACGTATCAGTACAGCTAAAGCAGCTTTCGTGAAAGGATATGAGCGTGGTTGGAGTAACGAATTATTCAAGATTCAACGAATATCGTTGAATCGAGAGCCATTCGTGTATATTTCACACGATCTGAATAACGAGACTATCGACGGTATTTTCTACGAAGCAGAATTATCACGAGTACGAGTGCCTCCGTCATCTGAGAAGACGAAAGAGAAGAAGACGACAAAGAAGAAGAAGAAGAAGAACGCTCGGGATCATCGTCCGTGATAAATATGAGCTCCAAGGATAGCTCTTTCTTTGTCGTACTACCGAGCAACAGTAGTATGCAGTATTTTCCGGATAATACGACGACGAAATTTATTACAAAACTACCTCGTCAGATACGCCTGCACGGAGAATGGGCTGTTTCTCTTGTGGAAATTGCTTATCCGATGACTCTTTTACGCGTTCCTACTGTAGAAAATCTCGTAACTTTTGAGGATGGTGATTATGATTTATCGGGTTTAAATCTTTTAACACGGAGGAGCGTTGATAGAGACCAAGTAGCACCTGGTGTATATCGCTCTATAGACGCTCTTTTGGAGAGTATAAATCAGCTACCTCACGTGGCCGATCATTTGCGCTTTAAATCGCTTCCGAGCGGGCAGGTCGAAGTGGCACGCGTATGCGACGATCTACGCTACCACGACTTTCGCGTATCGCCCGCTATCGCAAGGCTACTAGGATTCTCGGAAGAGGCTTGTAGCCCCGTAATGATAGAACCGCATTGCGAATACACAGCGTCGAGGCCTGCATCTCTCACCGGTGCTATACCGGGCAGCATGTTTTTATACACAGATATCTGCGAGAGCTATATTACAAGCGATGTACAAACACCCCTCTTACGAGTTGTTCCCATTGATACTGATGACTGTCCGTATGGTTGGATAAAAATTAAATCGTTTCCAACGCCACGATATATACCTCTCTTGCGCAATAATTTACACACTATCGAGATCGATATAAGAGACGAATTTGGGGATCCTATACCATTCGAGCAGGGAACGTTGACTGTGACACTACATTTCAAAAGGTCCCACGATTGATTACACCACTATGGATGATATTGACAGTGTGCAGCACGGATGGGGTCGTCGCGGGTACGGTGGTATTAGCCATGTTTATATCGGAACACCTAATCAGCGAGGACACGGTATCGGTAGCTTTCTCGGGGGCCTGTTTCGTCGAGTGTTACCACTTCTAAAGAAGGGCGCTAAAGCAGTTGGAAAAGAAGCGTTGCGCGCTGGTGTAAACGTAGCCGGTGATATCCTCGATAGAAATATAGCTGTGAAAGATGCTATTCGCAAGAGAGCGCGAGAATCAGGCAGTAATCTCAAACGCAAAGCCTCTGAAAAAATTGACGCTCTCATGCGGGGGTCTGGTTATAAAAAGCGCAAAATTTCACGTACTCCTCATTCATCGAACGAACGTAAACCACGACGTATCTCTCGTAAAAATAAAAGTGTAATAAAGAGAAAAACAATTAAAAAGAAAAAGAATAATAAGAAGAATAAGAAGAAGAAGACTCGTCAACGAACAGTTGCAGATATTTTTGGATAGCTGAAACAAGATGGCTTTTCTACATGCGCACTCGTGCGAGTGTCTTAAATCGGAACTTGAGTTATTTCCACTCCCACCGACGCAAACTACTATCGAAGGCTCCAATTGGGTGTATTACAAACCAATATCTTCGCTAACAGATGATTCACCGATTGAATTTGTTATTCCCGGACAGGGTGATGAGTATATCGATCTCGCGCATACTATGCTTAGTCTGAGAGTGAAAATAACATCTCCTACCATTACGGAAATTGCCGCGGGCACATCGTCGAAAGTAAGTGCCGGCCCTGTAAACAATCTCTTGCATTCTATGTTTAATCAGGTGGATGTATACCTGAATCAAAAATTAGTTTCACCGCCAAATAATGCCTACGCTTATCGAGCGTACATAGAAACACTTTTGAATTACCGTCCAGCAGCAAAAAATTCGCATCTCACGAGCGTTCTCTGGTACGACGATACACCTGGAAAAATGAATGATATAACATCGGAAAATACGGGTCTTGTGAAGAGAAAACAATTTTTAAATGTCGAAAAAACTGTAGACTTGCTCGGTCATCTGCATTGCGATATATTCAATAAGGAGCGGTTCCTATTAAATGGCGTCGAGATGCGCCTACGGTTGGTGCGGTCTAGAGATTTATTTTGTCTTGTGGGGGATACAATGAATGGTCAATGCGGCTTAAAGATTCTCGAGGCATCGCTTCTCGTTCGTAGAACAAAAATAGCTCCTGGTGTGCTGCTCTCGCATGATAGAACTCTGGCAAAATCTACGGCTAAATATCCTCTTACGAGAGTCGAGGTAAAAGCCGTTTCAATACACTCTGGTGTTCATGGAGAGACTATCGATAATATCGTGTTAGATCAATTGCCGAAGCGTATAATTATCGGTTTTGTCGATAACAAAGCGTTTAACGGTGACTTCAGTATGAATCCGTTCAATTTCCAAAATTACAAGATAAATTATCTCTCGTTGTATGTAGATGGTGCTCAAATACCTTCGAAACCGTTACAACCTGATTTCACGAAAAATCATCTATATGTGGATGCTTTTCAAACGTTGTTTTCGGGAACTGGAATACATTTCTTGAACGACGGTAATTCGATCGATCGCGATAATTATCGCGATGGATACTGTCTGTTTGCTTTTGATTTGACACCCGATCTTTCGGCGAACAGCAATACACATTGGAATTTAATAAAGCACGGTAGTGTGAGAATAGAGGTACGATTTGAGGATGCGCTTGCTTCAACGATAAATTGTGTAGTCTACGCGGAATATGATAATGTCCTTGAAATTGATGCCTCTCGGCAAGTAATGGTGGATTTTACCGGATAAGCGAAAAATGTGCTGATGTCAGCATAAAATTATTTCGTGTTAAGACACGTAGAAGCGTGTCCGCGAGTAACTAATCAGTCGAACTCGGGCATCTGTACGGATTAGACGTGAAAATAGATATCGTCGTGGATATACAGGGAATGCGTGGTAAAGACTCGGAATTTATTCCGAAAGAAATTGCCGTGGTAGCAGTGGATAGACCGTACTCTGCTCATTGGATCGTTGCACCGCCGTGTCACTTTGCCGAATTACCACAGCATTCGAGAAGCCAGAATAATTTTCTCTCGAAATATTTTCATGGTCTGGAGTGGTACGAGGGCGATGTGAGCTGTAAACAGGCATACGCTAACTTGCGTGAAATTTCGCGAAAATCAAGACGCATCTATACACGCGGTCACGAGAAGGCTATACTTCTTTGCGATATCACGAGTCGTGAAATTTCCAACCTGGAGGATGAGGAGGGCGCCCCATCGTACACATTCATGCCGAAATCTTTGCGAAAATGCTTCAGATACGCTATGATAAACGATACAGCGTCTTCGCATTGTGCAATGCTCCAGGCTTTCCAAATAAAAAATTGGCTTCGTGAGCATCCATTTAAAGGAGAATCATACATGGATGTTTGGTCAGCAGACGAAGAGGAAGAGAATAAAAAAGAGGAGAAATCCTCATCATGTGGTCGTGACACGATCGACGATGCTGTGAAATGAATTTTGCATATATATACGTCTTTCAAAGCGTATCGGTCATCATTTAATCATTGACTATGTGTTCAGCATGAACACTAGACAAATCTACGAGAGTCTGCAGTATCTACCACTTTCAACCGTTGGCGTATACCCGGCTGACAGAATTCCTCGTGTATGGTCGTTACCAGCCGGACTCGTAGTTAAGACGGATAACCACGACGGACCTGGAGAGCATTGGATCGCCATGTTCGTTAACCATCATGGAAAAGGAATGTACTTTGATAGCTACGGGCTACCACCGGTTATACCGCAACATCTCGCACGACTACGAAGAAACTGCAAGTTCTATCGGTACGGCCTCAAGCAGCTACAGAGTAATACGTCGGATGTGTGTGGACAATTTTGCATCGTATTCCTACATCTTATGTCGTGCGGCTTCACCATGTCGCGATTTAATAATCTCTTTAGCGATAATGTAACGAAAAACGACAGATTAGTGCGTGAATATTACAATGCTTTTGCCTCTCGACGATCAGACAGTGATAAAAATAAATTTAACGGCAGAGGAGTCTCCGAGCGAAGATTACCGTGTTTGCAGGGATGTTGCATACGACGGTAAATATCTGTAAAGTGATTTAAATAAAATATTGATTAATTAAAAACAAATACATCGGTTTACTGTGTCTCTTCTTTTATAATTATATATAAATTATATTCGATGTCTCTCGCGGCACGGTATCATATTTTGCGTCTTCTACTGCAGAGCATTCGCTTCACGAGAAGCACAACGCAAAGCGGTACACACGTGCAAAACTGCTGACATTGCATTTAAAGCGCTGCACACCTAGTTATGACTCAGAAGGGCGTTTGTTATCTTCAAACGCTGTGATCACCGCCAGTCTCATCCGGAGCATCCAGTCTGTCTTTAGCAGTGCGCGACGAAAGTCTGAATAGAAAAATGTATCCACTAAATCTAGGCCACGATCTAGCTGCAGCTTTTGCGTGTCGGGTGGTATGCGACACCGACGATAATACGGTGTGTCTGCGGTCGGAGCTAATGTGCGCGGAATTGTGCGGACTGGAGGACAATTTATATAAGTTATATATCGAGGAGTGCTCTGAGAGGAGACGCTTTTTCATCGATGACTTGTGCGTTGGGGTGTCCTGTGTGATTGTGCGTAGTCAAAGGGCCATGCGCGGGGATATCATCGATGTGAGCGATGACGGGTGCTGTGAGGTGCTGCTGGTCGATTTCGAGGAATCGATATACGTCGACTGGTCGCAGCTATTTCACCCTGAGCCGCCGATTAGCGCGTTACCGGTGATGCTCGTGAAGTGCGTAGTATTCGGCCTCGATCATTTAATTGACGAGGACGGATATCTGGAACGGGTCGATGATACGCTGATCGGGATACGTATGCGTACCCCTGACGGTGCCAGCGCTGCATGGGTGCGGGTAATTAGCATTACCAGGGCGCGTAGCTGTGGTTTTTGAGTGAGTGAGTGAGTGAGTGAGTGAGTGAGTGAGAGAGAGAGAGAGAGAGAGAGAGAGAGAGAGAGAGAGAGAGAGAGAGAGAGAGAGAGAGAGAGCGTGTGTGTGCATATGTGTGTGCCGTGAAATATTGGAATGAATATTGTGCCCGTCACCCTGGAGAGTCGTCGCAGATGCCGCCAACGCAAGGGTGAGTTAAAAATGTATTCCAAGTATGTGTACACTTTTGCTCCATCCTACTCTTATCTCTACTCTTCCTTGTTCACCAAGGTACACACACTACCTCACTTTACCATCTCCACGTTACCGACACTGGTCAAGCAGAGTAAGAACCGCGGCGGTGGAAAAGCGCGGTTGTGGGGGTAGCCGCGTGGTGGGGGAAGGAGTGGGGCTAGGAGTGGGATGGAGCAAAGGTGTACACATACTACTCCTATCAGTTTTGTATGCGCGAGGTGCCGGGCTCAAATCTCGGTACATGCATTTTTTTTCAAATTAAAATTATTTACTTTTAACTGCAATTATTTGATATGTCTTTTATCTGTAAATTAGTTTGATTATTGATTACATCTATGTTATAACAATCATAATCACTCAAACAAAAATAATAATAATTGTTAAAATCAATTAACGTTGATAGATCTATGGATGGTTGATGGTTTTTTAAAAACTATTTGAAAATTTATTACAAAAATGATGTGCAAATCCTTAATACATTTTACGTAGGTAAATTAAATTTTAAGATGAAAATGAAATTTTTAGAATGAGAATTCGCGTCACAGATTAGACACTGTTTTTTTTGGTACGACGCACAGTGGGGCCGATTCCCGAAAAGCTGGTCAAAAGTCGAAAACATAGTTCATTCTGTTTGAGATATAGTATATAAGGGTTTTTGGGGTTGCTGATTACGAATCTGAAGTCAAAATTGTAAAAAAAAAATGACGGGTTCAAAATGGCGATAGCAAACCGAAAATACTCAGTTATAATACGGAATGTTTATCGAATTTGTATGAAACTTGGTTTCTGTAAGTTTTCGAGGTCGCTGAATACGAATCCGGTGTAAAAAAACAAAATTCAAAATGGCGGACGAGATTTTTGTAATCGGCCGGATTCGCTTGAAACTCGTTAATTGGGGGTTTTCGAGGTCGCTGAATACGAATCCGGTGTGAAAAAAACAAATTTCAAAATAGCGGATCCAATATGGCGGACGCAATTTTCGTAATCGGCCGGATTCACTTGAAACTTGTTATTTGGGGGTTTTCGAAGTCGCTGAATACGAATCCGGTGTGAAACAAACAAAATTCAAAATGGTAGATCCAATATAGCGGACGCAATTTTCGAAATCAACCGGATTTGCTTGAAACTTGTTACTCGGGGGTTTTTGAGGTCGCTGAACATGAATCCGATGTGAAAAAGATTAAATTCAAAATGGCAGATCCAAAGTAGCGATTATAAAAATTTATCAACTTTTTATAAATCTGTAAGTAAATTATATATTTGATAAAAAGTAATAAAACATCTACTTTTACATCTATAATTGTATTGATTAAAATCACTTTTGAAAGACTTATTTTATACTATTTACAAGTTACATTTTCTTTTTTTATTGAAGTGAATGTACTTCAGTTACATGCAAGTAATAATTTCTTTGAAGCACATATTTTTTAAAATCATTTTCTGAAACAAAATAGATTTTGTGAAATAAAATTAACATGTTCAAACAGTTAATTTATAATTATTTTAGTTTAAGTAAACATTTTTTAAGATTACTGTATAATAATTTGATTTACAGTTTTGAAATAAATGTATTTGGATTACAGAATAATGATTTTCTTGTTTAAAAGAAATATTCTGTACATATTTCAGATAAGTAATTACATTTTTAATCATTTATAAAAATATTGAAAAATGTATAATTCAAATATATGAGAAAGTGTAATAAGGAACACGATTTTTTAAATACTAACATATTTATTTGAGAAATACAGTACAAAGCCAAATTCAAAAAATAAATTTATATTAATAAGATTATTGTTCTAATATTAACATAAAAATTAGTCTTCATCATCAGTCGAATTGTCTGTATAAAAATCTGAAGAATCTGACGACATCGAAAAAGAAGAGATAGAATCATCAGTAGTCGCATAAACAGTTAGTGAAGTAAGCAAAGCAATTATTTCCGGAAATAAGGATTTTAATTTCTTATGTGGCAATTTCTTGAAGCTTGATATATACGGCTCCGATGCTACTAGCAAGTGCAAGAAAAGATCTTCCATCGATTTTGTTCTGCTGCATTTTCGTGCAAAATCTTCACGGTATCTTTTAATATATTTATTACAAGTCTCCTGTGCATCTTCAGACATTTATCCGATTGGCAATAAAGCAGATTGTATTATTTCAGAGCCGTGAATTAAAAGTTTGTGAACAGAAGTAGGCATGTAGACCTATATATTGCAGGTAGGTCTATGTATACAGTCGACTCTTTTCAAATGTTCCGTTATCCTCTATAAATGTTAGAATCCAACAATATATACTCTAAAATGAAATAAGATATTTATAACATTAAAATAATCATTAAAATTATGAAAATTGCTGAATTAATTTAACTACAATTTTATTAAATAATTATTATGCAAAATAAAAAAAATCACCTACACGAGATTTGAACCGAGAACAATAATGTACGAGTCCAGCGTGAAAGCCACTACGCTACGGAACTATTCACGTTGCATGGCCAAGAAAAAACAAAATTAAAAATAGTGGTTTTATTTCGAAAATTATGTTCGCCGTATTGGATCCGCCACTTTGAATTTTGTTTTTTTGACACCGGATACGTATTCAGCGATCCCAAAAACCCCCGAGTAACAAGTTTCAAGCGAATCCGACCGATTTCGAAAATTGCGTCCGCCATATTGGATCCGCCGTTTTGAATTTTGTTTTTTTGACACCGGATTCATATTCAGCGACCCCACAAACTCCCGAGTAACAAGTTTCAAGCGAATCCGACCGATTTCGAAAATTGCGCCCGCCATATTGGATCCGTCATTTTGAATTTTGATTTTTTGACACCGGATTCGTATTCAGCGACCCCCAAAATCGCCGAGTGACAAGTTTCAAGCGAATCCAATCGATTTCGAAAATTGCGTCCGCCATATTGGATCCGCCATTTTGAATTTAGTTTTTTTGACACCAGATTCGTATTCAGCGACCCCAAAAACCCCCGAGTAACAAGTTTCACAAAATTATATTCATATGAAAAAAACGTGCAACAAGTGGTTAATGTGAATTTGTAATTTTTTATATTCAAATGTGCACTTAAAACAAAGTTGCAGCTAGCTGCAGCTGATTTTCACTAATTTTGTTACATAACAGTACAAACTTTAATTTAAAACTTGTTTCGTTGCGGAACACTGCGGAACTTTTATCATAACTTTTTTCCTGTTTTTCTAAAATGATTGCACATAATTTTTCATTTTTTTCTACTTTAGACATTGTTTAGCTATTAATTTATATGTATCTGTTATAATTTTCGACGCATATGATAATAAACTACTTTCTTGAACCTGAAACCTCCATTTTGCAGAATTAAGAAACACCAATTTTACGATTTTCTACGAATTTTTTAATATGACTCTTGAATATGAGCTCGAACGATCGAGCTATTACTTGCGCGAAGGTCTCTTTGGTACTGGCCTATACTTGCCAGGTATACTCCACTAGCCCTTATAAAATGTTCCATTATATTCTTTAAACATTACTCTATTCACCTATGTACTCTAAATCCTATAAAATGAAACTTCATTTTTCGACTTTTGACCAGCTTTTCGGGAATCGGCCCCACTGTGCGACGGGTGCTGGTCTGGGATTGACTATCGCCGCTGCACTTTATTACAAAGATAGACCGAGTGATAAAAGAGTAATTTGGGTTGAGGGTGATCGTGCTTTTGAGTGTTGTGACATGGGGATTGAAAAAATTCAGTTTAGACTTGTTTGAGAATCCCGTCCGATGTAGTTTGACAGAATGAACCTGCGAATATATTGGAAAAATATGAGACTTCACTCACGACAGGGAGATAAATAAACCAGACACAATTGTTGTTATCTTGAGAAAGTGGTTTATTCCACCTTCCTTCAGCTCGGATACAAAATAGAGTTTTGTATATAATTTGGAAAAATATAACGTTAACAACAAATGCAAAAATCGGTTAAATTTGGAAAGAATAAAAACTATATAAATAAATACACCAAAAAAACAGAGAATTGACAAATGTAAATAAGCAAACTGAATTGAATTCTGTATGAAACTTGAGCAGCACACAATTGTATTAATTGTGTGCTGGGTGTGCGCGAGCAGTGTACGTGCTGCAGCCAGTGCTGCGGAGCATGTTACGCTATGAGATAAATGAGTGCGTAAAATGTGTCAATTATTCACTGCGAGCTCTCAGCAGATTTATCTGAAAAAAGTCACAGTGAATAGATGAGAGCACTTGCAATTTGATTGCTTAAGTGCGGAGAATAGAGCATGAGAACAGTGACGCAGTCAGCACTGCGTGACACATTACAAACATGGACTGAGGATGCACAAATGAGCAGAGTATAGTCTCATTATTTTCCCAGCAGATTCTCTGGGGGAAATTACAGTGAATATAAAGCACATGCATAATTATATTAATTAAGCCGGCAAGATGAAGTGAGGTAAACGTGGTGCAGCCCATGCTGCAGCGCACGCCACAAATTGAGACTATGATGTTGCTGTACCGCTTATTTTATTCTCCTCACCGCCAGTGAATTGCACTGAATTATGACGATGTACGCTTACCTTGAGTTTTGAGTCCTGATGAGCACAAAAAGTTGAGCGAGTCCGGTGAATGCAGTGAAGAAAAGTCCGAGAGTCCTGAAATGCGTGCGCTGTTCCCGTGGTTGTTCCAAAAAAGTGTCAAAATTTCCAACATGGCTGCGGGATACGAAAGCGTCGTTGGGCGCTGAAGTCAATTGAGAGAGATAGCCGGTGAGCGAAGCGGAAGTCAAGCGAGAGAGACATCCTCTCGCTCAACGCAACGTGCCTACGAGGCACAGCCTCGGCTCCGCGACCCCTGCTTCGGCTATCTCCGGCCCAGCCGAACGCAGTGTGCTAGAGCACAGCAACAGGTAGGCGCACGACGAATATCGATCGCCATGCGCCAGCTGATTATCCAACAAGACTTGTAATTAAAAAGTAAATTATTATCTCTTCATCTCTCTCAAATCTTTATATAGTAGTATGTTATGCCCCAGATTAATTGTGGGTGGTTATGCCCCAGATTAATCGTCTAATACCGTATTTGTTGCAACATTTTCCCGCCTTCGCTCGGTCGTGAGTAGGTAAGTAGGCCGCACGCGAAGTAGAGCCGCAAAGGAGAAATAATGTGCTGATGTACGAAGTGATGCGATTCATACTCAATCATTCGTTATTTCGTAATCAATTTCGCCAAAGGTGGTTGGTAGCCACTTATTCAAAATTCCCGGGTTTTTGATCCCGGGTCGGACGTGCCCGAACTATTAAAGTCTACGATCAGGTTCGAACACGACAGGTCGGTTTCTCGTCAGTAACTCTAAAATTCCGAAATTGTACTTTCATCGCTTTGTTTGTAGGAAACTTCGTAATTATAATAAATAACGAAAAGTAGCCGTTATTTATAATAAAGATCCAATCGACAATTTTGTAGTAAATCCACGTGTTTGACACTCCCACGCGAGATCGGCTGCTTACGGCAACGAAGAAACTGTTGCCTTCCGGAACACTTAAGACTCCAATTTTTTTATATGATGTGCAGATTAGGATTCTGCATAAGGAGACATCGGTAGTAAAAGGGACAATCTTCTCCTTATTGAAGAAAAAAAATGAAAGCACCAGCGGTCAGAGGTGTCGAAAGTGTAGGGAGCTAGTTATTTATTTGAAACTGTTGACTTCCGGAACAATTAAGATTGTAATTTTTTTATATGATATGCAAAAAAGAGTTCTGCATAATGAGACATCAGTAGTAAAAGGGACAATCGTCTACTTTGTAGCGGTAATTTTTCTCGTTAACATTAAATTTATTTTCCCAGGGGAAATTCGAGCTCGATCACAGGTGTAATTAATTGTAGACTTCTGGGTAGGTGAGAGTAGGGTTTATTTATGCGAACAATTAAAAACAGAATGTTAACGTTTGGTTTTCTGGTACCGATGACCAGTACAGTTCATTTAAATTTTGTAATTCCTACGATAATTTTTACAATTCTTTTCGGCTATTTCGTTCACATAGGCTCTCGGTGCACTCGACTCGGTAGTCTGTTATTGTTTTGTGCGTTAGTAGTGACCCCATTACTCCACACGCACACACACAGTGAAACGCGTCGAGAACTCGCTCTTCGAACCGATGTCTCCATTATATCTATACCGCTCTCTTCTCTCACTTATTTCACTTCCTCCATATCTCCTTTTGACTTGCACGTTTATACACCTCTTGCTATTCTACAGGTTTAAATACTACGCGACTTAATTTTATTCGCCTAAAATTACTCTTAATTCTATTCAATTAACTCTATACAATTAATTCTATTCACTTAAAAACTATGTAAATCAATATCAGTTGACTCAATATGTCACTAAGAATTTCGATATAATTTTAATGACTCGCCTGTCCTTTCTTTTCTGTCGTTTTCGCTGTTTTACGCTCACTGACACGATTATTTTTATCTTGCAAAATAACGTATTCCACTGAAATGCTAGGATAAATAAATTTTTATAACTCAAGAAAAATGCTCAACTTTGTTTTTTAATCGCTTCCAACTTGGTAACCTGGGCCAGAAGAGTAAAGACCGTAAGAGAGCTTTTCCCTCCGCGCAGGCTCTTTTATAGCCTTCCCCCTTGCCTCTGTTGTGCCGCGGAATATTCCACTTCGTATTTCGTATATTCGGGAATATTCCATAGTAGAGAAACATTGGAATTCGTTCAAGACAGGAAACGAAGTCCAATGCCCGATCGTACGATTGACACCAAGAAAGCCGACGCAGCATGAGGCGACTCGCTTGGCGATCGACGATAAGATAACGCTAAAATTGCGAATTAAGGGATTTTCGTAAACACAGTTAGCAACTGCTTTACGAAAATCAGTTATAAATTAGACTTAAGAGAGAACGGGTTGATTCCTCGACAAATACTCGAAACAACATATTATTGTATTATACATTCTTACATTGACTTTTAAATAGACAGCGGAAAGTTACCGTTGCCTATAATAAATACTTCCTTTTATATAAATTCGCGTTTTCATCAATTACTCGAGATCCATCTCCTAATCGGCAAACGATCCCAACAAGTAATAACTTTTTAATATTATACCGAATACCGAATAATCCCATTAGGCGGTCCGGCTTAACATTTGGTGGCAGCGGTGGGATCTGCTGAAGTTAAGTGATACGTGATTTATTTGGACAAAAATTGTTTTGGACAAAGTAAAGAAGAGTGACTCTGAAGTGACGACTACGACTCGTGCGAGGGACGTCAGTGAAAACCCGACTAAGCTAACGCGAAAGCGCGAATGGTACGTCGGTGCGGTGTGACATCGGTCAACCGTTTAAAAACCCGATTGACGGTGTTACGTCAAGTCGTGGAAAAACGCACAAAGTGTGCAACCAAGTACTCGAAGCAGCTACTTGAGAAGAAGCCGTCGTGCAATCATTGGCGATGCACTAAGGACGAACCCAGGAACCAGCGAAGAAACGGGTCAACGGCGCCAAGAAGGACGTCCAGACCATCTACAGGGAGAAGCTGCAGGACACCAAGTCGACAGCACCCGAGAACATCGCCATGGAGAGAACCGTCTACTAGATCATCTTTCTGTAAGTGGCGGTTACGTTATACTAATACATATTGCCGATTTAAACCAAAGCCAGTTAAGACAGAAACTTGTGGAAAAAAAAAATTTTTTCAAAATAAATATATTCCACAAGAGATATTTCTTTCGAGATTTAGTGGGTATATTTTAGAGTCTTGTTCGCCGCGAAATTAGCAACATGCCGGGATTTAGGGGAGCGAAATCGAAACGCAGAATTAATTCGATAGAAACTACGATGCCCGGCGAAAGGGTGTAACCTGTAGCGGGCTTAGCTGCAGCCGTCGGAGACATCGTGTACGAAGCGCGCAGGGCATTGTCAGAGCTCTCGCCGTCGAGACGAATCCCCGCAGCCAGGCAGGCGGCCCTCGCAGGCCGACTGGGCGCCGAGTTTGGCGTGAACCCACTCAGGGGCGCGTCTTATCGAGATCACAGTAGTATCGATAGCAACGACGTGTTTAATATGGCAACTGGCGAAAGAACGCCTGAAAGCGTAATCGAGGACAGGGTCGAGCGGGAAATAGAGAACATGCGTACGATAGATCGCATAGGATTCCCGGCAGCAACCGGTACGGCAGCCCGGTCGGTACCCGCAAGAGTACGCGATCGGTTGGAGGCGGTCGACCGGAGCCAACGCGAATTGGAAAGAGCTTGACGGCAGTGCGAAAGGCTGCAGCGCGAGCACGATCGAGGCCAACGCGAACTCGATCGCGAACTCAGGGAGGCTGAAACACCGTCGGCAAGACGGAATTTGGCGGATACGCTAAACGAGGTTAGTGCGGACGAGTACCAGCTCATCCACTCCTTAAGAGAGCAAATTGCCGAGCTCCAGCGACGGTTAAGAGGAAGCAGGGATGCAGGACTATCTGCCCCCGCACAGCCCCCGAGACGCACGCGGTTCGAGGAGACGCAAAGGCCCTCAAATATGCTTAGCCTCAGCCTCGGAATAAAAAAAGGTGAAAACGTTCGACGGCAAGGATTCGAAGGCGTTGCCGTTCTTCTTAAAGTCCTGTGAGACGATATTCCGCAGGGTAGCAGAGGAGGAGCATGACACCCTCCTGGAGTTAATAGTCATGAGTAAGTTAGAGGGAGCGGCAGCAAGACAACTGCAGCACAAAACCATCGGTATCATGGCGCAAATCAAGAGCGAGTTGGAAGCGTTGTACGGGCAGTGGAAGTCTCTGGCCGTATTGCAAATGGAGTTCAGCTCCCTCCGGCAGGGACAGAACGATGACATCGCCTACGCGGCAGTAACGGAAAGAATTACGGTAGACATCGCCGAAATACTCTGCGAACCGTTGGAAACAGAGAATCAGAAGATCACCGTCGACAGTGTCACCCGACGAAGCGCACAGGCCTACTTCGAAAACGGCCTGCACGGCCAGGTGCAAGTGCTGGTGCGTGCGAGAAATTACCAATCGCTGCATGACTCTGTGGCAGGGGCCACAGAGATAACCAACGTAGTGCAGCCAAAGGGAGGGGTAGGTAGAGCACTAGCCACCTCAGAAGGTCCCTAGGCGCACCATCCCGGCAGGGAGAAAATTGTTTCACGTGCGGAAAAGCTGGACACATGGCTCGAGACTGCACCCGGGATACGGGACCAGTAAGCCTACCCAGTGAAAACAAATCAATCCACAACGTGGAATAACCTACAATTACTTCCAGAAGAAAGGCCACATGTGGAAGGACTGCCGGAAGAGACTGTCGCAGAATAAACGCGAGCCAACGCAGCCGCCCCGACAGCCAAGAAACGCAGGCTACAAAGATGCAAGAAATACGGTAACCGCGGGGTCAGATCCAGCCACTGCAGGCGTTAACACGCTGGGCGCACTAAGACTGACTACGCTAACTGTCTAGCAGAGACCTGCGTGCAAGCAGAAGAATATAACGCTGCAGCTTCTACAAGTAACGCTGCCGGCGTCGAGTGCCACCGCCAGCAACTTCGATATCGATGACCCGTTGGCCACGATCGGGGTACTCACCCTCAAGGCGGACACCGGAGCGCAGTGTAGCATAATCAAGGAAGGCTGTCTCAAACCAGAGACCATGGTGAACGACTGCACCGTAGAGCTGCAGGGGGTGGCGGGCGAAAAATTCACCCCCCTCGGGATAGCTAAAATTGTGCTCGAGACACCGGCTTTAAATGTAAAGCATTAGTTCTACATCACTCCGAACAATGTGCCGTTGAAGGTCAACGGACTACTTGGCATGGACTTTATCAAGGAGCATAAAGCGGATATCCTGCATGGCGAGATGCTCAAGTTGTATGGGCACTGCATGCTGCTACGGGACGGCACGAACAGGATATATTCGTCGCCATGCAGTAGAACTGCCGCCACATGCAAGTACATAGGCCTGCTTACAAAGATAAATCTTCCTTCCGGAAACGGGTCTAACATGGATGCCGCCAAGGAGAATAAATTTGTCGGACTACCTATAAGGAGCGGAATCAGCCGAGGCAAAGTAGCGAGATTCCATTATTAATTATATTATATTAATTGTGTGCTGAATATGAACTTGAGACAGCGGTGCGTGCAACGTAGTAACAGCTACGCAGCACGACACGCCGATGCCATTGAGTTCGAAAATGTGTGCGTAACTCACTGCAACCACTCAGCACTGTATTGCAGAGTAGTTGCAATGAATTAATAATGAGAGCACTCTCAGTAAATGTTGCAGGAGTGCTGGTCCATGTGAACTCAGCTACGCAGTCAGCACTGCGTAGCACAATACAAACAGATATTGAGGCTGTACAAATGAACTGCGTATAGTCACTGTACTTTCCCAACAGAATTTCTGGAGGAAAGTACAGTGAATAGACCACACCGGTATAATTGTATTAATTATACCGGCTAAAGCAAGTGAGGAGAGCATGATGCCGCATGTGCTGCAGCGCATGCCACGAGTGAGCCAAAGTGGTGATGCACCGTATTTCTCTTCTCACTGACATTGAATTTCTACCAAATTATGTCAATGTACTCTTACCTTGAGCAAACGAGTCCTGATGAGCGAGATGTTGAGCGAGTCCGATGTATAAATGTCCGAGGAAAATGCTTGAGTCCTATGGATGCGCGTGCTGTCCAGTGGATGTGTGTCGCAAAAGTGCCGAATTCTCAAGATGGCTGCGAGTATGAAAGTTTTGTTGGGCGCTGGAGTCAGTTGAGCGAGATAGCCGGTGAGCGAAACCGAAGTCAAGCGAGAGAGACATCCTCTCGCTCGACGCGGCGTGCCCACGAGGCACATCCTCGGCTTCGCGAAGCCCATGCTTCGGCTATCTTCGACTCAACCGAACACCGCGTAGTAAAGCAGCGCAACAGGTAGGCGCACGACGATTATCGATCGCCGTGCGCCAGCTGATTTTCCAACACTATGAGAGCCCAAACGAGAGCAGAGAACGTAGTCTGTGAGTCGGAAGAGGACAGCACTACGAGGCAAGTAGGCACAACGAACAACCACACAAAGCGGAGGACCGAAGATACCCCGTATAGCCATGGTAGCTCGTCGGAGCGAGAGGTCGAGATCGCCCACGAGACAGAAAAGGACGGCAAGAGCCCGGGTACGGACAGCCGTACAAACCGGAAAGCCGAAAATACCCCGAGCCAGCCCAGCACAGCATGGCGGACCCGCGAGGCCCCGGAAGGCCGCGAAAAGCAAACGTTGCAAGGCCGCTCGAGACAGAGAGCGACCCAACGGCGGAGCTACCGGTGGGCACAGCGAGCGACGAAACTGCGGACAGAGCACCGCAAAGGCCTGCTGAGGAAGCGAGGCACGGTGGGGCCCGTAGCTCACAGACTTCCAGCAGCGCGGACGAAGGCAGCGTTATAAAAAAGTGCGGCGACTGCCGCAGTAGCGTAGCCATTTCTTTTGCCGATGACCGCCAGAAAATAATTAGAGAATACCACGACACCCCCATAGGAGGGCATCAGGGTATACGGCGTACGTTACATCGGATCCGGACCAAGTACGACTGGCCCGGCCTGAGAAGGGATTTGGAAAATTACATATCGTCCTGCGAATCTTGTCAAACGAACAAAATTAGGAAAAGGGAATGAGTACCGATGGTGGTAACAGACACCCCATCAAGGTCATTTGAAAAACTAGCGGTCGATATCGTAGGACCGCTACCTGAAAGCGCGTCTAGGAAAAAGTATATACTCACTATCCAGGACGCACTTACAAAGTACAGTGCGGCGATACCACTGCCGAATCAGGAAGCATCAACAGTCGCAAGAGCACTAGTCGAAGAATTAATTTGCCGGCACGGAACGCCAGAAATAATATTATCGGATCAGGGTACGAACTTCCTCAGCGCGACCTTCAAGAAAATGTGTCGACTGTTGCGAATTAAGAAGATACAAACAATGGCCTATCATCCCGAATCGAACGGCGCATTAGAGAGGTCGTATCGCACCCTCGCAGAATATCTGAAAATTTTCATAAGCAGGGATCAGGGAAATTGGGACGAGTAGCTACCGTGCGCAATGTTCACGTACAACACCACTCTACATACGGGGACCGGACTGTCTCCTCACATGTTGGTGTACGGACGCGAGGCTGAGTTGCCGACCGCCGTGAAACAGGAGCACCGCGGCACCTATGCCTACGATGATTACGTCCACGAGTTACGCAAGCGATAACGCGCCGCATGGTCAGTAGCACGCGACAACCTGGAAGTCGCGAAAAGACGGTCAAAGAATACGTATGACCACGGCGCACAGGTGCAGGAGTACCGCGTCGGCGCACGCGTACTTCTCCGTGACGAGACGGTGCGCAGGGGGCGGTCAGCCAAGCTGACCCCGAAGTGGACGGGACCTCACGAAATAGTAGAGAAGAGGCCCCCCGTCAATTACGTAGTCCGGAAGGGACGTAAAATCCAGGCGGTGCACGCAAACCGAGCATTTATCGAGCACTAATAGATCAGGAATATATGAAATTATAAAAATTACCTATAGCTAATTAACAGATTAATTAAAGCTAAGATTAAATATGGGTAAGAACCCTTCAGGGCGCAAGGTGGAAACTTCAATAAACTAAGCAGAGTAGGGAATAACGCTGTATAATTGAGACAAACAAAAAACATTTTCCGATTAAGCATATAATGGTCGACGGCCTTGGAAGCATCAAGGCCATCATAGGAAATATGGACGCTGCCGATGCCTAAAAGCTCCACGAAGAGATTGCCAGAATAAAGGCCTCACAGCAGACCCTGCAGGAAGGGTAGAAAAACTGAAAATAAGAGGTAAGGACCACCTTCAGCCTATATAATGAAAGCGTGCATCATATACCATATGATGCAAAGGCCAACAATGGTAATGATGGAAAAGGCCAGCGAACAGGTCCTGCTGGCCCAGATACAGCGTAACAATCACACACTCAACGACAACCTGTACTATGTAACGAGGCGCCAACACTTGGAAGAGACGCTCAACGCGATAAGTATTGCAGTCGAGGCATTACTCATAGACGTACAGGAGTTGGTGCGGCTGGTAAACGACATAGCTAGTGGTAGGGCCAGAGCAACGTCCCTGCCGCCAAGAACGCTCACAAGACACCTCGTCGACGCACTACCACACCTATCGCAACGAAGGCAACGCGGTAGTGCTCGTGCGAGAGATACCGCTGATCGGGCAGCAATAGTACTGTATACAAAAAGTACCGTATACAAAAATACTTTCAAAATTGCAAGGTACTGAACAAATCTTACATTTCCCCGTCGACACACCCTAAAATTTTGGTTACAAACAACGCACCCTGCGAAGTCCTAAAATACGCGAAAATGGACACAAATAACTGGAATACTGGCTTTGATAGGCGTATGTATTGTAACCGCCCGAGATTTCAGCGTGAAAACAACAGGGCGAACATCTCAAATCATCCGTTAAGATTACTTTCCTCCGTACGCCCTAAAGTTTAAGGAAATAGAGGTGAGGCACCTCCGACACGCAGCGAGGAGGAAGTTTCACTATCAAGCGTGTTGCGAGATCCAGAGGGGCTACAAAAGCTCAGAGATTCGAGCAGAAGCCTTGGTCGGCTTCCTTCTGTTTAAATGTTACAAGTACAAACGGAAGCGGACACCGACAAGGACAACCGAGGCAACGACCCGGGCAGCAGCCGAGGTGAACATCAACCTCTAGCCGCTCGGCACGAAAGACGATAAGAAGCAAAAGGAAAACTTCATCGTTAACAAATGAAGATTGTATTGTCTGTTATATTGTCCAATATATAAAATATCAGATTATAAGAGGAAATACGAGAAACCAATCGTTACATTGTTACATTGACATTTAAATAGACAGCGGAAAGTTACCGTTGCCTATAATAAATACTTCCTTTTATATAAATTCGCGTTTTCATCAATTACTCGAGATCCATCTACTAATCGGCAAACGATCCCAACAAATAATAACTTTTTAATATTATACCGAATACCAAATAATCCAATTACGCGGTACCGGCATAACACCTCTTCCTTATTTTCGATTGCAATTTTTAAATCTAACGCGTCTTATAAATTTTGCGGCTTGCCGTCGCCGCGCTACCCGTCTTCCCCTCGCCGCCGAGCGAGGCCAGCTGGTTGCTGACCTGCTGTTTTCGGCAGCGAACTAATTCCAGAGCCCTGACGTAGCTAGTTTTTCTCACATGTCCGGGTGCGATGGCCTAGTGCCCGCTATACTCGGTGCTTCCGAACGTGATTTCGGCTCTTATAATCGTTCGACAGAATAGCGTAGGCTAAGGTTTGTAACTATGTCACAACTTATTGAAGGGAAAAAATTAAAACTCCAGCGGTCAGCAGTGTCGAAGGTGTAACGAACTACAGTTATTTTATTTAAAATGTTGCCTTCCGGTGTACTTAGGATCCTAATTTTTTTTATGATGATACGTAAATGATTCTGCTTAAGTGGACATCATTTCTGAAAGGTATATTATTGTATTTATCCTGAAAAATAATATTGTATTGTTTTCGATCGGATATAATGCCGCTCTGTGGGTCGAACATTAATTTGTTATTTATGCATCGAAAACTGTTTCAATTTTGAAACGTTCAAATGTATTGAACTCTATGAGATGACAGTTAATATTATTGCAACTTAATATTACCATAGATAGTATAATAGTTATGACGCCAGAAATAATATGTTTAATAGGACAAACTAGAAAACGTAAACTACGATTACTAGAAAACGTAAACTACGAGATGACAGTTAATATTATTGCAACTTAATATTACCATAGATAGTATAATAGTTATGACGCCAGAAATAATATGTTTAATAGGACAAACTGGGAAACGTAAACTACGATTACTCGATCGAAACCACGTGACAGTGGTGGGTCTCTTCGATCGGGATAGGGACAGTGCTAATTCCTGAAGGTCTAACTCTCGTAATTAATAATATATATTTTCTCATAATAATATCGATGTAATGAGGTAATGTGATCCTGAGTATCGCATATCTTCCCGCAATTGAAGATTGCAGTTAATCGACATCAACAAACCTTCGTTACACAGAGGCATCGTTTTGGCAGTGGCAATAGTCCACTGTTTAATCCACATGAAACTGTCTTTTTTAAATACTGTTCTACTCATGGCTGCTGAGATGATAAAGCACGATTGAAAGGATTTGCATTACTTGGCCTGTGGCTGTTCAAACAATTAAAGAGATCATTCATTATATTACAAAAATTCACGGTGGCTGCAAAAGCGACATGTTTTAATTTGCCGGTAACGAGTCCTGTATGCAACGCCGCAGAGACAGACGCACTGAAGATTTACATCCCGAGGCTGACTGTCATTTGTTGAAAATTATTTGGTGCAATGTGTCGATCGCTTATTTTTAGTGCTGCTTTACTAACGCTATTTCGCATGAGTCCTCATGATTCGATAAAGACCTGCCACGAAATTTTCTCGCCATTGATCACGATGTCTTTGGCAAGCAAATTGTTCCTAATACTTTTCGACAAGTGAGGAATGTCGAACGTGAAGAATATTTTTCGTTCCCCGCGATGAAAAAAAGGTTCCTAGACAGTCACACCTAGCGCAGTTACGACGGCCCAATTTGCAGATCCCTGGTCGCAGGCCGCGGCTTTAATTATTAACTCGATTTAATGGACTTTATCTATTACGCTTTAAATCAATGAATTTAAGTTTTCGTTGCACACGTTCCCACGCGAGGTAACGAAAGCTATCGGCTGCTTCCCCGGGTACTTTAGGCCTCTCAGCATAAACACTAGAGCGGTCGGCTTTAGGATTGTACTCTAAAAGCCACTTTATGCTCATCTCACCCCACATGAGAACGTATTGTCGTTCGTTGTCTATCATCGTCTTGGTCTTCGTCGCTAGTCGGTAAAATATTCCGGGAGTTATGCCAGGAGTTACATTTAATTCATTGATCCATAGCCTTATCAAAGAAATGCACGGTAAAGCAAACTGCTTTTTCTCTCGGAGATAGACGTATGCCTTGGGCGATATATAATATAAAGATAATGCAAATTGTTATTCTTGTTTGGACCAGCGGGCTTGTGCTGTGTGTTTTATTTGCATCTTAAGAAAAGCTTACTGCTCATCATTTAATGAATGTACGGATTTTCTAGCAGTTACAAAACTCGAATCATTTTTAGCTGCAGCTTGAAGCTGCTTAATCTTTTATGTACGTCTGTTAATTTCTTCCCGGAGTGATTTTATGACGCGGCCTAGCTGTCCTGCATTCGGCGTGACCGTTCTAAAACCCTTCGCATGCGGGCGATTTACCGATGATGTTGAGTAATCCTTGGTGTTGAGATGTTTTCAACTGAAATATATTGATGGTGGGATGAGTACGGACTCCTGACAGGTGAAAAGAAACCAGACATACGATGTTGACAGAAAAAATGGTCTATATTCATTCAAATATACTACAGAAAAATATATAATTAAAACTGAGCACTGAATCTACAGGGTGAACTGCACATACAATTATATTAATTGCGTGCCGTGTTAATAAAGTGTGAGGGAGTATGAAAGCAACCCGAGCTGCAAAGCACGTCACGAAGTGAGACGAATGAGGATGCACGTATGAGTAATTTTACCGTCACACTGAGTGTAACATATATGTGTAACATATTCCATATACCAATATAACTTGCTGGTAAAACAATTACTTTCATGTCATGGAAACGAGAGAAAGAGAGAGTATATTTCTTGAGAGCGACTCACCCCACTCGGTTACTCGTATATTTCGTCCGTACGCAAGACAACTAGATCGCTGTTCAGACCTCCCGCAAAGGCGTTTATCGTTGCGTGGAGAGTCGACCAGCCTAGCTTTTCTGCAGGAGAAGCTTTATTGCAACTCAATTCAGTCTATCTCTTTCTCGTTTTTTTGTCTATTTTTCGCTATTTTACTGTAAATTAATCCTAATATTTCCTTTATCCTTTCTATATATGCATAACCTATTCTATACCTAATATATATATTATAACAGAGTTACATGCATGAGCGCAGGGAGGAATGCGATAATAATCGATATAACAGAGTTATATTCTCGAGCATCGAACGTTATTTCGAACAGCTAGAAGAGCACGAATAATATTTAAGAGATCTCGAAAACACCTGTGCGACAGACTCGGTATAGGCGTACCGAGTTTTGCGGGCAATAGGCCATCGCCCCTAATGCAAAAACTAGAGCTGTCACCGCACCGAAATTCCCTCGCTGACGTAAACAGCGGGTCAGCGACCAGCTGGCCTTGCTGGGTGGCGAGGGGAAGGCGGTGAGCGCGGCAGCGGCGTACCGCAAAAGTCAGGAAATGCGTTATATTTAAAATTATGATGGAGAAATAGGCAGAGGGGACTGAGGCGAGGGGAGGCGTATAAAAGGTCGGTGCGGGGCGAGAGAAGGTCTCTTGGCGAAATAGTTTAAACGGAGGAGGTGGGGAAATCGAGAACATAAAAATTCTAATTAAAGATAATAATTCCAGAAGTTTTTCAAATCATATCTATCTGGGAGTCTGCAGTCACTCCGGGAAAATAAAAACCAGTGAGTGGTGGCTATAGCCGAGGAAGTGCCGAAATCATAAACGATAACGAATAATAATTGTAGAAATTATCTAATATCCACAATGTACGTAATAGATAAGTTAAATAGAGTAGATGCGTAGGAGAATTAATACAAGTAAGTGAGTAGATTGTAAGCATTTTGTATTAAAATTAGTGCATCGAAATAAGAGCGTAGAATAAGATGAAATGGTATGGACTTTTAAAACCGACGATATAAATAAGAGTTGCAGGCATCGTGTGCGTAAAAGGAAGACAGAGAGAAAGTGAGACGGGAATAAGTGAGAAAGAATTGTACACAGAGTTTATACACTCTGTCCAAGTAGTGAACTTGTGCGTGAGGCGGTATATGTGTGGGTAGCTAGGGAATACCAGGGCGTCAACGCGTCATCAAGGTACGAGCCCGAGAATTCCGAGAATTTATGTTCAAATAAGAAGAAATTATAAGAAAATAATCGTAGGAATTCCCGAATCTCAACACAGAGTGGAATATAGAATTAGGAAATGTAGAGGATAAGAAATAGGTAGAATTAAGATGCACAGGATTAATGAATTTGAATAAACAGAGATCGTATAGGAAAATATAAATGATAAACTATGTGCGAGTGAAATAAGAGTGTAAGAGAAAGAATTGTAAGTAGAGTTGATACACTCTACCAAAGGAGCGAATGCGTAGTAAGATAGCGAGTGAAGCGAGATACTTATGCAACAGATATACAGTGATACCGTTTGACGAGAAGCGAGAGAAAGCATAATAAGAGTAAAAGAGAAAGAATCGTAAATAGAGCTGACACGCTCTATCGAAGGAGTGAGTGCGAGGCAAAATAGCCAGTGGTGCGATATATATCTGCGCATCGAATATACAGTGATACCGTTCTACCGGACCATAACAGACTTCCGAATAATACTGAGAATTCATGCACCCGAAATAATATAATAAATTGTGGAAATAATCGCTAGAATTACCAGTTTAAAAAGATGATTACGAAAATTTTAAATGAACGTAATTAAAAAGTGACGTTTTTTATGAAACTGTTTTTTTTTTTAATAAAGCATCACTATCAACCACCATGAAGTCTCAATTAATTAGTTATGTGTCGAGCCCAAATCCCCACGATAAATAACAATATATGTTAGCGATAAAAAATTACCGTTACAATATGATGGTATTTTTACTATCGATTCCAATATTTTACGAGAGACTTATTAATATAATCTCAAGAGGAAAAAGGAAATTAATTCTGATATACTGATCTTTCTTCTATGACCCGATTACAACTGGGAAGCTCATTAATTTAATGTGGATTGTACTCGTTTTCGAGTGGCAGCCCTGGGTAGTTTCAATATGGAAGCATAATTGTTCTCTTTGCTGCTGATAATTTACCTAAAGTATTCATGTGAACACTTTAATTGTCATAAATCTTTCGTTTAAATCAATAGTTCCTCTACTTTTGTTAATTATTTCGCTCAAATAATAATTGTTCATGATTTCATAAGAAAGAGAGAGAGAGAGAGAGAGAGATTGTTTTATTATGCCTTGGCAAGCCTTTGGCACATATTTATGACAATAATATAATATAATATAATATAATATAATATAATATAATAGATATAATATAATATAATATAATATAATATAATAATATTTTTATAAACTAGAATAAGGTTTGTTAAATCTAATGAGTTTGGTATATACAAAAATTTAATTAAAACAATAACAATCTTATAATAATAAACTTAAAAGTAATTCTAATAATTATAAAAATAAGAATAAAAATAGAATTAGGTTATAAGTTGCAAATTGATATCGACTGTCACTATACTGTTACTATGCTACCGTGAACAAAATAAAAACTAATTTACATCAACATGATTAAAAAGGTGAGCATGGAGACGAATCTTAAGCAGTTCTAGACTAGAAGACGAAGTGACATGCGATGGTAAGCTCTCCGAAAAATAAATGTCAGAGAGAGAAAATGCGTTTCTATAAGTAGTTGTGCGATGCTTTGGCACAGAAAAAGTCGATTGATGTCTCCTTAACTGACGTTCTAGAGCAGGGGTCTCCAAACTACGGCCCGCGGGCCGAATGTGGCCCGCGGACAGATTTTGGACTATTTCACTTTTTACCACCGGCAACAATGATAATATGGTTTTGGCCCTCGGAACTTACTGGAGTAATCAGTATGGCCCTAAGGCTGAAAAGTTTGGAGACCCCTGTTCTAGAGTATCCCTTTGTTGACTGAACAGAGCCAATAAATATGTTGGTGCTTTCTGATGTATAATGTTATACATTGAAATACCAAGAAAATACAGACGCCGCGATTGAACTGTAAGCCAGCCAAGTTGTCGCCTGTACGGAGTGATATGAGTATCGCATCGAAGGTCGAAAACAAAACGTATACAGTAATTGATGAGACGTTCTAATTTTAAATTCAATTCCTCAGTCAGATTGTTATAAACTAGGCAGCAGTAGTCTAAAAGCGGAAAAATTAAGGAAATTATCAATGATGATTTTAATTCTTGAGAAAGGGCCATGCGATGAAATTTTAACCTTTTGCGGACGAGGACTTTTTCAGCCGAGTGAGGGTAGCAGGACGAGGCGATTTTTGCATATATGTCGAGTGTGTGTTGCATGGTACGATTGAATGATATCCCATATAAATTAGCTTACAAAAACGTTATATTTCAATAGTTTATCTATATTTACACCTTTATGAATATAATTTTAGAAAAGTTAAGATCTGTAGTTTCGTTTAGTATGATAATTTATATAACATTCACCAAGATGCATCCTTGGCTTATCTGGACATGTGTCGCAAAAATAAGTCGTCTCATATCTTCCCCCTGATTTGTTTCGACTGGAACAAACTTTGCAATCCTTCTTTGTGCCAGTAAGTATTACATGTAGCTTTCTGTTTAGACGAATTTCTTCAGAGTTGCACGTCGAAGGTCTATCTCGTGATTGACGAAAATCTCTTCTCAATTTGTGAACTAAAATTTTACGAACGTTCAAATGTGGCACTGGTTTTTCGTTTCTCTGTTTTTTTGCATTTTTGTAGAGAATGTATGAATTAAAAACAAACTTTTGACAGGGTTCAAACAAAATCACTCGATATAAATTTCTCTTATGCTTTAGCCACGATCGCCGAATGTCAACTGATGCTCGAGCCATTCTCAAAGCTGCAGTCTTAGAAAAATGTTTATTAATTAATTTTATCTTATCTCTGAACTGATGTGTCTTTTCACACTTCGTAAGAAAGAACACAAACACCTAAGGAACCTTTCCAAGCATGAAAAGATCATTCGCCTCGGTTGAAGATAACGAAATCTAACATAAACACCGACTGGCGCCTCTCACTCACCACTCGTCCAGCCACGCAAAAGGTCGTGGCGAGGGAGAGTCGCCTCTCGTCCGCAAAGGGTTAACCTATAGACAGCAAAGTGGACTTTTTTTGAGATATGTAAAACATGAGATTTCCAAGATAAATTACAGTGCATGATCACTCCTAAGTTCCTAGCTTCAGTAACGAACGGAATATTCACTCCATTTAAAGAAACCGGTGGTAATATTGAGAAATCGAGTTCACGTGTATACGCATTGCTACCGAATATAAGAACTTTTGATTTGGCAATGTTTAATTTTAGACCATTTGAAATTGCAAAGTTGGCAATGGCTTCAACGTTCTCAGTAATTAACCTTATTCCTTCATTTATTTGAGACGGGAGGCAACTAAGATATATCTGTGTATCGTCAGCAAATATCGTGTGCTGTGAGTATTGAAGTCATGAAGTACTAATGTCATTAATATAAAGAGAAAAAAGAAGTGGACCTAGGACGGAACCTTGCGGTACGCCTGCTGTAGTAGGTAACCGGCTGTTGTAGAAGTTCCATGGTCGTCAATAACTGCTTGAGTTCTTCCAGTTAAATATGAAAAAATCCAATCAAGAACTGGTTCTGCAAGGCCCACTTTTTTAATTTCGCAAGAAGTTGTAAGTGCGGTACACTGTCAAATGCTTTACTAAAATCAAATAAGATTAGAATGGTAATATGCCTTTCATCCACATTGCGCCTCACATCGTCACACACACACGTAGTAATGCTGCTTGAGTACTGTGGTCGCTACGATATCCCGATTGACGTGGATCAAAAACTTGGTTCGATTCAATCCAGTCAGTGATCTGCTTATGAACCAATCTCTCAAGCACTTTTGAAAGTTCACTAAGGTTAGCTATCGGCCTAGTATCAGATGGGGAAAGAGGTGTTTTAATTTTGGATAACGGTCGAAGAAAAGCCTTTTTCCAACACTGAGGGAACTTAGATGACTGCAAAGAATGGTTAAACATAGTTGTTAGCAATGAGCACGAAACCTCAATAAACTTATTTATTAGGAACAAAGAAGTACCATCTGGACCTGCTGCATATGACTTAGAACTAGAGTTGGTAGAGATAATAAATTGTACTTGGTTGGACGTGATTTCAGGAAAGTTGAATAAAGGGCGAACTGGTTGAATTAATAAACTGATCGTGCGAAACTCATCGTATGAACAAGGCGATAATTGGCTGGATACAGCGGAATAAAAAGAATTGAGCTCTTCTGGTTAAAAGAAATTAAGTGGTGAAGTTAAACACGACTTGGCTAAACCAAGAGTCGCCAGCTCTTTCCACAATTTATTCGGATCTGTTATGGTTGACAATCTCTAAAGATGGTACTCACTTTTCGCATGTCTTAACCAACTAAAATATACGAGAAATGACATGCTGGTGTATGAGACACTTTGCGTCTGTTTTCATTGGGTACGAGAGAGAACGCACCATCAATTTAGACGAGTGCGAGAAAGATAGCATGATAACCCCAGTTTGTGATTGGTCGCTGAGCTGGAGCCAACTCAACGACACAGTTGCCTGTGTCAGAATGCTGTCAGTGAGGACACACAAGCAGTGGTGATACAAGCGCCCCTTTAACACTGGGGTGATTACTAGGCCCGATCACCCCAGTATTAATCGCTTCAAGCGGGCTATAGGCTTTGGAGTTCTATATGACTCGGTCTTCGTTGGTGCTGTCTATCCCACTATCCCCCCCCCCCCCCCCCAGGCGTTCCAAATTGATAAATTAACTTGAGGATCAACGACTGATCAACACATTCACGATCACAAATACAAATAGCAACGAAAATAGAATTAATAGTACGCAATTAATAGTTCAAGCAAGAAGTCAGCACAGGAATAAAAGGTTATGTTCATTACTCGCACCCGCGACACTGATCTACAGCAGCGTCCGACTAGTGGCGGCTTCGAGAAACAAGAAAATATATTTAGCTCAGTTCCCCTACCGCCGGAAATTTGGACGAGCTTCATGCCTTGTATGTAAGACCATATAGATAAATCAGTATCTATAAGAATTGAGTCAGACACTCGTGGACAATGAAAACCGTATATTTATGATATCTCGTTTACAGTAAATAGTAATACTCGTAATTTGTAAGGCGTGTGTTGGACAGGCGTGCATAGACAAGAGGCACGCTACAAGTAGTAGTGGTAAGCACGCTGCTTGCAATCAACACCAGGGGGGGGCCAACTCGCACCGTGAAGGGGTAACGAATCGACGGTAACGCCAACTACCTGTGGTCTCACCTCTGAACGAACTAAAACGAGTCACGTGACGCGGAGTGTGAAAGTGAGCCAGAGTGCGACAGACAAAAAAAAGTTGCTGCCGTTGTGTTTTTTAGACTTTTAAAAGTTTTTGTGATTTAAGTTTGTTTAGGTTTTCCTGTGTAACATCATGGTTAAAAGGTGTTGCGTACCAGGCTGTAAATCCTCTTCACGGGTTCCTAACCATAGGATACCCAAAGAAGATTGGAAAGCACAAGCATGGCTAAGCAGAATCGGATTGAACAACATGATTGGTAAGTCTATAACAAATCAATGAAAAATTTGCATTGTTTAACCCTTTGCACTCCAGCCTAGTAGGGCATATAGGCTTTAATGTCGCAAATACGGCGACAACGGAGTGCAAAGGGTTAATATGCTAATTACATGGTCAAGTTAAATTTTGATGTCACAGATGCACCAAGCGAAGAAAAGAGAAAATTAAGAATTTGTTCTCTACATTTGGCAGACGAAACGATAGTTTGTCATGGGCAAAAACGATGTCTTATGGACAATGCAATGCCTACATTATATTTATCAAATGTAAGCATTGCAGTGGATTGTGCCAGTACTGACAGTACTATAGAGAATTCTGAAAATGTTAGAGACAATTCTAATTTTGAGCCAGTGGGTCTCCGACCTGTAAACGTTTTGACAATTCGTTCTACAAATGTTTATAATATTCGTAACAAGGTGAAACGTTGTCGAGCACTACTTAAAAATCAAAAGCGTGTTATCCAACGCACGAGACAACGAACACTGGAGCATAGCAAGAATGAGGAAACATGGGACAAGATAACAGCGGATTTTCCTAGCATCCAGAAAATGTTCCTGAATATGATATGTAGCAACTTTAAACGTGCCCCACAGGTATGTATATATTTAGATATTTAGGCCTGTATTCTTAACTTTCTTTTATTAAATATATATATTCATGTTTATATGCGATTCAGATGCCATCTATACTCCTGCAACAAGTGAGTCTTAATGAGTTATGAGTAACCAATGAGAATGAGTAACCATTACATAAGTAACATCCTTTTTATATTTGGAAAGTTTCATACACTATTATTGCATGCTTATATGTTACATAACAATATGTTTTTTGATATATGTATTTATATATGTTGCTTTTTATAGTATAGTTGTCAAAAAGTGACATATATGAATAATATTTTGTTTTTGATGTCTAGTAAAAGTTTGTATAGTAGTAGTAGTTGTAGAAATTTTTTTGCGTAGTGCATGTCTACAATAATAAATAACAGGTTTTATGGCGTGTGTCTACTAACAAATAAAATAGTTATTCCATATTCTCATTTCATCTTTAATATAATAGGGACATCGATACGAAACGAAACGAAAAGCTTTGGCTCTGACGCTATATAAAACGATGGGGAAGCGTGCTTACACATGTTTGCGAGAAGTTTTTCCTGACATTCCATGCACACAAACACTAAAGTCGATGCTTCATAAGATACCTTTGGTTCCGGGTTTGAACTCTTTGATCTTGAGACATTTGGAGAACATGTCTCGAAAAATGTCGAGCAAAGATAAAGTATGCATACTGATGTGGGACGAGATATCAATTCAATCAAAAGTCATGTATGATACTCGAAAGGATATCATATGTGGCTTTGAAGATTGGGGCAACAACCGTACTAATAAATTGGCAGACCATGTATTAGTTTTTATGCTGCGTGGTCTAAACACTGGCTGGAAGATGCCTATTTCATATAATTTTTGTGTAAAAGCCACTAACAGTATACAATTACTGCGCTGTATCAAGGAGCATGTAAATGCAATACACAAAGCAGGCTTCCGCATAGTTGCAACTGTATGCGATCAGGGATCTCCAAGTGTCTCTGCAATGAAGCAATTGCCCCTACAGACAGAAATGAACCGCCATTGCGAAAGAAGAGCACTAAGTAATTAATGTCCACTTGTAACTATATAGCATATATGAATCACATCTTATGTATTATGTTTTATTTGCAGCCTCAACTTACGAGATAGGAAAGTACGAAATTGTGCATTTATTTGATCCTCCACATCTTGAGAAGTGTTTTCGGAATGGCTTATTAACAAAAGATCTTGCGATGAGCTGCGAAAATAACATACCGAGTCGTATAGCATCGTGGGATGTCATCAAGACAGCATGGATTATTGACAGAAATATTAATACTATTCGGCCACTATTGAAGAAAATTACTAAGGAACATATAATGGAAAATAAAATAAAGAAAATGCGTATTAAATATGCAACGCAAGTTCTAAGTGGAACATTAGCGAGCTGTATTGAGACTTTTGCAAGGTTTAAATGTAAGTAGTAATATCATTATTGTATAGTAAGGAAAGATACACATGCATATATTGTTATACAAATATACATATTAAGAATAAATTTGTTTTATTAAAAACAGGTGGAGCAACAATGGAAGACGAAAGTACCATTACAATAGACGAAGAAGAAGGTATTGCTACAGCGGAAATGGTTAATTTTTTAAATGATCTCTTTGACTCCGTAAACGGTACTGCGAATAGTGACAATGAATTGCGATGTGAAGTAACTGTGGATAGTGCGCACCATGCATTTTGGTCAGACGCGAAAAATGTATTAAGAGGTATGTGTTATGTGGACAAGCTTACGCATGAAATTGTTAGAGCGGGTCCTACGTTAAAAAATTGGATCTCAACTGTAGAGGGTTTCGAAAAATTGTGGGAGATATTGAAATGTAATTACGATTTTAAAAGTCTAAAAACGCGTTATTGTAATCAAGACCCAATAGAAAATTTTTTCAGACAAGTAAGAAGTCATGCCGTTCGAAATATAAACCCAACACCTCGGTAATTTGAAGACTCATTCGTAACTTTACTAGTGAATAACATGAAGTCTATTAAGATTGTTGGTGGTAATTGCGAAACAGATGAAGATACCTTCATGCTGCATTCATTGGAAGAATATTTAGAATCTGAGCCTGAACTTGAAAATGCTGATGTGAGTAATGTGAGCGAAAACGAGGAAGACGACGAACCGGTTGAAATGGAACGAGTAGATGCGCGCGATGATTCATTTGTATTAGATTATGGTAATGATATTATTAATTCTATCATAAAACGGTTCAATAACTGCGAAGAATGTAATAATTGGCTTAGAAATAGTAGCTTCTTTTCTACTTACTCGAAACAAATTATACATAGAGTATTTAAATTACTAAAAACGCGAAGCCATCAACGAAATATTCTCAAAGTGTTACTACAACACTTTGAGAATTGGGAAATAAACATCGAGTGCCATGAGTGCGTGGAGCATTGTGGAAACATGTTTATGACGATGGTTCACGTAATCGCGGTTAAAATATTAATATGGTGGTGCGATAAAAAAAATTTAGTTAGTAATTTTATTACATTGTTATGAATGTATTAATGAAAAAATATCAATAAACTATAATTTTCACCTATATTCCTTGTTATTTATAATCATACCTTTACAAATATAATCAAATATTTATATATATATAGGGGTTCGCGTTCCCATGAATTTCAATATCCCGCCCAATGTCACGTGACTGTTTTTAGTTCCTTCAAGTGAGACCAAGGATAGAGGCGCTGAAAATCGAGACCATTTTTCCAAGAGGGGAGTTGCCCCCCCCTGGTCAACACTAACAGCGAGAGACAAGATGGCTGGATGCGGATGAACTTCTTGCTAGAAGTCTGAACGTGGAGTTAACATTTGCTTCCGTCGGTGGCGTGGCGGTGCATCAGAGGTGCATGTACGCCGTGTGGAGGATGGTGAAGCTAGTTGCGTTGGGTGTGGTGGCTTGGTCGGTAATAGGTGGTTTAGATTGGCGTGACGGAGACGCCACAACCGTGGCCTAGGCTACCATGTAATGTATGTTCTTTGACTTGGCTTCACAGGCTTATACAGGTTTATGGCCGGATTCGTATTTTAGCGTGCGTAGTTTTTTTCATTGTTCTTCATGTTCGGAGATTTATGCATCGAAAAAATGGCTCTATCTTGTGCAAGTAAGATTTTTTCTCAATTTTAAACTAACTTTGTGTGTTTTGAAATTATGAGAATGTTGGTTACATGTATGTCGAATATAATGTTCTAATTATTGAGACATGATCATGTGATCGCCCGGCCGGTTCGGAGTTTTCAACTTAAAAAAATATGGTTTTTGAGAATTTTTGTTAACCGCGTATTTTACTATTTATTTTTCCCTTTTATTTTGCAGTTTCGAACGAAGTGCCAGAGCATCCAGTCGTCTCCCCAGTGTCGGGGACAATATTCGAAAAACGTCTTATTGAAAAGTACCTATCGGAAAATGGCGTTGATCCTATAAGTGGCAAGGAACTTGCTATCGAAGACCTCATTGACATTAAAAGTAAGTGGTTGTTAACCTCTCTTTCTCTTCTGCTCCATGTTTGTTCCTAAATATACTTAACTTATAATTAACATTTAATATAACCTTATCAACAACACATATAATATTTGATAAAGGTCTTGTAGCTCATGAATAACACCATATTGCAAACGATTTATTCATAAAAGTTTTACTTAGTTTCTTTTAGTATAATCATTTATTTTATTACTTAAGAATTTGAGACAAGTACCTCTAGATGTGTATATTTTGTATTACCAGTAGATATGAACAATATAATGTATTAGGACTTGGAATAATAGCCAAGTTAACTTGGTTTCAAATAAATATTAGATACAATATTTATCAAGCATTCAACATTTACGAAAATCTTACCTAGCAGAGAAAATCATTTGTCATGAGGAATTGAGCTTTTCAAAGATGTTACAAGGCCTAAGACTGAAAAGAAAGAAAGTGTGAAGGAAATTAAGCTTAGTTGAGCTTTAATAGCACTTTAAAGCATTATTGTTCTCTCTTCAGGCTCTCCCATCGTTAAACCAAAACCCCCTAGCGCTACTTCAATTCCAGCTATACTAAAAATCCTGCAGGATGAATGGGACGCTGTGATGTTACATTCTTTTGCTCTGCGACAACAGCTGCAAACAGCAAGGCAAGAATTGTCACATGCTCTCTATCAACATGATGCTGCATGTCGCGTTATAGCCAGATTGACAAAAGAAGTCACTGCTGCCCGTGAAGCTCTTGCTACACTCAAACCTCAAGCTGGAATCGCACAGATTGTGACTATTCCGCAACCGGTCTGTTTTCTGGTCGACAGCGTGTTTTTAATATTTCTCTCTTTTTTAAGCATCCTTATTCCTAGTGATCAATATTGTAATGACAGGCAGTGGCAGTCGAGGCAGGAGGTGCAGCCACACAGCCAACTGAGCAGGCTGGAATCACTGAAGATGTCATTCAGAAATTGCAGGAGAGAGCAACGGTTCTCACTCAAGAAAGAAAACGACGGGGTCGGTCGATTCCGGAGGATCTCCTTCCGCAAGACAGTGTCCGTGCATTCCAGACACTTGCCTCTCATCCCGTGAGAATATGTTAACAATCAGTTTCGAAGAATTTTTGTTCTTGATCATCAAAATTCTATCAGCTAACTGCTAATAATTTACGTCACATAAATATTTTTTTGCGTAATTCTATCAAATGGAATGATGTCTATTTTTCGTCTTTTTCATTTAGCTGTCAATTTGGGAAGAGGCCCCAACTAGAAAACGCAAAATAGAGCCGCGACCAAACAATTACGCAAAAAAATGAAAAAATTTTTGTCATAGGGTTTACATTCTGCAAGTGTACCCGGAATTTTGGCAATTGACATACACGGCGCCGATACAAGTAAAATATTAACCGGTGGAGCTGACAAAAATGCGACGGTATTCAACAAGGACACCGAACAAGTTATAGCTATACTCAAGGGTCATACGAAAAAGGCATGGAACATGAGTGATTATTTTTGTAATGATTTGATTGATGGACAATGGATTATCATTAATAAGTGCGAATAGCTATAAACTTTATTTGATTGATATTATCTAAATGTATACTAATGGCTAATGACGGCAGGTAACAAGAGTAATATATCATCCTGACGAAGACGTAGTGATGACCGGATCACCGGACACGACGATTCGCGTCTGGAACGTTGGAACGAGTCAAACGACGCTTTTGCTCAGAGCTCACGACGCTCCAGTGACCGGTCTTTCGCTTCATCCCACTGGCGACTATCTCCTTAGTTCTTCGTTGGATCAGCACTGGGCATTCTCCGATATTCGCACTGGCAGATTACTCACTAAGGTAAATTTTTTTGCATTGCCCAGGAATCGCCTCCTGTCGACTCTTAACACTTACAATTTTTAATGATTCATGAAAATGTTTTTCTTGTCGTGAGAACCAATGCGACGTTCTAAGAATGCGATCGAGACATTTCCATCTCACCTTCAAAGCGCATCGATTGAATCGATTAAAGCTTTAATACCGGTCATAATTCTTTTCGATTAATGAATTGTTTAATAAGTAATGTTGATTGTTCAACAGGTTGCTGGGCCTGGAAGTCAGCCTCTAACGACAGCTCAATTCCATCCTGACGGTCTCATTTTCGGAACTGGTACCGCAGATTCTCAGGTGAAAATCTGGGATTTGAAGGAACAATCTAACGTCGCAAATTTTCCCGGCCATTCAGGCCCTATAACTGCTATTAGCTTCTCAGAAAATGGTTACTACTTAGCGACTGCGGCCGAAGATTCCTGCATAAAACTCTGGGATTTAAGAAAATTAAAGAATTTTAAGACCCTGCAGCTGAACGACGGTTACGAGGTTAAAGATCTGTGCTTTGATCAAAGCGGTACATATCTCGCAGTTGCTGGAACAGATGTTAGGTAAGTACACTTTTCTTTTCTTTATTATTTATACACTTATTCTTCTTCACTCGTGACACCTATGTATTCGGCGTGCCTGCTTTCAGGGTTTATCTGTGCAAGCAGTGGCAAGAGTTAAAGGTCTTGAACGATCATACAGCAACAGCAACCGGTGTTCGTTTTGGAAAGCACGCGCAGTACATTGCGTCAACTAGTATGGACAGAACCCTTAAGTTGTACGGTATTCTATGAGATACAGAAACAGTAATCAGCTCAACATTTAAATGGCCGCTCTATCGTCCTTAGTCGTAAAAGACATTCAAACAGATTAGTTTTCTTAATTTTCTCTCTCTTTTTTCGTGTTATATGTTTGTGCAACTCTGGTGTCGAAAAATGATAAATACTAAAATCAATGAGACGGGTTTTCCGTTACAACAATTTTCATTCGTTACATTGTTTTCATCCCAATACTCCAACTTTTTACGTTGCTTATACGTGAGCAGTTACAATGTTACAGGACTGGTGTTAAATTATGGAATTAATTTTATTTTCTCTATCTCTGCATCCGACAGCACATATTTTTATAAAACTAGAAATGAACAGAATTTTTAAACGTGGCGAAGAAACTTTAAGACAAGTAATACTGGTTCCTGCTGATTTATCATGATCTACCATGTAAAACTAAAAATTTCAGCGGCACTCCTTGAATAGGACAAATCGATCATTTCTTTCACCTGATTGACTTATAACGGCACCTTATTGGCGCTTTCGAATTCGACATTGGCCCTCATTATGTGACGAAAGGTTTCGTAGTCGATCATGACGGATGTATTTCTTTTTGTGCTTTTGCTGCTGAAACTGAGGGAAACAACAGTATGTGTGACTGCAGTCCGTATAGGAAGAGTCTGAACAATGTCGAAGCGATTTCTGATAGCCCATTCGATTTAGATTTTTAAATTGCAATAAATGCAAGCAGTGATTCTCCTTCGCGAATCGTTGGGGGGGGGGGGTCACTGGTAGTCTAAATCCTGATTTTCGGGAATCCAACCCTCCTGCTTCATGCCGTCATCTTGAATTTGAGGGTCAATTTTTATTTACGAGGGCCATTTGAAAAGTTTCCGCCCTCATCGACATAAAATAACTATAGAAAAAATCTTCGTTCGCCGTCCGATAGATGGCCTTCGCATATGTAAATCGTAAAAACTTCAAGTCGTTCTGATTATTATTTTGTCTATGGCACTCTTCCAAAGTTGCTGACATTGTCGTCTGTCAACAATGGAGAAAATTGATTATAGCGCAGTGATAAAATTCCTTCATTTGACAGGGAAAAAGACTCAGGAAATGAAAGATGAGTTAGACTCTGTATACGGTGAAGCCTCCCCTTCATTTACAATGGTCACACATTAGGTGGCCGAGTACAAATGTGGTCGTACGACCATTTTAGACGAGGAACGCGCCCGAAAACCGCTACAATTCGTGATTTTTTTTGTCGTGCGACGATTTTCTTGTGAAAAGTGAATTGTTGCGACAAAAAGATAAAATCGAAAAATTTCGTTATGACCTACTAAGTATCAATGTCATTGACATTACAAATTTTATTTTCCCGACTCTTACTGAAAAACCGCTATAACGTCATAAATTTCTTACAAGTACTAACACTTCGTCTGTAAACCTAGGTCGTTCGTGTCCGAGCAAAAACAATTTTGGTTTGTACCTGGGAAATAAGGGAAGGGCGGACGCTCCCTCCTGTCCCTAAAAAAGTTATATAGGAGGGGGAACTGACGCCCAAGTTTCCAATTTTTACAACTTTCCAGGCAGTGGTGACGAGCGCACAGATTTCGTAGTGGACACAAACGACCCAGGTTTACAGACGGCGTGTGAGTAAACAGGTAAGTTAGTGAAATCTTTTTTTGTTTTATCGTGTTTTTGGCATCAGTGATTCTTCAGTATTCTTACAACATTTTTTAGAAATTTTTTAAGTATTTTTGAAAATGGAGCAAATTTTTTGGAACTTTTTTTTTTTTAGTATTTTTGAAAATTATTGTAATAATAATACGACGTTATTGTATAATAGATGTAAAATATCTTTCATTGTGAGAAAAGAAAAAAAATACGTTTTTTGCTAATATAATGTGTGAATAGCAATGTATCGTACATAATTTGTTGCCTATTTTCATGTCCAAAACTTAAGCATTTAGTTTTAAACAAACGAAACGAAATCATTTTTTTCTTAAAGCTAAACTATTCACCTTCAATTTGCAATTTGGAAAATTACGCTATCTTCATTTTTCTCTGAGATACAATTTTTTTCCCAATTTCTTCATTTATTTGACAAAAAATTTATTAAAAAATTTAATTTTCGAGAATTTTACAATTGGTACTTCAAAATTAATATTTCGAACAGTTGCATGAATTTTTTGAGAATTTTTTGAGTGCATTATGGGGGGAAATAATGGTCGGACGCGAAAGACCCACGTTTACAGACGGGCGGTGCGGAAAAAACGTTTACAGACGAAGTGCTAATGAAAAACACATAAAAAGATCGACAATTTCAATAATTAATGAAAGCAAACATTTTATCCATCGATTAAGATTAAGAGTATACAGAAAAAATAGTCCGGCTAATAATTGTATTCATTTATTTTGTACTTTGAACCTTTGAACAGCGCGCGGCGTAGTGAGTGACGTCCGCGCTGCCTGCCTGTTGATTGGTCGGTGTGCCGAGGGAACGCGCTGTCTGACTGTTCATTGGTCGGTGTGCCGGGTGTGCGCACGGCGGGCGCTAAACCAGACCCAGTGGAGAGGGTACCCAACGACTTTGACGTGGGAAAAAGTTCCCACATCTGCCATCACTGCCGTCGATGAAACCTGGGTACACCACCATAAGCCTGAGAACAAACAACAGTCAATGCAGTGGATTGCAGTGGGGGAACCAACTTCGAAGAAGGCAAAGATCGTTCTCTTTGCAGAAAAAGTGATGGCGACAGTTTTTTGGAATAGCTGTGGAATAATTCTTATCGATTATCTTGCAAAGGGTGAAACAATCAACGGACAGTAATACGCTGCCCTGCTGGATAAATTGAAGGCCACAAGTGAGAAAAAACGTCCGCATTTGGCCAAGAAAAAAATCCCGTTTCACCAGGATAACGCTCGGGTTACAACGTGCATGGTCGCAATGTCAAAATTGAACGAATTGAAGTTTGAATTGCTTCCGCACCCACCCTATTCGCCAGATCTAGCTCCCAGCGACTTTGTCCTGTTTTCTAATTTGAAAAAATTTCTCGGGGAAAAAAAATATAAGTCAAATGCTGAGGTGGAAAACGCTACAAACCAGTATTTTTCAGGTTCAGAAAATCAATTTTTTTCTGACAGTTTAAAGAATTATACGCAGTTATGAGGCAAAAAAAAGACGGTTTTTCAAGGATTTATCCTGAAGAGACTTTTGAATTTATTAATTTGAAAATTTTTGTGGTTATAGAAGCATCCTTCAAGAACGTAAACAAATTTTTTATTCATAACAATGTTGATTATAGAGAACGCTGCAGGCGATTTCCGGAACCTCCTCTAAAAAAGATTGGATTATCTGAAATCAAAAAACCAAACAAATTTCGTTAATATATTAGATTATCTAGTAATTAATCGTTCGGCTAATCAAAATATTGAATTTTCACAAAATGGCGGCTTCTCAAAAAAATGGTTTCGATTTTTTATGTAAAATTTGGCCTTAAATTGTTTATAAAATGGAAAATAAGTATCGGATTGACAAAAGGAACGATTAATTACTAGAAAATGTATCTAAGAAGATTGTGTTAAAATTTTAGACCGATCGAACAAGCCGTTTTCAAGATATCGTGTACACCGACTTGAAAAATGCTGTTTTGAGAAAAACGCGTTTAAAGTTTCAAAACCGGTTCACACATAGAAAAAAAATTTTTTCTCCAGCAATTCAATTTGGTGCTGTCTTCGAGCCATCATTCCCTCTCGTGTCGCTTCGTGCGCTCTGCGCTCGGATAGCGTAACGTGCTCTTTGTCCTCCTTTTGAACATATGCATGCGCATTGGGCCCCAAAGCATCTCTTCACAAACTGAGTCTCGTCAAACTGAGCGAGTAGGCCCGCTTTTAGGCCACATAGGTGCAGTTGGAGCGTCCTTTTGGCGAGTACCTGGTCGTGACCCCTCCGTAAACAGAGACAGCGACAGTCCCGTTACATTTACCATAGGCCATAAACCATATCCGAAGAGAAAGTTGGTAAGGACCAAATATTTTTGGAATTTCGTTGCCTAAGAGTTTCAAAAATATTGCTCCTTGGAAAAAAAGACGGACTATGTGGCGTTGCCGCTCAACATACTAGCTATATGGGGACTGAGGAGCGCAGACTTATCACACAACTCCGACGCATATAGTGCAACGTGCGTGTTGAAGCGTGGTTTGCATATTTTGTCTCTATCTTTACTGCGTATGCGCGTAGATTAGTTTGCCGACATGTGTCAAAGTTTGACGGATTGAACGTCCTAGGGTGGAAATTGCAAGTAACCCAAGTGCTTGTAGCAAATGATGTGTTGGGCATTGTAACCGGCGATTGGCCCATACCGGCCGATGCGTTATTACCATACAGGAAGGCCTGGGTGAAGGACAGGGTGACTATCAAAGTCTCGAACTTTCAAACTCTCGAATTACTTTTGACCGACAGGAATGAACGAATGTTCGGTACGCCGTAGGAGGACGCTGATAGCGAAAAACCATATATATATAGCGTTCTGACAGGATCGTAGCTTATAAAACATTAATTGGGAGTGACCGGTGGGGGCCCTAAGTAAATAAATAAATAATAATTTTCAGCTAGCTCGAGAGCTTTGCACCGGTGATGATAACGTCGACGGTTTCGCGTAGGGTTTAAACTAGACGACCGGGATGACCTGCGACTTTATTGACCAGGTCATCCCGGTGCTGACTTTTTTAGCTTGGCCGTACAGTGTTCCTCGTCGTCCAGGTGTTCCATCAGACTGTTCTCGAGGTCCAGCTTGACAGGAAAGTATATAATGATAGTTTATAAATATTAAAATATTATATATATAAGGTAGTGCATTTTAAGTGGTGATACCTTCTGCACACGACAATGAAGGACAATAAAGGAATAAAAATTACGAGTATTAAGGTTTATTCGAACTATTTAGACAGTATTTTCACGATCGACAGCACCTTCTTATTGTCCTCGTGCAGCCTGGAATAATATAAAAATAAATAAAATAAATGTAAATACATAAATAGTTCGAATAAACCTTAATACTCGTCATTTTTATACCTTCATTGTCCTTCATTGTCGTGTGCAAAAGGTATCACCACTTAAAATGCACTACCTTATGTATAAAATATTTTAATATTTATAAACTATCATTATATACTTTCCTGTCAAGCTAGACCTCGAGAACCGCATCACCGGGATGACCTGGTCAGTAAAGTCGCAGGTCATCCCGGTCGTCTAGTTTAAACTCTACGCGAAACCGGCGACCTTATCATCACCGGTGCAAAGCTCTTGAGCTAGCTGAAAATTATTATTTATGTATTTATTTATTTAGGGCCCCCACCGGTCACTCCTAATTAATGTTTTATAAGCTACGGTCCTGTCAGAACGCTATATATATGGTTTTTCGCTATCGGCGTCCTCCTGCGGCGTACCGAACATTCGTTCATTCCTGTCGGTCAAAAGTAATTTGGGAGTTTGAGATTTCGAGACTTTGATAGTCACCCGAAGGACACCGCCAAGGCGATGTTTTTCATCTCATCGTCGATGGAATATTCCCAGCCCGAATCGCTGTTGACATGTGTCACTGCAAAGGAGATGTCGGACAAATTGGGAAGAATACATGCGCACAAATCTGCTTCGAACAGATTCATCCTAATGCAGCGATTTCATGCATATCGCACGGACCCGACAGATTCGGTGGTGCCGAATATGTTAAAAATCCAAAATATGGCGTCAACTCATAGATCTCGGTGAAAATCTGTTGAATATCATGATCATCGCGAAGATATTGGCAAGCTTGACAGTAAAGTTCTCGGGATTCCCAACCGCCTAAAACAGCGTTGAGCCAGAAAGACAGACGATCGAGAATTTACAAGAGCGATGCTTCGAGAAGAAAGTCGATTGAGTGTCGATATGGATGAAACAACCGCATTTGCAGTGATGAGGATAAACAAAGCAACGGGCAGTGAAGACTCGATGCCCAAGAATAAAAAGAAAAATGTTATGCATGCATTAATAGTAGAAAGGGGCACTACGCGTGCGAGTATCCCGAACGTAAACACAAGCCAGATAAGAGTGGTCGAGACAAAGACAGTTCGAAAAATTGCGCGTTTGTCGCTACGGTCTCGGATGGCGGAAGCGCGAGGAGTCGATACAAGGGGCCTTCTGGTAACCAGCGATGCAAGTTACTAGATTTCTGGAAAAAAATCTGGTATATCGACAGCGGGTGTTCAAAGCAGGTAACGTTATAATCGTCCTGGTGGGCGACGACGGGGAGTGCGCTGTGATTGACGAGGGAACTGTGATTGTGGACAAATTGGTTAATGGTGATAGCGCGAGGGCTGAATCGAAAATGTATTATACGTGCCGGGTGTGAAAAAAAATTTGTTCTCCGTGGGCATGTGTACCGCCAGAGGTTATGTGGCTATGTTTCAAGAGAATGACGCGCTAATTATGCGAGGAGACGAGGTGATTGTGACTGTTGCTAAGCAGTCTAACAAGATTTGCAGTTTGTTTTTCCGTGTAAGAGTACAGCCTCATGCAATTAAAGCCAATGTGGTAACGACGAGTTTTAAGGTCTGGCACGAGCGTCTCAGAATTGGTATCTAAAGACGTTGTGAACGTTGTCAAAGTGACGGACAAGCCTGATTTTTTTCTGTGACGCCGCAACTTTGGAAAGCTCATAAGTTGCCGTTGAGAAAGACTGGTCAAAAAGTGAGCAGAGCCGGAAGAATTCTGTTTCAGCGACGTGTGCGAGCCGATGTCGGCGGCGTCCATGGGGCGATACTTTGTCATATACAACGACGATGCATCGGGGTTCAGGCAAGTGTTCTTTCTAAAACATAAATCAGATGTTCACGCAAGCTTCAAAGTCGTCAAGCGTGCCGTGTCGAATAAATTCTGGAGAGCAATGAAGATTCTGCAGACTGATAATGGTCTTGAGTATCGCAACGTTCAAATCAAGGAACATTTACAGTCGCGCGGGATCAAATACGAAACGACGGCTCCATATGCTCCCGAGCAGAATGGGAGGGCCGAAAGAGACAATCCAACGGTAGTGGAGTGCGCGCGTACAATAATGAAGGTGAAACAACTCGGAATTTCGTTTTAGGCAGAAGCAATAAGCACCGCGGTTTACATGCTAAATTGAGTTTTCATGACTGCAAGAGACGATGGTTGAACGCCGAGATCTGTACCAGCAAGAAACCGGATCTCGGCATGTGCGAAAGTTCGGTGAGGAAGGCTACGAGTTCGTAGCGAAGGAGTTCACTCAAAAATTCGATCCCAGAGCGAAGAAAGAATCCTGGTGAGATACGACGATGAGTCAACAAATTATCGACTTTATCACCCTGGCACAAAGAAAGTAACAGTGTCGAGGAATGTTATTTTTCGCGAGGGTGTCAGTGAGGTGCCGTCTACAAGTGATGACAGCGAAAGAGAAAGATGGCCTGTTCAAGGAAGAGCAAGCCGAACCTCACGAGGAAGCACCACGAATCGCTAATGTACAACAAGTAAACGTCGAGAACAGACCGATGATCGGTGCAGCAGAAGTTGACGCACGTAGATTATCCGCTGTCGAGCCTCCTACTCTAAGGAATTGAGTGCTGCTTTGTCCGTCTATCAGGTATGTCGATGTTGATTTTGCTGAGTATAACACGTCGGAAAATTATCAAGAAGCGGTGTGTGCTCCTCGTGCGTCCCAGTAGATTGAAATGATCGAAGAAGAGCTAAAAGGCACACGAGGTAAATAATATATGGAATATCGTGCCGAGGGATCGCAAGAAGAAGACAATTGACTCAAACTGGGTCTGCAAGGCGATTCAAGATGCTGCTGGAAGCGTGCTTCGGTATAAGACAAGGCTGTATGCAAGAGATTGTCTTCAACAAAAGGGTGTTGACTACACAGAAATCTTCTTACCTGTCGTTCGGTACGACTCTGTCCGAGTGCTGTTGGCGACAGACACTCAAGAAGATCTGGAGATCGTCCAATTTGATGTTCGTACCGCGTTCCTTTATGACGATCTCGAGGAGGAGATCTATATGGAGTTGCCGATTGGGCTCAAGACCGAAAAGAGTGCAAGTGTAGTGGTGTGAACATTGATATATAGTATTGACAACGTTCAGGTACAGAAAACCACGGTCCACCAAAAGACAGAGATGGCGACTGGTGGCAGCCAAGCCCTGAATAGATGAATTCTGAGATAATGAAATATTAGTCGAAGTGACTTTGCTGGAAAATCAGCTGGCGCACGGCGATCGATATTCGCCGTGCGTCGACCTGTTGCTGCTGGGTAGCGTGCTGCGGTCGGCTATGCCGGAGATAGCCGAGGCAGTGTCTCGCGAACATGCTGCTTGAAGCAAGAGGCTCGCGCTCTCTCGTTTGACTCCGGCATAGCTCTTTGTATCTCACTCATTTCACTTCAGCGCTCAACGGCGCTTTCGTAAAGTGCAGCTATATTGAAAAATGTAACACTTACGTGAAAAACCGCCTGGACAGCGCACTCATCCTCGGTACACTCAATCGGACTTTTCACCATCTCACCGGATCTTCTCAGAAATTTCGTGCTCACCAGGACTCAAACACAAGGTAAGGTACATCGTTACAATTCATCGCAATTCAATGACGGTGAGGAGGGTAAATCCCAGCGGTACATCAACATAAAGGTCTCACTCTGTGACGTGCGCTGCAGCGCGGGCTGCACCACGTCTTCCTCAATATAATTTGCCTGCTTCATTAATATAATTGCGCGTGTGCTTACTACCAGGTGTATGCATAAGTTTTTTCCGGTTTTTTCGTAAAAAAAACACGTAATTTTCAAGGGAAATTAATTTTTGTTTTATTCAAAATATTTGCCATCGGCTTCTACACATTTCGCCCATCTTGCAGGTAACTTATGAATACCATGCCAGAAAAACTGCTTGTCTTTTGCGGCAAACCATTCGTCGAGCCATTTTCCAACTTCCTCGAAATTGCTGAAGTGCTGCTCTGGGAGCGCGTGCCCCATTGATGCGAAGAGGTGATAGTCAGATGACGCCAGGTCTGGCGAATACGGTGGGTGCGGAAGGATGTCCCATCCAAGCGATTTCAAGGTGTCTTTCACTGCTTTTGCTGTGTGAGACGGCGCATTGTCGTGTAACAAAATCACTTTGCCATGTCTTCTGGCCCTGTTGGAAAATCAGCTGGCGCACGGCGATCGATAATCGTCGTGCGCCTACCTGTTGCGCTGCTCTACCACGCGTTGTTCGGTTGAGTCGAAGATAGCCGAGGCATGGGCTTCGCGAAGCCGAGGATGTGCCTCGTTGGCACGCCGCGTCGAGCGAGAGGATCTGTCTCTCGCTTGACTTCGGTTTCGCTCACCGGCTATCTCGCTCAACTGACTCCAGCGCCCAACGAAACTTTCATACTCGCAGCCATCTTGAGAATTTGGCACTCTTTCGCTACACATCCACTGGACAGCACGCGCATCCATAGGACTCTCAGGCCTTTTCCACGGACATTATTCATCGGACTCGCTCAACCTCTCGCTCTTCAGGACTCATTGCTCAAGGTAAGAGTGCTCTGGCATAATTATGTATTAATTCACTGTCAGAGAGGAGAAAATGGTACATCAGCACTGGGTCTCACTTGTGGCGTGCGTTGCAGCACATGCTGTACCACATTCTCCTCATGTTATTTTGCTGGCTTAATTAATATAATTAAGCATGCGCCTCATCTTCACTGTATTTTCCCGCAGTAAATCTGCTGGGAAAGTACAGTTAATATTTTTGCTCAACCGTACAGCCTCATTCTATGTTGTATTGTGCTACGCAGTGCTGACTGCGTAGCTGGTCGCACACAAAATCACTGCACTCAAGCAAGGTTATTGCAAATGCTCTCATGAATTCACTGCAACCACTTTGCAATACACTGCTGAGTGATTCCAGTGAATTACACACAAACATTTTCGCACTCAATGGTATCAGCGTATCGTGCTGCGTAGCTTTCGCTGCGTTGCACGCACCACTGTCTCAAGTTTAAATTCAGCACACAATTAATATAATTGTGTGCTGCTCACATTTAGATTAAAAATTCAACTTGTTTATTTAATTATAATTTGTATTTGATTTTCAAAATTTATATTTCGGACAATTTTCTAAATTAAATCAATTTGGTGTAAACTTTAATTGTAGTGTCCACGCATTTTCTGTTAAAATTGTATTTCTACAATAAAAAGGAAGGTAGAATAAACCACTTCCTCAATATAACATCTCGGTGTCTGGTTTATTTTTCCTCTTGTATCGAGTGAGGCTTCATTCTTTTTCAATATCTTCACAGATCGGTCAAGCCATCCGGACGGATTCTCAACATTTTTGGTCCTTCGGGCCGGATACTCGACTTGAGCAAGAGAGACCAGGGTTTTCTACCTTCCGCTCTCATCTCTATACTTTCATCGGCTCATCTGGAGTAGGACTCTGCGTAGCCCATCGCAGGATCCTCATCGGCTCATCACCTCGTCAAGCGGAGCAGCAAGTGGGGTAAAGTACATCTCTGCGGAGAACCTTTGTTACTATCTTCACTTTCTCTACTTGTACCGTTTGCAACAGGACTAGCAATGTCCGAGGGCAATCCGACAGACTCTGGGGTGGCGCCTGGAGATCTTGAGGAAAAAAGGACATTGTTGGTTCCTGGGGCCGGCGTCGTTCCGAAGAAGGCCCGATCGCCAACTCGTCTTACAACCGAGATGGCGTTGAAGGTCCAATCCTAACGGCGCCAGATTGCTCATCTGCAGACGGTAATTGCTCTGCTTAACGAGGGCGGAGATACCCTCACCATGGATTCGCTTGACGCTTACGTCGAGCAGGTCACGGAGATCCACAGCGATTTCCGGAAGGAACACGAGCTGTTGGAGTCTTCGTGCCCTCCGAGCTGTGTCGAACATGAATACTTTGCAGACGATTTGCAAAGCCTTGAGGCGCAGGTCGCCCTCAAGGCCAAGGTCACAGCTCGGGAAGCCATGGGGAGGCTAGCTCAAGGGCGCCTACCTGCACCGGCACCCGTAGCGTCGCCGCGCCCCCACACAAGGCTGCAGGAGATAAAAAATTGATAAATCTAAGCGACAATGATTTGACCAAATTTTTGATGGAAAATTTCTGGCAGTTCGCAACCCGGTTAGAGTCAGCGCCACCTAAGATCCCTGTGTTATCGATCTCAGAAAGATCTTTAACCCGGGCTGTGGCGATATTTTTTCACGATTTCTTTAAAAAGTAAAAAATCGTCAGTTCTGGTTGCCTCATTAATTCTTAATGAATGAGTGAGGCAATCAGAGTTGACAAAAATAATTAATGATTCGATTGTTAAAGATCTTTCTGAGATCGATAACACAGGGATCTTAGGTGGCGCTGACTCTAACCGGGTTGCGAACTGCCAGAAATTTTCCATCAAAAATTTGGTCAAATCATTGTCGCTTAGATTTATCACTCTTAAGAAACATATGACCGCGTATAATAAAATAACAAAGGTGCAGGAGATAAAGCTGCCGACGTTTGGAGGGGACTATTCCGGATGGCCAGCGTTCCGTGACGTGTTCACGTCGCTGGTCATCCGAAATGCCCGGCTTGCTGATGTCGACCGGCTTTTGTATCTGCGTGGCTGCGTGTCGGGCACAGCGGCGCAGCTCATTCAAGGGTTCGCAGTCACCTGCGAATCGTTTAACCAGGCATGGGAGACACTGGTCTCCCGTTACGAGAACAAGCGGCTGTTGGTGCAGGAGCGCCTGGACAGGCTCTTCGCACTCATGTCCTGCTCATCCGATAAGAAATCACTCGCATCAATCCTGGCTTCGTTCTCCGAGGCTTACAGAGCTCTTTCTTCGCTGACAACGAAGGAAGAGCTCTGGGATTGCGTGATGGTGAGGTTGCTGGGACAACAGCTTGACCAAACCACACGTGAGGCCTGGGAGACGAGGCTAGGACGCACATGAGACTTCCCGGCTTTTGCTGAGCTCGAGGAGTTTGCGGAAACCAAGGTGAGAGCGTTGGAGATGGCGAAAGCCACTCCCAAGACCGGGACAACCTCAAACCGAACGTCTTCTGCGAACCCTCCCCCGGCGAAGGCCGGGACGCATAGCGCCGCGGCGCATCACGCAGGTAGCGCAGCACGTGGCGCTCCGTCATCAACCTTCAGCGCGAATGATTACCCCTGTGATTGCTGTCGGGCTCGTGGGCACTTTATTGTTATGTGTCCTGAGTTCCGGCGGCTCACTGTGGGTGATCGTCGCAAGATGGCGGAGAAAGCACGGCTGTGCTACAACTGCCTTGGTCGGCATAACGCGTCAGCCTGTCGATCGAGCCGGAAGTGCAAGTAGTGTTCAGGGCGGCACCACACGATGCTGCATCCGGCAGCGCCCCCTGCAACAGCTTCCGACTTGCAACCGGCTCAATCACAGGCTTCAGCTCAATAGGATGTCGTCGCGGTCGTTCTCTCATCGGCACAGCTCACACGGAACTGCTCAACATTATTGGCAACTGCATTAGCAGACATACACACATCGGTCTCAGCTCATCAAGCAAGACTTCTCATCGATCCTGGGTCGGAATTGACTTTCATTACGGAAGAACTCTTTCGTAAGCTCAACGCAACACGCAAGCACTCATCAATTCCGATCACAGGGGTCGGTGGAAGGCGCTCAACGCAGACACATGGCTTGGTACAGCTCACACTGTGTTCCACATACACCAAGGAGAAAGTCACGGTACTGGCTCACATTCTCAACACGGTTACTACTCACTTGCCATCCTTTGAGTCGTCAGTTCGTACATGGCCTCACATAGTGAAGCTGAAACTGGCTGACCCTGACTTTCTCACACCACGACCAATCGATATCATAATTGGAGCAGATATTTATGGACAGGTTATTAAACCAAATATTCTCAAGGGCACATCATCTGCACCTATTGCACAATTATCAATATTTGGGTGGCTCATCATTGGACCAACAAACTCATGCCAATCTGACGCACTCACTGTTCATCATGCTGCGGTGCAACATGACGATCAGGAATTACAAAATGTGCTAACGAAATTTTGGATTCAGGAAGAGCCACCAAAGGACACAGTAAGTCAACTCACACCAGAGGAGCAGGCATGCGAGGATCATTTTCGAGACACGCATCAGCGTGATTCGACAGGCCGGTTCATCGTTCGGCTTCCTCTCATATCATCGCCTGCGAATCTTGGAAGTTCACACTCATGAGCATTTCAGTGTCTGCAACACACTTTACGGAAAATCTCAAAAAATGCTGAATACGGTCAGCTCTATACAACGTTCATGGACGAATATGAGCAACTCGGTCACATGGTGAAGGCGTCAAAGTCATCTCAATTTGGAAAACATTATTACTTGCCTCACCACGGTGTTCTCAGACCAGATAGCGCTACCACGAAATTGCGTGTGGTGTTTAATGGGTCTAGTTCGACCACATCGGGAAAATCTCTCAACGACATCATGCACACTGGACCGAATTTATTGCTCAACATTTCGGACGTGCTCATTTGGATCCGTCAACATAGACACATCTTTGCCACTGACATAACAAAAATGTATCGTCAGATCCGAGTTCATCCAGAGGATTGGAATCTTCAACGGATTCTATGGAAAGATGGTCAACTAAATCCTGTGCCTTTTCAACTAACTACGGTTACATATGGTACAAAAGCTGCGCCATATTTGGCAGTTCGAACACTTATGCAGCTAACCGAAGATAAAGGCCATCGGTTTCCGCTTGCTGTGCCAGGTCAAAGATTCTTGGTTTGACTTGGCTTCCTAGTGAAGACAAGTTCAAATTCGCATCCCGGTTCAACTCAGCTCAAGAAAGTTTTACAAAACGCCTCATTCTCTCTGAGGTGGCTCAGCTCTTTGATCCACTCGGTTTCGTCTCACCGGTTGTGATAAGAGCCAAGATTCTGTTACAAGAGCTTTGCCTTCACAAGCTCAGCTGGGATGAACCACTGCCATCCCAAGTCTCAGCACAATGGACTGCAATCAGAGAAGATCTCAAATGTCTGGCCAGACTCTCAATTCCTCGTTGGTTTAACACATGGAGCAACTCAAAAGTGGAATTGCACGGCTTCTGTGATGCATCTCAACTGGCCATGGCCGCTGTGATTTATATCACAGTCGACTCAACTACCACAGGAAAGGTGGCTTCACTTGTTTACTCGAAAACGCGCGTGGCACCACTCAAGAAGCTCACCATACCAAGGCTCGAACTGACTGCAGCATTGTTGTTAGCTAAGCTGGTTGCATACGTTCAAGCCACGGTCAAGATGAAAATTTCATCTACTCACCTGTGGACGGACTCATCGGTAACTCTCACCTGGATCAAAGCGCATCCTTCTCGATGGAAGGACTCTGTCCGAAATAGAGTCGCTCAAATACAAGAACTCACACCCAGTGCTCAATGGCGTCACGTGGCAGGTACAAGTAATCCAGCTGACTGTGCCTCGCGGGGCATATCAACATCTCAATTATGTTCTCATCAGTTGTGGTGGTCAGGTCCACCGTGGATGGTGAAGCCTGCTGAATTTTGGCCGAAAGCCTCAGCTGACTCAGAGGATTTGAGCATTATGGAAGCCCGACCGGGGTTAGCTCTCCTCGCGGCAACACAGGCGCCAGAGTATCATTGGGAACTCATACATCGCTGTTCAACGCTCTCAAAATTATGTCGTCTCACCTCATTTTTTGTCAGGGCGGTGGCAAAAATGAGGGGGAGGTTAGAATCGGCAGGAAACGCTCCACTCACTGCGAGAGAAATGGCTGCAGCTAAAATGTTTTGGACAAAAGCAACACAAGCCGTGTTTTTCAAGCACGAGATACAAGTGCTGCAGTCAGGCTCGCATGTTCCATCTGCTCACCCCTTCAGTCGACTAACAGCTTTTATCGACGAGGAGGGTGTAATAAGAGTTGGAGGTCGTCTTTCACAATCAGCACTCACTTATGAAGAAAGGCATCCTGCCATTCTACCTCGCCACTCTCGATTCACGACTCGCATTATAGGGCCAGCTTACGTGCGTACTCTTCACGGAGGCACGCAGCTCACACTAGCTCAAGTTAGGCTAACGCATTGGATCATTGGCGGTAGAGCTCCTGTGAAATCTCATATATGATACATTGCGTGGTCTGTGCTCGACAAAGAGGAGTTCGTGCACAACAATTGATGGGCCAGCTTCCTCTGTCACGAGTCACACTATCTCGCGCATTTACTCACACAGGAGTGGACTACGCCGGTCCTCTCACGCTCAAAACTTGGAAGGGTCGAGGCAGTAAAACACACAAAGGCTGGATCTGCGTTTTTGTGTGTCTCGCCACTTCGGCTCTGCATCTTGAGGCCGTCAGTGACTACTCAGCTGACGGCTTCCTCTCAACGTTCAGGCGATTCTCATCGAGGCGTGGCATTCCTCACACCATCTATTCTGACTGTGGCACCAACTTCGTTGGTGCACACAAATTCATACGTCAGATGTTTAGGAAGGCTTCGCAAGAGCATCATCTCATCGCTTCTTCTCTCGCAAATCAACAGATTGCGTGGAAGTTTAACCCACCTGCGGCACCACATATGGGTGGAAAATGGGAAGCAGCTGTAAAGTCCGTTAAATTGCATCTGCGGCGAACGGTGGGTGATACAGCACTCACGTTCGAAGAGCTCTCAACGCTGCTTGGTCAAATCGAGGCTATACTTAACTCAAGGCCTCTGGAACCGCTCAGCGATGATCCAGATGACTCATCAGCATTCACGCCTGGACATTTTCTCATTGGTGGAGCGCTCACAATGGTCCCAGAACCGAATCTGGAAGATTTGGCAATCTCACGGCTCTCAAGGTGGCAATTGTTGCAGCAAAAAATACATCAATTTTGGCGACAGTGGTCTGCACATTATTTACAACGGCAGCAGTCAATTTCAAAGTGGCACCATCCTAACAACATTATCAAAGTTGGCTCGTTGGTCCTGCTCACGGATGAGCGCTTTCCACCGTGCAAGTGGCCACTTGCACGAGTCACCGAGTTGCATCCGGGCAAAGACGGGCTCACCAGGGTGGTGACACTCAAAACTGCTACCACCACGCTCACCAGGCCGATCTCAAAACTTGCTGTTCTGCCAATCTCATCCAACACCCAGCAATAATTAATCATCAACCCCGTTGCTGATGGCGGGCGGAATGTTGGAAAATCAGCTGGCGCACGGCGATCGATAATCGTCGTGCGCCTACCTGTTGCGCTGCTCTACCACGCGTTGTTCTGTTGAGTCGAAGATAGCCGAGGCATGGGCTTCGCGAAGCCGAGGATGTGCCTTGTTGGCACGCCGCATCGAGCGAGAGGATCTGTCTCTCGCTTGACTTCGGTTTCACTCACCGGCTATCTCGCTCAACTGACTCCAGCGCCCAACGAAACTTTCATACTCGCAGCCATCTTGAGAATTTGGCACTTTTTCGCTACACATCCACTGGACAGCACGCGCATCCATAGGACTCTCAGGCCTTTTCCACGGACATTATTCATCGGACTCGCTCAACCTCTCGCTCTTCAGGACTCATTGCTCAAGGTAAGAGTGCTCTGGCATAATTATGTATTAATTCACTGTCAGAGAGGAGAAAATGGTACATCAGCACTGGGTCTCACTTGTGGCGTGCGTTGCAGCACATGCTGTACCACGTTCTCCTCATGTTATTTTGCTGGCTTAATTAATATAATTAAGCATGTGCCTCATCTTCACTGTATTTTACCCCAGTAAATCTGCTGGAAAAGTACAGTGAATATTTTTGCTCAACCGTACAGCCTCATTCTATGTTGTATTGTGCTACGCAGTGCTGACTGCGTAGCTGGTCGCACACAAAATCACTGCACTCAAGCAAGGTTATTGCAAATGCTCTCATGAATTCACTGCAACCACTTTGCAATACACTGCTGAGTGGTTGCAGTGAATTACACACAAACATTTTCGCACTCAATGGTATCAGCGTGTCGTGCTGCGTAGCTTTCGCTGCGTTGCACGCACCGCTGTCTCAAGTTTAAATTCAGCACACAATTAATATAATTGTGTGCTGCTCACATTTAGATTAAAAATTCAACTTGTTTATTTAATTATAATTTGTATTTGATTTTCAAAATTTATATTTCGGACAATTTTCTAAATTAAATCAATTTGGTGTAAACTTTAATTGTAGTGTCCACGCATTTTCTGTTAAAATTGTATTTCTACAATAAAAAGGAAGGTAGAATAAACCACTTCCTCAATATAACATCTCGGTGTCTGGTTTATTTTCCCTCTTGTATCGAGTGAGGCTTCATTCTTTTTCAATATCTTCACAGATCGGTCAAGCCATCCGGACGGATTCTCAACAGGCCCATTCCGGTCGTCTTTCGATTAATGCGTGGTTTAAATTAATAATTTGTTGGCGATAGCGTTGTGTATTAACGGTTTCGCCGGGCTTCAAGAGTTCATAATACACAATACCGCTCTGGTCCCACCAGACACAGAGCATGGTCTTCTTGCCGAAGCGATTTGGCCTTGGTGTTGAAGGACCGGCTTCGCCAGGTGAAAGCCACGATTTTTTCCGCTTCGGGTTTTCAAAATAAATCCATTTTTCGTCACCCGTCATAATTCGATGCAGAAATGATTTCCTTTCGTGGCGTTGAAGCAGCACTTCACAAGTGACTTTGCGATTTTCTATTTGATGTTCATTCAAATCGTGTGGGACCCATTTACCGAGTTTATTGATCTTCTCCATTACTCGTAAACGTCTGCTGATTGTTTCTTGTGACACATGTAATGCTTCTGCTAATTGCCGTTGAGTTTGAGTTGGGTCATCATCCAATAACTCCTGCAAATGCTCGTCTTCGCATTTTTGTGGTCTACCAGAGCGCTCACTGTCTTTCACATTGAAATCACCACTTTTAAATTGTCGAAACCATGTCTCACATGTTCTAATCGATGGAGCGTGTTCACCATATGTTTCTACCAGCAAACGTTGACTTTCAGCAGCCTTTTTCTTTTGATTAAATAAGAAAAGCAATGCGTGCCGCAAATGTTCTTTTTCAGGCACAAAACTCGACATGATCACTGAACGATAAAACAAAGACGCTAGTTTTTGGCGGACTCAACTTGTGTGTGTTTGTAGGTTAATGTCAGACGAACAAAATGACGTATGTGTCAAATTAATACGCTGCGTACTTTTCGCTGGCGCCATCTCTTAGTTAAACCAGAAAAAACTTATGCATACACCTGGTATTCACGGTGCTTTCCCCCGACTATACTTGCTGGAAAAGTACAGTGAGTACATTCCACTCATTTGTGCATACTCATACTCTCACTTGCCGTGCTCTGCAGCACTGACTGCATTACGTTATTTCTCATTATATTTCATACTGCTTTTGCTCAACTAGTATAATTGTACATGCACGCTCTCATTCCCAGCACATTTCCACAATTAAGCATTCTGGAAAAGTGCTGTGAACTCATTCTACCTGCTTGTGCATTCTCAGCTATTGTTCTGTGTCGTGCTCTGCAGCGCTGGCTGCATCACACTAACCTCTTCACCTGTCAGCATACAATTAATACAATTGTGTGCTTTTCACATTAAATTCACTCTTATTCTATTTTGTAATATTTTGTGTGCTTCGCTAAATTATTAATTAAATTCATTGTTTATATTTATTTGTATTATTTTTCTACATATTTTCTATATTGTATAGTGCGACGGTAGAATAAACCACTTTCTCTACCAACATCTGTCAGTCTGGTTATTTATCACCCTGCCGTGAGTGAAAACTCATAATTTTCAATATATTACATGGTCGTTCCATCTACACCAGGAAGGAATTCTCAAACAGTCTTCTATATATTGCTTTCATGCAAAAACGTAGCTTTATCTTCCATTGCGAAATCTTTATTAAATAAGTATGTTGGTAGTAATTTAGGGCTCAATATGTTCTGCTTCAACTATCAAACTTTAAATTGTAAGTACTATCTGTTTTGTAACGTAAATTTGTGCCTCAACGCACCACGTTACCTATGGCTGGTCCAAGTTATTTTTCCCTTCCTTTTTCTTTTCTCTTTCGAGATGGGCGCCAGGCGCTTTCGCGCCGGAAGGAAAAAATACAGAGTTGGATGACCAGCCTCAACCCAGGCCAGCTACAGCTGTTCGAGGCAGAGTGGGTGGTTCGGACTGTCAAGTCACTAATTAGTCAAAAATAAAATACGAATAAAATCAATTAATGAAAATAAGTCATTGAAATTAATGAAGAAAGTCAAATAATAAAATATTGTCAATAAATACACCAAACGAGAACAATAAATGAAGTCAGCTAAATAAATAATAAATAAATAAATAAAATAATAACAGTAAATAATTTAAACAACAACAGCAGGTACGGGACTTACAAACTTCTTTATTTCTGGCGAACAGATATTACTTTCCAAATAAACACCAATTTAGAATTCAAATAAAATGTCCCGTAAAATTAGTTTCTCCTTTTTAACAATTTTCCAAATCTAGTCAGGTATCTTAATTTCAATCCTTAATTCAACGGTAGCAGTTATCCTGTTCTTTCTCTCACTCTCATACACTGTAGATATTGTATAGCCTATCTCGCTCGCTTCGAATTTCGAATAATATTCCTGGACAAATTTTAATACTCGGTAGTCTTTGTTCTCTGTTCGCGACACGGCCTATCCCGAGCTAATCCTTCACACATTCCACAAAACCAAAACAACGGGACGTCGCGAGGTCACGTACGCTAAACTACCCACGGCTTGCTATTACAATTTCGAAATTTATATGCCGTGTAAAAGCAAACCACAGAGATTTTCCGCGGTTCATAAAATACCAAGAAACGAATAAATAACGGCCAATAGGGAAAGAGAAAAAAAACAGCAGAGACAAATAATGTTAACAATAATAATAATTATAAAATACTCGACGTTGGGATAATCCTCAGTCGGTCGAATAAAATGTTAAAGCGCAAGTAACAGAGTCCGAATGAATATAAAATATAAATAACAAATTTCAATAAATAATTTTTAAAAAAAATGAATAAATAAATAAATAAATAAATAAATAAATAAATAAAGGAAACAGAGAAGCACAAATTAGTTTATCTGATACGCGACGCGGTCTATAACGTGTCAGTCCCTTCTATACAAATCTCACAACGGGACGACGCACAGTGGACGCAGAGCCCGAAATCGTGGCAGTAAATACAAATAACCTCCGATCGGAATGAAAATTGGTATGCAGGGGTTTTTAAGGTCGCTGATTACGAATCTGAAAGCTAAATTATTGTAAACAAAATGGCCGATCCAATATGGCGGACATGAATGTTAAAAAGGTGTCCGATCTTGACAAAAACTGCTATATGTGGGTTTTGAGGGTCGCTCATTACGAATCCGAAAGCCAAATTATTGTAAACAAAATGGCTGATCCAATATGGCGGACAAGTATGTTAAAAAAAATTAAAAATTTTCAAAAAAACTCCCTCCTGCCGTACCACTCAAAAAAGGATGAAATAGTTTACTTATTTAGTATGACGTTTTCGTATACAATGATATATAACTTCCATTAGTTATTTGAATTTTAATTATTATAATTGAATTGAACAAAATTGATATACGCGGGTTGTGAAAGTGACTGATTGCGAATCAGAAAGCCAAACAATAACGTAGCGAAATTATCGTTCAAATTATCCTTTATAATAAGATATAATTCTTTCCTCGTCAAATGTACTCCTTCGTAATGGGACCCTGTAATAAAGACATAAAATTGTATAGAATTTGTGTTGAAGGATCAGATCAAAATTTTAATGAATTTTAATTATTGTAACAAATAAGTAGCCGCAATAATTATTCGTATTTTTTTTTTAAAAGTACATAAAAAAACAACAGTTATGAAAAAGAAATTGAATTTAGACTATTATGAAAGAAGTTATGAGCAAAAAAACATAAACAAATATTTTTTGAACGGGTGACCAAAAACATCTCAAAATGTACCAGAAGCCGATTTTTGATGAGTACATGAAAATATGACAAAATCAAGGGAAAAAAAATTGAACTGTCCGATTTGGCGTGGAATGCCCCATATATACCTATATATATAATAAAAATGTATCAAATATAAATAAAATGTGACGATTCAAATTAATTACTTTAGTATATACTTACATATATATGTATTGTTGTATGTCTACAAAAATAGATATATAAATGATTTACTTGAATTTGTATTTTGTATATATATATGTATATATATATATATTATATATGGTATATGTATGGATATAGTCCTATTGCTCAAGTAGCAGCTGTTCAATGGCCCCATGGCATGGCGTATGGCGCGGCGCGCGCGTGCACGGTCGGCAACCGCCTGTTTTACGTTGCCAAAAACCATAACAGACAAAGTTAGGCAGCTCTAGGCAGCTAATTCCTGTTAATTTCGCAAGCTTATATAATAAACTAAAGGCCTAGACATTGGCTGTCGCAGAATATGGCAGAAAGTATAACTTTTCGGATAGTTGAAAATATAAGTTTACAAAATTCTTTCACTTTATTTATGCAGTAGTTTATACTACACTTCAATAATTTACACATTTATTTTAAACTCAACCAATGTAAAAATATCTTCTACATACCTCCAGAAGTCGTATCCATGTCTCCGGATTGATTTAAAACACTTCACTTTAAAGTTATCGATTTTATAAGTCACGGTAGTTTTCGCTCGTTCAGCGCGCGATGCGAACACTCGTCTCGAAGGCTAACTTCCAACTGACGCAGCGACGAAGGTATACGGTGAAAAAGGTTCCCCTTTTACAATTTAACGCAGCCATTAGTCCTCTACCTGACTGCCTGCTCAAATATCCCGATTGTAAAAATTTTTTTCTGACTTTTCTGCCACGATTTCGGGCTCTGCGTCTACTGTGCGACGTACTAACACGCGCACGACCTTCTAACTCGAACCAAACGGGAACTCACACTAACCCAGATAAATTCAAATCCAGAAACCGATTAAAATCCGTGACGCGGTCTACCCCGTTCCAATCCCACACAAACAATCACACTTCGGGATAACGGCCTAACTCACGCACGATTTGATTATCCAAAAAAAAAAACAATTAATAAAGTGACTTTTCCCCGGTTTCTGCACGCTCCACGATCTCGAGTTTACCCTTATAGACGCCGCGATTCCCAACACAAATCTATACTCTGCACGCAGTGTGCTAGAGTCGCAGGTGTGACCAAGCTCCAAGATAATAATAGTCCACAATTTCAATAATCAGATTATAAAATATTAGTGAAAGACCGTAGAAGGGAGAAGAGCTCACCGGGACGATGACGAAGCGATGTTCTCGTGCTCCGGGAATTCTCGAGCGGACGTGGAAATATTTATTCCTCGATTTCCTCCTTCCTGTACGATGGTGGACAGTAATAGGCCTGTACGTGTGATGCCTCAGAATAGAGCGGTCTCAGAATAGAGCGGGACACAGAGTGAACTATGATCCCCACTTAACCCGCTAAACTCCGTTAATTGGGAGAACCTGTGTCGCATGATGACCGCGACTAGCGCCTCAGCTGGATGATGGATTACTTAGCGACAGACAATATCCGCGTTGCGTAGCCCAGCAGATGACTCTCAGAGATATATAGATTCCTGTGAGTCGCCGGCAGCTAAGGATAGAAGGCCCCGTATTATTTGGTGCATCGTCGGGAAAATGGCATATCCCGACCCCGAAAGACATAGAATATCGGTCCGAAATTTCCCGTTGTTGCGTTGCTCTCCTCTTCCTCTTACTCCCTATCCATCCTTCGGCTGTATCAATCGCATTATATAAAAAAAATACAACAAAGAAAAAAAATAAAAATAAAGAATAAATAAGACCTGAAAATCACCCCCTACAACCCTGAGCGATCGTGCTGGTAGCCGTCGAGCGAGGAAGACGTAGCTCAAATATTCTGCCACGTTACAGTTTTGACGATTTCTTACTCCTTACTGCGTAACTTCTCGTAACAATTTTCCTTACTTGCACTATATATCAAATTCTTCCCATGATACATCCGTAATTCGGATTTTCTGTTCAGGAGTAACTTCACTGAGCAGTGCTTCTTGACTCCGTCTATAAATAACCTATGCTTGTTATTCAGATGCACTCCTCTGCTATTGGTAGACACAAAGGAGTTTCAAAGACTTACAGTAGAATCAGGCAGCGTTATTATTGGGGAAACATGAAGTTGGATATACAACAATTCATAAGAATTTATTTAGCTTGTCAGTTAAACAAATTAGTTCCAGTAAAAAACAATAATCCAATGATGATTATGGATACACCAAAATCGGCATTTGACAAAGTTGCTATGTACATTTTAGGGTCTTTAGCCAGAATGAAAGACAAAAACGAATACATATTGATACTCCAAGCCCAACTAACAAAGTATTCATTGGCAATAGCCCTTCCAAATGCATCAGTAGTCACGATAGGCAATGCCTTTGTGAAAAGATTTATTTGCATTTTCGGAGCACCAATGGTTCCATTGAAAGATCCCATCATGTCCTGGGGGAATATTTAAAACAATTTGCAAATCGAGAGCAGGAATAGGATGATTGGTTGGAAGTTGCTACGTTCTCATATAACACGAGCACCTATGAGGGAACTCGACACTCTTTATTTGAACTCAATCTTGGGAAATTAGCAAGAATCCCATTCAGTGATCCCCTAATTGACGAATACGAGATTACGTATGATGATTATTTCACAAATTTAGGTACTCGTTTGCATGAACTACAGAGTTTAGCTCGAGACAATTTAATAAGTGCTAAAATCAAATCCAAAGGATAAAAAAATCAGATCTCAAACTTGAAAGATTGGTGAATTTATATTTCTCCAAAAACGGCCTAAGTCTCGAAAAACAGAGGACCATTACACTGACTTTGAGGAGGCTTTAGAGTCAAATCTAAAAGCAAATATGAAAATTCAAATTAAAAACAAATCTCGAGTTGTAAATTTTAAAAGATATATCACGTCACTAAAGACCTTCCAGAAAATTTGATAATAAAAAAATTAAATTAAATTAAATGTCATTAAATTTTTTATTTTCAGCGTAATAATAACAAAAAACAAGAACGGAAAAGGCGAAAGAAAAATGACAACAATTAATTACGCACACATCACTTCAACTAGTTAATAAAAAAAAATTGTTACTATCTTAAAATAATTATGGATATGTTAAGCCTAACGTTGTTATTATGGGCAGTAGGATATAGACACGTAATTATCGGATACGACTGCGGATCGTCGAATTAAAATATGACTACTACATCAATGATTGACGTGAAGTAGTGTAATGTAGTTTAACCAGAAGTCATCGCAGATCCTGTCTATATTCAATTATTACAATTAAGCAAATTTACACCTAACTATGATAGGTTATCCAATGTAAGATAGAAATACATGGAATCATTTATTATTACGGAATGAGCTCACATGTGCCGATCATGGCACACAGGCAGGTAGAATATTTGTCAGATTTGTCACGGGATGGCTGTCAACAATTACACGTCTCAAGAATACTTAGAATTGGGAACGCTCTCATTACTGAAGTACGTAAAAACCAAACGGCAACTCGTAGTATAACTTCAGCAGGGTCGGTAAAAAATGACGGATCTTATCACGGGTCATAGTGTTCCGATCTATACGGAAGCTGCAACGATGTAGTAGTGCAAGGCACGGTTAAAATCTCTTTAGTAGAGTATAAAGCCACCGTAAATTTGAACGCACATAGAATTAATCTAAAATCTGGAACAACGTGCCTATTAACGGACCAAAACTGCATATATCTCGAAGGAGGACAGACTTTTTGGGATTCATTACTAAACGATAGTTGCAAATTCAATAGGTACGATGTACTGTATGAAGGAATAATAAAAAGAATAAACGATATGGGTCATACTTGCTCCCAAACAGTCTATACTCTTTCAACTCAAGATACAACGTTTGCTATTACATAGAAATCAGAAAAATTGTTGTGTGGTTACACGTAAATACCCACAGAACATCCGAAATGACTTATATTCGAAACTAGAATAATAGAAACTTTCGCAAAGTACGGACCAATAGCTGTAGAGAATCTAGTGTTATGCCGGTACCGCGTAATTGAATTATTCGGTATTCAGTATAATATTAAAAAGTTATTATTTTTGGGATCGTTTGCCGATTAGGAGATAGATCTTGAGTAATTGGTGTAAACGTGACTTTATATGAAACGGTAGTATTTATTATAGGCGACCGTAACTTTCCATTGTCTATTTAAAAGTCAATAAAAGTATGTACAATAGTTCTGTTGTTTTGAGCCCGTTACGAGGAACCAATCTCTCGCGTTCGAATCTACTAACAGAATCTGATATTTCGGGCGAGTCCGACCCGTGATCAACCGTTCAGGTTGATGTTAAACTTTTGACTGATTTCGGCAAAGCAGTTATTCACTCGTTCGACCGAAATCGAATGTCGCAATGAATTTCACAATAAACATCGCTTGCAAATTCCAGCAAGTCGTAGCTCGAGATCGTAGCGGTCATTGCTCGCAGCTCGTTGCTTACGTTTGCACATTTTTTCTACTTCGGTGAGTAGCCTAACGCGGAGAAGGAACAATGGCGAAACAATGTACAATTAATTAATTCGCGGCACAACACTAGATATATTTGCGAATATAAACTCAAAATTCATTTATGGCGAAAAACATATTTGAAATCAAATCAATCAATTATATCTCGACGTTTTGACTCAACGATGCAACATCGAACAACAAGTACTGAAGAGTGTTCTCGTCATCGCAACTCAGTCACCTGATGAATTCGTCTACCACCTGATGAAGGGACCTAGATACATGGCAGTAGTCGCGGGTCAGGTCGTTCACATTATCAAATGTATCCCAGTCGCCGAAAGGGTACGATGAACGGGGAATTGTTATCATCAACTTCCAGTGTCCAGATGGAATCAAAGCTTGTTTCTGTTACCACGAATGCATATTATCGTGCAAACAGGAGCGGAAATTACCTGTGACGCATTACTTCCGACGCAGTATCTCTTGGCCGACTCTTGGTATAAAATGCTACCAGGATCAATACAGAGTCTGCCCCCAACAGGCATAAAGCCAAGGACCATAACTACTTGAAAGTGAACCAATCTAGCATCTTTGGCATCAAGCGGAATATCTGAATATATACGAAGGCGGATCTCAATTAACTCAGGAACCAGATAATATTTCCTGTCGAAAAAACTGCTGTTTTGAATACGATCGCACAAGGAGTTTCTGGTCAACCAATTTAGTCTCAAGGCCTAGCATATTCCATTATGTTGGGTACAGATGAACTACAAGACCTTATAGACTTCGTATGGAACAACACGTGGGGCCTTTTCGTGTTCTTTGGAACCGCAAGCGCTGGTATCATCGGGATAATAGTTCTAATAAGAACAATCAAACTCATCGTGGATACGATTGTTCATGGTTAATTTTTTTGTACCGTTCACGGATGGTCCTTATTTTAACTCTGTGCCATCTGGGATTCAGTCACGCACCTCTTTCTATACTTGAAGAGAAACGTAAATAAAATTCCAACTGGAAAATAGGACCTTGCAGAATCACAAGAACTCACTGAAATTCGTGCACCGACCACCCAAGATGAAGACCAGCCAACTAAGCAGTCTACAAGATCAGCTAAGTCGAAAATGTTCGAGATACCGCTTTAAGAAAACAAGGTATTTTTGTAACCCTCTTAGATTTATACTAAAATACGCAATTCATTACCAAACTTAAATGAACTACGACATTCTATTTGCTTTATATCATTTCACCGCTTTATCAAATGTTACCTTTATAACGTTTTTTCTACGCCGACAATTGATCTCAGCAGGGAGGTGTTACGTTTCCAAAAATGCAACGCTCTTGACATCGCTGCATAGATCAGTCATGCAGTGACGTCAAGAGGGTTGCAGTAGGCGAGGGGCGGCTGCAGTAGGCGCTCAAGATAAGGAAGAGGGAAAACGGGCTCCCTGCTAACTTGCAGTTGCTGCTAACTTGCTGCCAAATTCTTGCAGACTATCGGGCGCGTGGCAGATGGCCGAATCTAGCCAACCTAGGACATACCGCACTTGCCCTCTCTAACCTCTGTTGAGATAAAAAATAAGAACTATTATAATTTTAAGGGCAGACTCCGTGTAAGACACCAGGAGAGTGGGAGACGAGGAGTTTCTAGCCAATTAAGCCCGGAAGTGCTTGCCCTCTCCAACCCCTGCGTATAGCTGAGGGGGATATTGAATTAGTATAAAAGGGCCGAAATGTAGTTCTTTTAGTCAGTTGTCGTCGATCTTCAAACCTACATGCAACATCTCTAGCCACTCTAAAATGGTCAGTAAAAATAGTAGTAAGAAATTCTTCGGTTGTTTTAGGGTTCACCCTCAATTTCTGTCCACGAGAGTAACACGAACCACCGCGGACTCACCATCCCAACTTCCTATCCCTATTCCTATTCCGAACAAAGAGTAACGCGGCCCACCGCTTACTCTACGTTGATATTCTCTTTTTATGGCATCTGACCATCTGATGTTTGTTTCCCACAATACCACGGAACCCGCAAAACCGCTTTAAAGCCAACATAAATAATGTATCGAATTGTTAGCCAGTGTTTTGTCATCCGGACGTAACAATCTCGTAGGGAGTAATTCCATGCTTTGACCACACCCTTCGATTCAACGCATACATGGCAGAACTCACTGCTTCTGCCCATAAACTAAGCGGAAGATTCTTCGGTTGAATCATCGATCTCGCACTCTCGACTATGGTACGATTGTTCCTCTCGGCTTTTCCGCGTTTAGGGCAAAGCATTTTCTTTCCTGATGCTACAAAACTCGAGGTACTTGTCCATTTTCTTGTTGCAGAATTCGATCCTATTATCGAATCTCAAAACTTTATTATGTATGTTTATATTATAATAATCAGTGTTATCGTGATTTATGTACTTGAAAATGGTTCGTCTAATGCCGTTACGTAGATCGGGTGTAATAATAAGTAAAGTGTGTATTAGGTGTGTTTACCAGATGTACAAGTAAGAAATGCGGATTTTTTGCCATAAAAACATGTTAAATTCGGAAGAATGATGAAAAGTGCTTTATTCAAAGTATGCTCCATCGCTTGTTATATATTTTTCCCATCTTTCGGGCAATTTGCGAAGACCACGCCCGTAAATATCTTCCCCTTTTGCTGCGAACCATTTTTTCACATCTTCGTACGAACCAAAGCGCTGCTCAGCAAGTGCGTGACCCATCGATGCAAATAAGTGGTAATCGGAAGGAGCCAAATATGATGAGTAAGCCGCATGGGGTAAAACTTCCCAGCTGAGTGCGTCCAACGTGTCGCAAACCGGTGTTGCCGTATGTGATAGACCATTGTCATGAAGAAAAATGACTTTGTATTGCCTCTTTCGGTATACTGGCCTTTTTTTAAGCAGCGAACGGTTCAAATCGGTCAATTGTTGTTGGTAACGTTTAGTGTTAACTGTTTTCCCAGGTTTTAGCAGCTCATAATAGACCACGCCCCTCTGGTCCCTCCAAACACAGAGCATCGTCTTTCTGCCAAAGCGATTCGGTCTTGCGGTCGATGGGGATGGTGCGCCTGGGTCTACCCAAGATTTTTTACGCTTGGCATTCTGAAACTAAATCCACTGTTCATCCCCTGTAACTATACGATGCAAAAACGACTTCCTTTTGTACCGAGCCAGCAAAAGGTCACATGTATTTTCGCGCTTTTCCATTTGCCTGTCGTTCAACTCACATGGTACCCATCTACCGGTCTTCTGAATCTTTTCCATCTCTTGTAGCCAATTGGAAACAGCTTGTTGACTAGCGCCCAATTTCTCGACGAGTTGCTTTTGTGTTTGCGAATCATCTTCGTCCATCAATGCTTGCAATTTCACATCTTCGTATTTTTTTGGCGGCTTTCCACGTTCCTTGTCTGCAACATCGAAGTCACCACTTTTGAAACACCGAAAACATCGTTCACACGTATCTTGCGATGGAGCATATTCACCATAAGCTTCTTGAAGTAATTGGTATGATTCAGCAGCAGTTTTCTTCAAATGAAAACAAAAAATTAAAACTGTCCGCGAATGATCTTTGTTCGGTATAAATTTGGACATATTAAACACAACAACACGACTTTAACAATTTATCACTCGTGCGCGTCTAACACTTGTTGATGACACAACAAAATGGCGCAGTATCAAATCTTTATAGCACAAACTGCATTCGTGCGCTTTCTGTTGTCTGAAATCCGCATTTCATACTTGTACACCTGGTAGTTGTGTCCTGGGTATGTTGGGCGTGCACGTGTAACGTCATTATTGTGCCGCGAATTAATCGATTATAATTATTTCGCTATTGTTACTCCTTCGCGTGAGGACACTCACCCGAAATACAAAAAAATGTGCAAACGTAAGCAACGAGCTACGACTTGCAGCAATTTGCAATCGACATTCATTGCGAAATTCATCGATTTCGCCAAAGACAATGAATAACTCCTTTGCCGAAATCATTCTATTATGTAACATGGTTACACTCATGAGCGTAGAAATTAATGTAATAATAATCGATGCAATATAATAGAGTTAAACTCTTGGGCATCGATTGTTATTTCGAACGGCTGTAAGAGCCCGAATGTATTTAGGAGTATCAAGACACCTGAGCAACAGACTCGGTACAAGCAAACCGAGGTTGGCGGGCACTAGGCCATTGAACCCATGCTACGTCACACCATCGAAATTCTCTCGCTGATGTAAACAGCGGGTCAGCGACCAGCTGGCCTTGCTGGGTGGCGAGGGGAAGGCGGTGAGCGGGACGACGACTAAGCCACGAAGATAGGAAATGCGTTAGTTTTCAAAATTACGATGCAGAGGGGAATGAGGCGAGGGGAGGCCTATAAAAGGCCGGTGCGGGGAGAGAGGAGCTCTCTTGGCGTCATAGTACCGATACTAGAAGAAAGTAAAAATCGATAACTAAAGAAGTTAGAATCACAAGTGAAAATTCCGTAGTTTTCTCTAAAGTACGTATTGTAGAGTCGGTGGTTGCTAAAAGATAAAGAAACCGAGTAAGTGGCATCCGGAGGCCATAAGGAAAGGACAGGCGAGGAATTTTTATATAATCAACCATCGTCAGTTAGCAGTGAGCAAATTGTCAAATATCGAGATCTAATTAGACTATAAGTAGATTGAATAAGCGAATAAGTTAAATTAATAAGATCAAGCGAGTAGTTTTTAAGTATTGTGGATTACGTGAATAGAGTCAAGGATAGGAAATTACGTGCATTGAAGTAAAAAAATAGTACGCAAGGAAATAAGTTAAATAGTGCAGATTTAAAACCAACAGTATGTACAGGAGGTGCCCGATCGTATGAGGGGAAGAGGGACAGAGAAAAAGTAAAACGAGAGTGAGTGAGAAAGAATTGTAAACAGAGTTGATACACTCTGTCCAAGGAGTGAGCTGAATGTGTATGGCGGTGTGAGTGCGGGTAACGAGCCAATACTAAGGCATCGACACGTAACCGAAGCTCGAGCCCAAGAATACCGAAAATTTGTGCTCGAATAAGAAGAAATAACGTAGAAATAATCGCCGGAATTCCCGAATTTCAATGCATAGATAATATAAAGAATTGGTTTCAGTGAAGTAAAAAGGAAACGAGCAATAGATTAAGATATAAATCGATATCCGTAGAATTAGGTGCATAGGATTAATTAATACGTTTAAGTTCGTTGTATATAAGGAAAAAAGTAGTATGTGTACACCTTTGCTCCATCCCACTCCTATCCCCACTCCTTCCCCCACCACGCGGCTACCCCCACCACCTCACTTTTCCACCGCCGCGCTACCTGCTCTGCTTGACCAGTGCCGGTAACATGGAGATGGTAAAGTGAGGTGGTGTGGGTACCTTGGTGAACAAGGAAGAGTAGAGATAAGAGTAGGATGGAGCAAAGGTGTACACATACTTGGAAAAATGAATAAAATTATGTACTCACCACCACCGCAGCTGTTGTAGGCATCTACCCTCCTGCCAAAGCGATTTTAAACTCCTGTCTCTCGAATGTACTCTCTCACACACGCACACACACACACATACACATGCACAGCGTCTTTAATTCATTACTACGTCCTCGTCAAAGCCCTCGTCCACGGCGTCGATATCGTAGCCGATATCTATCTCATCACCGAGGGCTTCTATAATAAACGCAGCCACATCCACGCGTTCACCGTTCGATAAGCGAACCCGCGGAACGTTATCGCCGGCAAGAGGTCGCATCATGACAGCGATCAAGTCATCTCCGCCGCACGCTTCTTCGACGAGCTGCTCGATACCTGCAACATCCACGCGTTCGAGTCCGTATATGGAAAACTCCATGACAAGAACCGGCAGCATACTTGCTAGAGGATCCGGATGAAATAGGTGAGACCAGTCGATGTAAATAGTTTCGCCGAAATCGACTAGCAACACCTCGCAGTACCCATCAAAGTCCGGGTAAACCACTTCCCCGCGGACAACGTTATTGAAACGAGGCACAATACAGGACATGCCGATATGCAACTCCCCAAGTTCAATGGGTCTTCCACGACGTTCCACTAAATACACACTACGCAGGAGTTCTTCCAGCTCGTCGTATGCATCGCACATTTCCTGCGTACGCAGAAACACACTCATTACACTCTCGACAAACATTAATCGGCACCAAAACGCGTCGCTTAAAATCTCCTTGCCGTATCGTGGATACATATTGCTTTTTATTGTTTCCAAGTAGGATGCCAAAGACAGACTAAATGCTCGAGATGCTACTAGAGAGTATCACGGGCATAAAGATAACAACCTCCTATGAATCATAACTAGGTATCCATCACTTTGAATGCAACGAAAGAGGTATTCGAGCATGCATACCCCGGCGCTATGCTCCTCGCAAAGTGCTTGCTCTGCAGTAAAAGATATAGAATATGATCCCTCACAGAGAGAGAGAGAAAGACTTCAATTATTATGCTATAAAAATAAGAGACGCAGTAAGATCAGATATTTTTAAACTAACCAATATTTTATGGAAAGCACTTTATACATTTACCGTCGTATGCAACAGCCCTGCAAACACGGTCATCCACGCTCGGAGATTCCTTCACCGTTAATTTTATTTCTATCGCTATATGGAATTAATTTGTATTATCACTCGTAATATTGGTTTTAAATTATTTTACGCTGTGGACGTTGTCATCATAGTGTACTTCTGGAAAAAGAACGAAACAACTATTTAATTGAGCGCACTGATCAATAAAAAACATCGTGTACAGAATAATCGATATTGTCTTACCTGATATGCCACGCCTCATTATACAAAGTTGGCAGCGTTGATGATCTTCTGCTACCGACGACAACTGCGGATGAGGATGTCGGGTGGCCCTTTTCTTTCCCGAAGTTAGCTCTATCTGTACAGTATATGTATCTTCCTCTCGCTCTCCATGACACGAATAACGAACCCTCGGTGTCGGCTCATATGCAGGGGTTGCTCGCTCTGCAAAGCGATTTTTAATTAAAAATAAATATCACATGATTTTAAATTATTTTATATTTTCTACTTACCAAGTTCTGCTGCTTTGCTGCTAATCGACATTGGCACGTATTCCATGATCTGCTGTGTTAATGAAGCAGAGACGAGCGATCCGTCTTCTTTCTAGCGCAGACCTTTGCTGATGCTTCGGTTTTACGACTGTCTCTCTCTCTCTCACTGTGACTGACATCGGCGTATACTTTATAATATTTCGAGCGAAATGTACACTATATACAATTATTTACAACAGTTTCTTTATCACAAATAGCTGCACATACGTAGAATTATTGCGTTCGCGACGCAACACCCGATGCATGATCAGCGATATGACCACGAAACAGCACAATTATTTCGGACAAAATAATTTTTATAAACTCCGTATCCTCTGGCGTTAGCAAGATCGCGATGTGTTCGAGCGCTTCTTCAAAGAAGTCCTTGGAACCGATGATCTCATACGCTACTGCACGAGGCATTTCACTGACAACTATTTTTTCACGGACATATGATACCACCTCGTGCATACACCTCTGAATCGTTTCACTTTTGCTCTCTAGAGCCTGCATATGAATATCAATTCTTCTACTTATTTCGACGAGCATATCAAATGTAGACCGCTGAAGAACAATGTTTGGAGAGTATTTTCGGAAGCGTTTCCGTTTCGATTCTCCAGATTCTTCTTGATTCTCGTATTCCTCATCAACGCTACCGCTTATTTTACCAAATGACACAGCTCTGTGCTGGTAACACGAGGTTAAAAGTGTGTAATGCGTTGTGTGCTCTATGCGGGTATTACACATTTTCTCGGCATCAGTCCCATGAGCTTCGAAATATTGTTGAACGCGAGAAAAATCACTTTTAAACACTCGCCACTCGTCCGCACCGAGTGTAATTCCGGTAAAAGTATTCGACAATATTTTCACCACCGGTGTAAGCGTACACGTAGAGTTCAACTCGAACCCGGCTACGATTATTTTACCAAATGATTTATTTAAACCGTACATAACGGGGTTCACTATATACTGCGATATCGCATGAGACTTAGCACCGTTATTTGCCATTTTTATTGCTTTCCTGTAGACTGTAACTTTTCGAATGAATCGTCGGTCGTGTTCATACTCCGTTTTATACAGATTTCCCCCACCACCTAATTGCATTGCCTCTTCTTTTGATACTGCAAATCATACGCCTGAAAATTGCTAGCCAATATCCTTTGATATTTGTCGCATTCTCCTCAACAGCCTAGTAACAGCAGCAGATATATCCCAAAACTCTTGCATACTCGCGCACACTTATGCGCACACGCACACATTGACATACAGATAATATGTACCATGAAAACTAAATAATATTCGTCGGTGAAATTTGATGATTTTCCTCATGGGCGAGTGCCTTGAAATTAGATGAAAACAATATGACTTTCAGCAGCGAAACTCGATAACTAAGTACATCATCATCGCTAAATATTTCCCTAGGTCTTGCTTTTGTAAAGCGATCGCGTGCGGCCATCTTCTTGGTTAGTCGTATTCATTACATCGTTGCAGTATATGCAGAGAGAGAGAGAGAGAGAGAGAGAGAGAGAGAGAGAGAGAGAGCTTGTTAAAGGAATATATATAAAAGTGAGCCGCTTTGAAAATTCTCTAGTTAATTGTCTGATTTACTGTGGTTACTACTACTACTACTACTGTGACAGCATAATCATGGTCAGAGTGGTAAAGCGCTCATTGATAAGAAAATTGATAGAGTTTATATTGAAGCGTAGACCGTCGTTGCGTTCGCGCTGGGGTAGAAGAAATTTACAGATCACCCTATGGGAACTTCCGACACAGGCGGTTGTTCGTAAAATTCGCGGTATGCTGTGCGAGTGTCATCAGCGCGATTTAGTTGACGCGTATAATATTGGATTGTTTGATAATCAAATAATTATTGATTCGGTGGTGCGTGTTATTCGTCGACGAGGTTGGCTGAATGAGACTGCTCTGCAACCCATACTCAATGAAAGACGTAAGTAATATACAGCGCTAATTACTTTTATTTTATTTCCTTTATTTCATAAGATTTTTATATAGTTCGACGGTATGAGGACGCAGAAATGGGATCCGACACCTATGATTTCGATGAGGAGGGTAGAACCGATTCAGATGATCATAGCAGGGACAACGATGGCGACAGCACCGTAGGGAATCGCTGGATAAATTTTACCCAGCCATTCTGCGGTTATAAACCTACAAACGGTCTTTTCATGGCAGGCCCCTCGAGAGAACCAGATGAATCCGTCGCAGGCCCATCGCGACAATACAGTTCAAACGATGATGCCAGCAGCAATACAGACAGCGAGGAAGAAGAAGAAGAAGAAGAAGAAGAAGAAGAAGAAGAAGAAGAAGAAGAAGAGGAGGAGCAAGAAGAAGAAGAAGAAGAAGAGGAGGAGGAGGAGGAGGAGGAGCAAGACGTAGACGATGACGACGAGGAGGAGGAGGAAGAGGAGGAGGAGGACCCTGTAGATTCAGGTAAGCTTTTAATAATACAACTACGCTGACAAAAATAAAAAAATTACGCGGATAATAATAGTAAAATGAAAAAGCAGGGTACGAGACGGACCCAAACGTTTTTCGCTTTGCACGATTCACTGTGCCGAGACCGCCGACAATCGAGTTGGTTTACGAAATGCGTCGGCGGTTCCCGGGTGCAGTCGACGGATTCGAGGACTAGAAGCAAATATAAGTTTGTAATTCTTACGTTACACGAATTATATGCATAGTATATAGCCAGCGACAAACAAAAATTTAAAGTAAATTAAATAAAAATTCTAATAAATGGTTTAATTATGCCTGCAGGTGGACAGACCGGCGATGGAAGGACTGTTGCACGGGGTGGTGATATTTTGCCTCCTGGTGAACGTTTCGGTATCGACAACGAGCAGAGACGTTATTTTTCACGCTTTAGGATGCAGGGTCGAGAGACAGATTTTTATTTTCGTCAGCCACCGGTCGGTATCGATCATCTGACATGGTTCGAGGGAGGTGTACGAGATGTTCTCACACGTCTTACAGAATCGTGCGAAGGACATGATTATGTGGGTATGACTCTGAGCGTACCGTCTTTTGCGCAAGGACCTGTATGGTTATCATTTCGACCAGCTCGTGACATCGTTCCCGACGATATATGGCGACTAATTAATAGTGTAGCTCAGAGCGCGCGCGAATTTCGAATAGACGCTGGTACATGTAGAATGACGACGTGTATAGTACGAGGCGTCGAAGGAGCCGGTGTGGGCACTAGGCTTACACACGAGTCTATAGCAAAAAAGTCAATTTTACGCATAAGTAATCGCGATAATTTGTGTCTACAACGATCCCTTGTCACTGCCCGAGCGCATGCCGAACGCGGTCAAATACGTACGGGTGTGCTACACAGACGATGGTGTCAAATTCGGAACGGGCTTCGAGGTGCGCAATATACAGCGGCGATAGAGCTCACACGTAATGCAGGGGTAACGACACCGTCTAGGGGGTGTGGTGCGCGCGAAATTCAGCTCTTTCAGGAGTACTTGGTTCACGAGGGTATAGCGATTGTTGTTTATGAATTTCTCACCTTCGGAAAACGCGTTCCGGCTCTGTACGATGGGCGAAAATACGTACTCACTGCAACAGGTAAAATTAATCATACACTCTTTATTCTCTATTACGAGCGTTCTCATCACTATCAACCGATATTAAATCTCGCCGGTGCGCTAGGTAGTCGGGGGTTCTGCACGCAATGTAATTCCAAGTATATTCGAGTACTCGAGCATCGATGTAGCTATCAATGTGCTCGCTGTAAATCCACTTATTGCAACGGTAATAGAGACTCTCAGCCTGAGTATTGCGCAGACTGTAATCGTTCGTTCTTTGGTGCTTTTTGCCTCGCTCATCACAAGAGTGAGGGCTCCGCGGGTATCACGTCTCGTAAATATAGACGGTACAGCGTCTGTAACGCATTGAAAATCTGTAGAGGCTGCTCGCGTATGATTAAAACCACAGATAAAAAGATGCATGTATGTGGTATATCGTTTTGTACTACATGCAAACAAACGCGGCCGACTACGCATGCATGTTTTATAGCACCTCTTAAGAAATCAGATGCGCAAAAGGAGAAGAAAAAAGACAAGTCTTGCACGAGATTTTTATTTTATGATTTTGAGACGCAGCAACACGCGCAATTGCATGATGATAAATCGACACGAATTCACGAACCGAATTTATGTGTCGCACAATGCGTATGTATGGCATGTCTGGATATCACAGATATAGAGACAGATTGTGCTAACTGTGGTAAACGTGAATTCGTGTTTATCGATGATCCTGTTGGGGATCTCGTAAAATTGGCATTATCGCAAAAATTTAAAAAGACCATCTGCATCGCCCATAATGCTAGAGGTTTCGACGCACAATTTATTCTACGGTATTTAATCGAGGTGCAAAAAACACAGCTGCCCTCTCTGATTATGAACGGTACGAAGATTGTCTCGATGAAAATTGGCGATGTCGTTTTTCTCGATAGTCTAAACTATTTACCCATGGCTCTTAGTGCTTTACCTAAGGCCTTTGGTTTCGCTGATGAGATGGCAAAAGGTACATTTCCCCATTTATTCAACACACCGGAATATCAGAATTACTCAGGTCCTCTGCCGGCTTTGCATTTTTACTCACCCGATACCATGTTCTCAGCGGATCGCGAGCGCTTTTTAAAATGGTATGAGGAAGAATCGAGTCGCGTAGATTATAAATTTGATTTTGCGACGCAATTTGTGCAATATTGTCGTACAGATGTTACGGTTTTGAGACGAGCGTGTTTAGCTTTTCGAGAGTTACTTATACGTTGTGGGAGCGTGTGCCCCTTTACAGAAGCATGCACGATAGCATCAGCATGTATGAGAGTATTTCGAAAGAATTTTCTACAGAAAGATCGCATTGCGGTGTTACCACCAGGAGGATATCGCTGGGGCGATAAGCAATCGCGCAAGGCCGTCGTATGGCTCGTATGGCTCGAGCGTGAGCTCAACTGCGTTATCGCTCATGCTGGACGCACGAGAGAGTATCGCCCTCCGGCCGGCCTACCGGCCGTGGACGGTTACTACGTGGATGCGGGGGTCCATCACGTTCTTCAATTTCATGGCTGCTTTTGGCATGGTTGTCCACGATGTTATCGCGTGAATAGAGATGCTCGAACTAAATTCGGTGATACAATGGATGAGCGATACGAGCGTACCATTCTTATTTCCGGGCGAATCAGATCGAAAGGGTACACTCTAACCGAAATATGGGAATGCGATTTTGACAGATTACTCGAGAATAACGAGGAAATGTCGATATACGTGAAAAATCACGCCATGGTCAAGCAGGCGCCTCTCGAACCACGCGATGCATTCTTTGGCGGTCGAACGGAAAATTTTGTAAGCTTGTACGACGTCGCGAACGGGGAGCAGATACGCTATGTGGATGTTTGCTCGCTGTATCCGTGGGTATGTAAGAATGGAAAATATCCCGTTGGACACCCGAAATTGTTCGTAGGTGACGAGTGTCGAGAACTCGTAGGACTTGAAAACGATCTAAGTGTCGTCGAGGGTCTCGTGAAGTGTACCGTGCTGGCACCGCGCGATTTGTATATACCCGTACTGCCTGTTCGCATGCATGGGAAACTACTGTTCCCCCTGTGTAGAACGTGCTGTACAGATATGGACACATCCGAGGTTTGTACACACGATGACACGACTGAGCGAGCGTTTGACGGCACATGGGTCGTGGACGAACTGAGAAAAGCTGTGTCGCTCGGATATAAAGTGACGCGTATCTATGAAATTTGGCAATACGTTGTTACGCAGTATGACTCGACAACGCGACGAGGCGGTCATTTTGCCGAGTACATCGATACATTCCTAAAAATAAAACAGGAGGCGAGTGGTCCGCCAACAGAGTGTAACGATGACGAGGAAGCAATAGAGCGTTTTATAGCATTGTACAAGGAGTCTGAGGGTGTATATCTCGAGCGAAGTGCTTTGCAGCCAAATCCGGGTTTACGTTCACTAGCGAAATTGGCTCTTAATTCATTCTGGGGAAAGTTTGGTCAACGAGAGAATCTCACGAAAACCGTTATCGTCTTCACGCGCGCGGAGTTAATGAATTTACTAACGAGTCCGGAGATTGAGGTGACGGGGATGCTACCGGTTAATCACAAGATTATGTATGTAAACTATGTGAGCAACCGCGATGCTATCCAACCATCACCGACATCAAACGCCGTGATTGCAGCATACACGACGGCACAGGCACGCCTAAAATTATACAGTTATCTTGAGGGGCTCGGGCGGCGAATATTGTACTGCGATACGGACTCCTGTATTTACGTGAGCCATCCCGGTGGTAACGAGTATGAGCCACCAATCGGTCAATTTCTAGGAGATCTTACGGATGAATTAAGTGAATACGGGCCTGGTAGTTATATAACTTCGTTCGTTTCGGGTGGACCAAAATTTTACGCATACCTTGTCCGTAAACCCGACGGTACGATTATTGAAAAATGTAAAGTGAAGGGTATCACGCTAAACTTTGCGAATAGCCGTCACGTAAATTATAACGCATTACGATCTTTCGTGACAGGAGCAAGGAGCGTACCTATTATTTTAAAATTCGACGCTATTCGACGTACGGAATTTCATCATGTAGTAACGCGTAAAGAAACGAAATCATGCGAGCCTGTTAACACGAAGCGAAAACGGCACGGGCTGTACTCTACTGTACCGTATGGCTATTGTGAAACACGCTAATTAGTATAACGCAAAAAGTATATAGTTTTACGGGTGAATTCGCGATATTTAAAAATAATCTTTTTGTCTAATTTCATGTAACATATTTACTGTGTACAATACATTGAAAAATTGATTTATCATGTATAAAATCGTTATCGGATCGTTCTTTTTGTGCTGCTATTCGTAACAGTAGCTGCTATCTCTCTACCGTTCCCTTTTGTGCTGACTTTCTCATCGTTGATTCCTTTTGTCCCGTCTTTCTTATCGAGTGTTTCCTTTTGTTCTGGCTTTCTAGTGCTACATCCGTGGATATAATATCGTTGTTTAGAATTTGATGATTCGTAAAATTTGTATATAGAGATGTATGCATAGTGAAATAAAAATATTGCTTTATTTGTGAGAAATATAAAAATTATCGTTATTTAATATACATACAGCGTAAACGCCAGCTTATACCGTGGGCCCGCGCCTCATCAGCTAGTGCAGGCGCGCCGCGTCTTATCAGCTCTTTAAGGCCGCGAAAATAGCTGATGCCGCGGGGTCGCCCCCGCCGCCGCCGCCGCCGCAGCCGCAGCCGCGGTATAAGCTTATTTAAGAGTATGCTGATTGATTTTGATAGACACTCATCGATATGGATACACGTTGGAAACATCCATGGACAGCTGTGATAAGCGGTCCTACGGGATGTGGTAAAACATATTTTGTAAAAAAATTCTTTAAATACATGCGCGAAATGACGGATGTCCCGTTCGAGCGTATACTTTTTTATTACTCAGAGTGGCAGTCCGGGTATTCAGAGTACGGTGATAAAATCGAATTTCGCGAGGGTTTACCGCAAGCAGTAGACTACTCGAATGACGCAAGACCTAAACTTGTGGTCATTGACGATCTAATGCGCGAGGCATCCAACAATACTGTGGTCGATCTTTTCACCAAGGGTAGCCATCATAAAAATCTTAGTGTCATTTTCATCACGCAAAATCTCTTCCATCAGGGTCACGGGCAGCGCGATATCTCCTTAAACGCTAATTATATCATTGTCTTCAAAAATCCGCGAGATCGCGCGCAAATTCAGCACCTAGCCCGCCAGGTATGTCCCGAGAATCCGCGATTTTTGCAGGAAGTATATTTCGATGCAACAGCCGCACCGCACGGCTATCTATTATTCGACTTGAAACAATCGACGCCTGATAATTGTCGATTTCGCGCCTGTATATTTCCCGATGACCAATACCATTACGTTTACGTGCCTCAAAAAGCAATAAAAGTTCGCGATGCATCGCGCGATGTACCAGTAATGCGCTTGTAATGGCGTTGCGCGGACCTCTCGATAAAAAGCAGATAATTATATTGCAAGCGTTGTGTTATCTGAAGCAAGAGCAACGACGTGCAATTTTGCGCAAAGCAGATGTAGCGCTTGTACGCTGTATATGCGAGTGTGCTCTAAACGTTTTACAGGGAAACGTGAGTCTGAACAACGTGCAAAAGAATCATCTTCGGAGGCACGCGACAATTCTTCGACGACTAGCCGCCAAAAGGGGAAATTGGAGCGGTAAGAGGAAGATCATCGTCGAGCACTGTGTCGGATTTCTCAAGTTGCTTCTTGCGCCTGTCTTGGCCTACGCGAGACATGGAGTATGCCAGAAAGATGGTACTTATTCCTCATGATAACATACAACGTCTCGCTGGACTCGCCACTACTGCCGCTGCTGCTACTACTACTACTACTACTAGTGCAGACCCGCTGCCTTCCGTACAGACTACCGGTACGCCATTATCGCGCCTCGACTCTGAGCTGAGTGAAATTCTAAACTCTCACTCGTACAAGAGCGAGAGAGAGAAGTGGATAGCGTACCAACAGGTTTTACAGCGTTATCTTCACATGGTCGAATACGATAATGCCGTACCGAATATTTCATCAAAACGAAAAGTAGCAACACTCGATAGCCACGAGAATAAATCCGACGACGATTTAATGAACAAAGTTAAATCGCGGCTCAATGACACACTTATTATCGATAGCGTACCAAAAAAATTTAAATCTAAAGCAATATCATTGCTTCGCAATTTGCATCGCAGCGCCGTTGGTAAAAAAATGACATGGGATCGTAACGGCGTTGTTTCCATAGACGGCAGAAGAATTTCAAATTCCAATATCGTTGATCTTGTTAACGATGCTATGCGAGCTAGAAAACGCGAGAAACCCATCGGACGATCTCACTTTGCCAAACTCCTGCGAGCGATACAGATGCCGCGTGAATTTATCGGTAACCCCGCGTTACTACACGAGCCTACACCTACATCATCGTCGACACCACAGCGGCGTCTTATTTTACCGCGCGAAAACGATAGTAGCAGCAGCAGCAACGGTAGCAACAACAACAACAACGACGACGACGAGGCCGAGACCGCACACTCAAACAGAGATTTAATGCTCACGGCTGAAAACGACATCATCGAGGGGAAGGAGGGGAATGAAGAAGAGGACGAACAATTGCAAAACTTTGCACAAGTAGAATATCGACCACCCACACAGTTAGAAAAGAAAAAGAAAAAGCATCCATTTAACTGGTCATCGCTAAAATTATGAAAATTCTTCAAAAAATCTATTATGACACCGCTCATCCTGCTTCCTATTCTCGAGCAAAAAATTTGGCCCAGGTGGATCGTAGAGTAGCGCGAAAAAATGTTTTACCATGGCTCGAGACACAGGATTCATATAACATGCATCGCCTCGTACGACGACGATTTCCCCGTCGTACGTACAGTGTGAGTAATATAGACGATGTATGGGAGGCTGATTTAGCTGATCTTCGCTCGATAGCCACGTACAACGATGGGTACGCGTATCTGCTTGTTGTTATTGATGTGTTGAGCAAATACGCGTGGGTCGAGGCTTTGCGTGACAAAACGAGCGCAAACGTGGCCCGCGGTCTCACACGCATACTCGCGCGCAGTAACAATCGTCGCCCTCAACAATTGCAAACTGATCGAGGCAAAGAATTTATCGGCGCACCGTTTCAGCAAATTCTCAAGAAAAAGAATATCGATTTTCGCGCTGCTCGTAACCCTGATATAAAAGCCTCGATTGCCGAACGCTTTAATCGAACAATAAAAGAGCGAATGTGGCGCTACTTTACATACACGCGAAATAAGCGTTACATCGATGTTTTACAAAATTTTTTATATGCTTATAATCACACTAGACACAGCGGAACGCGTATTCCTCCGAGCGAGGTAACCCTCGAAAATGCCTCTATAGCCCGAGACAATTTAGCACGGCGTTACGAGCGTAACGCGAAAAAAATTAAAAAGCCTAAATACAGCGTCGGTGACTTGGTACGTATCAGTACAGCTAAAGCAGCTTTCGTGAAAGGATACGAGCGTGGTTGGAGTAACGAATTATTCAAGATTCAACGAATATCGGTGAATCGAGAGCCATTCGTGTATATTTTACACGATCTGAATAACGAGACTATCGACGGTATTTTCTACGAGGCAGAATTATCACGAGTACGAGCGCCTCCGTCATCCGAGAAGACGGAAGAGAAGAAGAGGACAAAGAAGAAGAAGAAGAACGCTCGGGATCATCGTCCGTGATAAATATGAGCTCCAAGGATAGCTCTTTCTTTGTCGTACTACCGAGCAACAGTAGTATGCAGTATTTTCCGGATAATACGACGACGAAATTTATTACAAAACTACCACGTCAGATACGCCTGCACGGAGAATGGGCTGTTTCTCTTGTGGAAATTGCTTATCCGATGACTCTTTTACATGTTCCTACTGTAGAAAATCTCGTAACTTTTGAGGATGGTGATTATGATTTATCGGGTTTAAATCTTTTAACACGGAGGAGCACTGATAGAGACCAAGTAGCACCTGGTGTATATCGCTCTATAGACGCTCTTTTGGAGAGTATAAATCAGTTACCTCACGTGGCCGATCATTTGCGCTTTAAATCGCTTCCGAGCGGGCAGGTCGAAGTGGCACGCGTATGCGACGATCTACGCTACCACGACTTTCGCGTATCGCCCGCTATCGCAAGGCTACTAGGATTCTCAGAAGAGGCTTGTAGCCCCGTAATGATAGAACCGCATTGCGAATACACAGGGTCGAGGCCTGCATCTCTCACCGGTGCTATACCGGGCAGCATGTTTTTATACACAGATATCTGCGAGAGCTATATTACAGGCGATGTACAAACACCCCTCTTACGAGTTGTTCCCATTGATACTGATGACTGTCCGTATGGTTCGATAAAAATTAAATCTTTTTCAACGCCACGATATATACCTCTCTTGCGCAATAATTTACACACTATCGAGATCGATATAAGAGACGAATTTGGGGATCCTATACCATTCGAGCAGGGAACGTTGACTGTGACACTACATTTCAAAAGGTCCCGCGATTGATTACACCACTATGGATGATATTGACAGTGTGCAGCACGGATGGGGTCGTCGTGGGTACGGTGGTATTAGCCATGTTTATATCGGAACACCTAATCAGCGAGGACACGGTATCGGTAGCTTTCTCGGGGGCCTGTTTCGTCGAGTGTTACCGCTTTTAAAGAAGGGCGCTAAAGCAGTTGGAAAAGAGGCGTTGCGTGCTGGTGTAAACGTGGCCGGTGATATCCTCGATAGAAATATAGCTGTGAAAGATGCTATTCGCGAGAGAGCGCGAGAATCAGGCAGTAATCTCAAACGCAAAGCCTCTGAAAAAATTGACACTCTCATGCGGGGGTCTGGTTATAAAAAGCGCAAAATTTCACGTACTCCTCATTCATCGAACGAACGTAAACCACGACGTATCTCTCGTAAAAATAAAAGTGTAATAAAGAGAAAAACAATAAAGAAGAAGAAGAATAATAAGAACAATAAGAAGAAGAAGACGCGTCAACGAACAGTTGCAGATATTTTTGGATAGCTGAAACAAGATGGCTTTTCTACATGCGCACTCGTGCGAGTGTCTTAAATCGGAACTTGAATTATTTTCACTCCCACCGACGCAAACTACTATCGAAGGCTCCAATTGGGTGTATTACAAACCAATATCTTCGCTAACAGATGATTCACCGATTGAATTTGTTATCCCCGGACAGGGTGATGAGTATATCGATCTCGCGCATACTATGCTTAGTCTGAGAGTGAAAATAACATCTCCTACCGTTACGGAAATTGCCGCGGACACATCGTCGAAAGTAAGTGCGGGCCCTGTAAACAATCTCTTGCATTCTATGTTTAATCAGGTGGATGTATACCTGAATCAAAAATTAGTTTCACCTCCAAATAATGCCTACGCTTATCGAGCGTACATAGAAACACTTTTGAATTACGGTCCAGCAGCAAAAAATTCGCATCTCACGAGCGTTCTCTGGTACGACGATACGCCTGGGAAAATGGATGATATAACATCGGAAAATACGGGGCTTGCGAAGAGAAAACAATTTTTAAATGTCGAAAAAACTGTAGACTTGCTCGGGCATCTGCATTGCGATATATTCAATCAGGAGCGGTTCCTATTAAACGGTGTCGAGATGCGTCTACGGCTGGTTCGGTCTAGAGATTCATTTTGTCTTGTGGGGAATACAAAGAATGGTCAATGCGGCTTAAAGATTCTCGAGGCATCGCTTCTCGTTCGTAGAACAAAAATAGCTCCTGGTGTGCTGCTCTCACATGCTAGAACTCTGGCAAAATCTACGGCTAAATATCCTCTTACGAGAGTCGAGGTAAAAGCCGTTTCAATACACTCGGGTGTTCATGGAGAGACTATCGATAATATCGTGTTAGGTCAGTTGCCGAAGCGTATAATTATCGGTTTTGTCGATAACAAAGCGTTTAACGGTGACTTCAGTATGAATCCGTTCAATTTCCAAAATTACAAGATAAATTATCTCTCGTTGTATGTAGATGGTGCTCAAATACCTTCGAAACCGTTACAACCTGATTTCACGAAAAATCATCTATATGTGGATGCTTTTCAAACGTTGTTTTCGGGCACTGGAATACATTTCTTGAACGACGGTAATTCGATCGATCGCGATAATTATCGCGATGGATACTGTCTGTTTGCTTTTGATTTGACACCCGATCTTTCGGCGAACAGCAATACACATTGGAATTTAATAAAGCACGGTAGTGTGAGAATAGAGGTACGATTTGAGGATGCGCTTGCTTCAACGATAAATTGTGTAGTCTACGCGGAATATGATAATGTCCTTGAAATTGATGCCTCTCGGCAGGTAATGGTGGATTTTACCGGATAAGCGAAAATGTGCTGATGTCGGCATAAAATTATTTCGTGTTAAGACACGTAGAAGCGTGTCCGCGAGTAACTAATCAGTCGAACTCGGTCATCTGTACGGATTAGACGCGAAAATGGATATCGTCGTGGATATACAGGGAATGCGTGGTAAAGACTCGGAATTTATTCCGAAAGAAATTGCCGTGGTAGCAGTGGATAGACCGTACTCTGCTCATTGGATCGTTGCACCGCCGTGTCACTTTGCCGAATTACCACAGCAATCGAGAAGCCAGAATAATTTTCTCTCGAAATATTTTCACGGTATGGAGTGGTACGAGGGCGATGTGAGCTGTAAACAGGTATACGCTAACTTGCGTGAAATTTCGCGAAAATCAAGACGCATCTATACGCGCGGTCACGAGAAGGCTATACTTCTTTGCGATATCACGAGTCGTGAAATTTCCAACCTGGAGGATGAGGAGGGCGCCCCATCGTACACATTTATGCCGAAATCTTTGCGAAAATGCTTCAGACACGCTATGATAAACGATACAGCGTCTTCGCATTGTGCAATGCGCCAGGCTTTCCAAATAAAAAATTGGCTTCGCGAACATCCATTTAAAGGAGAATCATACATGGATGTTTGGTCAGCAGACGAAGAGGAAGAGAATAAAAAAGAGGAGAAATCTTCATCGTGTGGTCGTGACACGATCGACGATGCTGTGAAATAAATTTTGCATATATACGTCTTTCAAAGCGTATCGGTCATCATTTAATCATTGACTATGTGTTCAGCATGAACACTAGACAAATCTACGAGAGTCTGCAGTATCTACCACTTTCAACCGTTGGCGTATACCCGGCTGACAGAATTCCGCGTGTATGGTCGTTACCAGCCGGACTCGTAGTTAACACGGATAACCACGACGGACCTGGGGAGCATTGGATCGCCATGTACGTTAACCATCATGGAAAAGGAATGTACTTTGATAGCTACGGGCTACCACCGGTTATACCGCAACATCTCGCCCGACTACGAAGAAACTGCAAGTTCTATCGGTACGGCCTCAAGCAGCTACAGAGTAATACGTCGGATGTGTGTGGACAATTTTGCATCGTATTCCTACACCTTATGTCGTGCGGCTTTACCATGTCGCGATTTAATAATCTCTTTAGCGATAATGTAACGAAAAACGACAGATTAGTGCGTGAATATTACAATGCTTTTGCCTCTCGACGATCAGACAGTGATAAAAATAAATTTAACGGTAGAGGAGTCCCCGAACGAAGATTACCGTGTTTGCAGGGATGTTGCATACGACGGTAAATATCTGTAAAGTGATTTAAATAAAATATTGATTAATTAAAAACAAATACATCGGTTTACTGTGTCTCTTCTTTTATAATTATATATACATTATAATCGAGGTCTCTCGCGGCACGGTATCATATTCTGCGTCTTTTACTGCAGAGCATTCGCTTCACGAGAAGCACAGCGCAAAGCGGTACGCACGTGCAAAACCGCTGACATTGCATTCAAAGCGTTGCACACCTAGTTATGACTCAGAGGGGGGTTTGTTATCTTCAAACACTATGATCACCGCCAGACTCATCCGGAGCATTCAGTCTGTCTTTAGCAGTGCACGTCGCTAGTTTAAATATAAAAAATGTATCCGCGAAATGATAACTTCGCGCTAGCCGCGGCTTTTGTGTTTCGGGTGGTTTGCGGTGCGTGGGATAACGCGTTATTCCTGCGCACTGAGTTAATGTGTGCTGCGTGGCTGAGATTAGAGGACGATTTGGAGCGACTATATATTGACAGAATTGTGGACAGGAGTGTTTTTAAATTTGAGGAGTTGTGTGCGGGAGCCTCATGCGTCGTTGTGCGGCATCAAAGGGCTCTGCGCGGTGAGATCGTAAACATGGACGATGACGGGTGCTGCGAGGTGCTGCTTGTCGATATCGATGAATCGGTATACGTCGATTGGCAGCAACTATATCACCCCGAGCCACTGATTAGCGAGTTACCCGTGTTGCTCGTGGAGTGCACGATATTCGGCCTCGATCATTTAATTGACGAGGACGGAAATCTAGATCGAATCGATGTAACGCGCGGTAACGATACGTTGATCGGGATACGTATCCCCACCCCTGCCGATGCCCACGCTCCATGGGTGCGGGTAATTCGTATTACCAGGGCGCGTAGCTGCGGCTTTTGATGCGTGGGTGAGCGTGTGCGTGCGTGACTGAGTGAGTGAGTGAGTGAGAGAGAGAGAGAGAGAGAGAGAGAGAGAGAGAGAGAGAGAGAGTGCATATGTGTGTGTCCTGGACTAAATATTGTGCCCGTCACCCTGGAGAGTCGTCGCAGATGCCGCCAACACAAGGGTGAGTTGAAAATTTTATTCCAAGTATGTGTACACCTTTGCTCTATCCTACTTTTATCTCTACTCTTCCTTGTTCACCAAGGTACCCACACCACCTCACTTTACCATCTCCATGTTACCGGCACTGGTCAAGCAGAGCGGGTAGCGCGGCTGTGGAAAAGTGAGGTGGTGGGGGTAGCCGCGTGGTGGGGGAAGGAGTGGGGATAGGAGTGGGATGGAGCAAAGGTGTACACATACTACTGAAAAAGAAAATCTCAAATCGGTGGCATAAACGGGAATCGCCCGGCTAGACGAGTAGCAGAAAGGAAGAGAGAAAGCGAAACGAGAGTGAAAGAGAAAGAATTGTACACAGAGTTAATACACTCTGTCAAAGGAGCGAGTGCGATGCAAAAGAACTAGTGGTGTGGGTATATTTATGCACCGAGCGTCCGGTAATACAGCTGTGCAAGGAGAATAATAAACCCCCGAGGATACCGAGAATCGATGCGCGAATAAGACGAAATGACAATAAAATAATCGCCGGAATTCTGAATTTAAATGCTCTATTCTGGATAATAGAGGGCGGAAACTGTAAAATAACTTGTTATGAAATTATTCAATCTGTAAATAAAACCCTACCCGCATTTCGAAGTCTAACATTAATTAGTTTTGTGTTCGAGCCCGAATTCCCAAGGAAAATAAAAATAATTGTTAACGATAAAAATTACCGTTACAATTAGTAGATTCGAACGAGAGAGGTTGGTTCCTCGTAACAGCGAACTATTATAACTTTCGTTTTATTGTCATTCAAGTAGATAACGGAAAGTTACCGTTATCTAAAATAAATATTCAACTATCGTTTTGATGTGTAAACATCTTTAGCGGCGGTATGGGTCTAAATTGGAGCAAATTAAATGGAAGTATGTAAGGCGAAGTGCCCTATCTATCTATGCGCAATACCCTAGTGCGCAGCTACTTAAGCGCTCACGGTACGACATAGAATTAGAATGCGATTAGGCGTCGGTAGAGGAGATCGCCAGAGAAGTTAGTGACCCACATAGTAGATTTGTGACGTGTACAAAGCCTAGCCACGTTCCGGCCACTGCTTCCCCTAGCGGACTGAGAATCAGCTGTTAGTTTCAGCATCGTTAAACGTATTGAGAACGTGTGAATAATTATATAAGATTGTTTGATATATATATATATGGTATATATATTGAAACGTTTCGAGGAATTCTGTCAGCCGGGTATACGCCAACGGTTGAAAGTGGTAGATACTGCAGACTCTCGTAGATTTGTCTAGTGTTCATGCTGAACACATAGTCATGATTAAATGATGACCGATACGCTCTGAAAGACGTATATATATGCAAAATTTATTTCACAGCGTCGTCGATCGTGTCACGACCACATGATGAAGATTTCTCCTCTTTTTTATTCTCTTCCTCTTCGTCTGCTGACCAAACATCCATGTATGATTCTCCTTTAAATGGATGCTCGCGAAGCCAATTTTTTATTTGGAAAGCCTGGCGCATTGCACAATGCGAAGACGCTGTATCGTTTATCATAGCGTGTCTGAAGCATTTTCGCAAAGATTTCAGCATAAATGTGTACGATGGGGCGCCCTCCTCATCCTCCAGGTTGGAAATCGCAAAGAAGTATAGCCTTCTCGTGACCGCGCGTATAGATGCGTCTTGATTTTCGCGAAATTTCACGCAAGTTAGCGTATACCTGTTTACAGCTCACATCGCCCTCGTACCACTCCATACCGTGAAAATATTTCGAGAGAAAATTATTCTGGCTTCTCGATTGCTGTAGTAATTCGGCAAAGTGACACGGCGGTGCAACGATCCAATGAGCAGAGTACGGTCTATCCACTGCTACCACGGCAATTTCTTTCGGAATAAATTCCGAGTCTTTACCACGCATTCCCTGTATATCCACGACGATATCCATTTTCACGTCTAATCCGTACAGATGACCGAGTTCGACTGATTAGTTACTCGCGGACACGCTTCTACGTGTCTTAACACGAAATAATTTTATGCCGACATCAGCACATTTTTCGCTTATCCGGTAAAATCCACCATTACCTGCCGACAGGCATCAATTTCAAGGACATTATCATATTCTGCGTAGATTACACAATTTATCGTTGAAGCAAGCGCATCCTCAAATCGTACCTCTATTCTCACACTACCGTGCTTTATTAAATTCCAATGTGTATTGCTGTTCGCCGAAAGATCGGGTGTCAAATCAAAAGCAAACAGACAGTATCCATCGCGATAATTATGGCGATCGATCGAATTACCGTCGTTCAAGAAATGTATTCCAGTTCCCGAAAACAACGTTTGAAAAGCATCCACATATAGATGATTTTTCGTGAAATCAGGTTGTAACGGTTTCGAGGGTATTTGAGCACCATCTACATACAACGAGAGATAATTTATCTTGTAATTTTGGAAATTGAACGGATTCATACTGAAGTCACCGTTAAACGCTTTGTTATCGACAAAACCGATAATTATACGCTTTGGCAACTGATCTAACACGATATTATCGATAGTCTCTCCGTGAACACCCGAGTGTATTGAAACGGCTTTTACCTCGACTCTCGTAAGAGGATATTTAGCCGTAGATTTTGCCAGAGTTCTAGCATGTGAGAGCAGCACACCAGGAGCTATTTTTGTTCTGCGAACGAGAAGCGATGCCTCGAGAATCTTTAAGCGGCATTGACCATTCTTTGTATCCCCCACAAGACAAAATGAATCTCTAGACCGAACCAGTCGTAGGCGCATCTCGACACCGTTTAATAGGAAGCGCTCCTGATTGAATATATCGCAATGCAGATGACCGAGCAAGTCTACAGTTTTTTCGACATTTAAAAATGGTTTTCTCTTCACAAGACCCGTATTTTCCGATGTTATATCATCCATTTTTCCAGGTGTATCGTCGTACCAGAGAACGCTCGTGAGATGCGAATTTTTTGCTGCTGGACCGTAATTCAAAAGTGTTTCTATGTACGCTCGATAAGCGTAGGCATTATTTGGAGGTGAAACTAATTTTTAATTCAGGTATACATCCACCTGATTAAACATAGAATGCAAGAGATTGTTTACAGGGCCGGCACTTACTTTCGGCGATGTGCCCGCGGCAATTTCCGTAATGGTAGGAGATGTTATTTTCACTCTCAGACTAAGCATAGTATGCGCGAGATCGATATACTCATCACCCTGTCCGGGAATAACAAATTCAATCGGTGAATCATCTGTTAGCGAAGATATTGGTTTGTAATACACCCAATTGGAGCCTTCGATAGTAGTTTGCGTCGGTGGGAGTGAAAATAATTCAAATTCCGATTTAAGACACTCGCACGAGTGCGCATGTAGAAAAGCCATCTTGTTTCAGCTATCCAAAAATATCTGCAACTGTTCGTTGACGAGTCTTCTTCTTCTTATTGTTCTTATTATTCTTCTTCTTCTTTATTGTTTTTCTCTTTATTACACTTTTATTTTTACGAGAGATACGTCGTGGTTTACGTTCGTTCGATGAATGAGGAGTACGTGAAATTTTGCGCTTTTTATAACCAGACCCCCGCATGAGAGTGTCAATTTTTTCAGAGGCTTTGCGTTTGAGATTACTGCCTGATTCTCGCGCTCTCTTGCGAATAGCATCTTTCACAGCTATATTTCTATCGAGGATATCACCGGCTACGTTTACACCAGCGCGCAACGCCTTTTTTCCAACTGCTTTAGCGCCCTTCTTTGAAAGTGGTAACACTCGACGAAACAGGCCCCCGAGAAAGCTACCGATACCGTGTCCTCGCTGATTAGGTGTTCCGATATAAACATGGCTAATACCACCGTACCCGCGACGACCCCATCCGTGCTGCACGCTGTCAATATCATCCATAGTGGTGTAATCAATCGTGGGACCTTTTGAAATGTAGTGTCACAGTCAACGTTCCCTGCTCGAATGGTATAGGATCCCCAAATTCGTCTCTTATATCGATCTCGATAGTGTGTAAATTATTGCGCAAGAGAGGTATATATCGTGGCGTTGAAAACGATTAAATTTTTGTCGAACCATACGGACAGTATCAATGGGAACAACTCGTAAAAGGGGTGTTTGTACATCGCCTGTAATATAGCTCTCGCAGATATCTGTGTATAAAAACATGCTGCCCGGTATAGCACCGGTGAGAGATGCAGGCCTCGACCCTGTGTATTCGCAATGCGGTTCTATCATTACGGGGCTACAAGCCTCTTCCGAGAATCCTGGTAGCCTTGCGATAGCGGGCGATACGCGAAAGTCGTGGTAGCGTAGATCGTCGCATACGCGTGCCACTTCGACCTGCCCGCTCGGAAGCGATTTAAAGCGCAAATGATCGGCCACGTGAGGTAACTGATTTATACTCTCCAAAAGAGCGTCTATAGAGCGATATACACCGGGTGCTACTTGGTCTCTATCAGCGCTCCTCCGTGTTAAAAGATTTAAACAAGATAAATCATAATCACCATCCTCAAAAGTTACGAGATTTTCTACAGTAGGAACATGTAAAAGAGTCATCGGATAAGCAATTTCCACAAGAGAAACAGACCATTCTCCGTGCAGGCGTATCTGACGCGGTAGTTTTGTAATAAATTTCGTCGTCGTATTATCCGGAAAATACTGCATACTACTGTTGCTCGGTAGTACGACAAAGAAAGAGCTATCCTTGGAGCTCATATTTATCACGGACGATGATCCCGAGCGTTCTTCTTCTTCTTCTTTGTCCTCTTCTTCTCTTTCGTCTTCTCAGATGACGGAGGCACTCGTACTCGTGATAATTCTGCCTCGTAGAAAATACCGTCGATAGTCTCGTTATTCAGATCGTGTAAAATATACACGAATGGTTCTCGATTCACCGATATTCGTTGAATCTTGAATAATTCGTTACTCCAACCACGCTCATATCCTTTCACGAAAGCTGCTTTAGCTGTACTGATACGTACCAAGTCACCGACGCTGTATTTAGGCTTTTTAATTTTTTTCGCGTTACGCTCGTAACGCCGTGCTAAATTGTCTCGGGCTATAGAGGCATTTTCGAGGGTTACTTCGCTCGGAGGAATACGCGTACCGCTGTGTCTAATGTGATTATAAGCATATAAAAAATTTCGTAAAACATCGATGTAACGCTTATTTCGCGTGTATGTAAAGTAGCGCCACATTCGCTCTTTTATTGTTCGATTAAAGCGTTCGGCAATCGAGGCTTTTATATCAGGGTTATGAGCAGCGCGAAAATCGATATTCTTTTTCTTGCGAATTTGCTGAAACGGTGCGCCGATAAATTCTTTGCCTCGATCAGTTTGCAATTGTTGCGGGCGACGATTGTTACTGCGCGCAAGTATGCGTGTGAGACCGCGGGCCACGTTTGCGCTCGCTTTGTCACGCAAAGCCTCGACCCACGCGTATTTGCTCAACACATCGATAACAACAAGCAGATATGCGTACCCATCGTTGTACGTGGCTATCGAGCGAAGATCAGCTAAATCAGCCTCCCATACATCATCTATATTACTCACGCTATACGTACGACGGGGAAATCGTCGTCGTACGAGGCGATGCATGTTATATGAATCCTGTGTCTCGAGCCATGGTAAAACATTTTTTCGCGCTACTCTTCGATCCACCTGAGCCAAATTTTTTGCTCGAGAATAGGAAGCAGGATGAGTGGTGTCATAATAGATTTTTTAAAGAATTTTCATAATTTTAGCGATGACCAGTTAAATGGATTCTTTTTCTTTTTCTTTTCTAACTGTGCGGGGGGTCGATATTCTGCTTGTGCGAAGTTTTGCAATTGCTCGTCCTCTTCTTCATTCCCCTCCTCCCCCTCGATGATGTCGTTTTCAGCCGTGAGCATTAAATCTCTGTTTGAGTGTACGGTCTCGGCCTCGTCATCGTTGTTGTTGTTGTTGCTACCGTTGCTGCTGTTGCTGCTGCTACTATCGTTTTCGCGCGGTAAAATAAGACGCCGCTGTGGTGTCGAGGATGATGTAGGTGTAGGCTCGTTAGTAACGCGGAATTACCGATAAATTCACGCGGCATCTGTATCGCTCGCAGGAGTTTGGCAAAGTGAGATCGTCCGATGGGTTTCTCGCGTTTTTCTAGCTCGCATAGCATCGTTAACAAGATCAACGATATTGGAATTTGAAATTCTTCTGCCGTCTATGGAAACAACGCCGTTACGATCCCATGTCATTTTTTTACCAACGGCGCTGCGATGCAAGTTGCGAAGCAACGATATTGCTTTAGATTTAAATTTTTTTGGTACGCTATCGATAACAAGTGTGTCATTGAGTGGAGATTTAACTTTGTTCATTAAAACGTCGTCGGATTTATTCTCGTGGCTATGGAGTATTGCTACTTTTCGTTTTGATGAAATATTCGGTACGGCATTATCGTACTCGACCATGTGAAGATAACGCTGTAAAACCTGTTGGTACGCTATCCACTTCTCTCTCTCGCTCTTGTACGAGTGAGAGTTTAGAATTTCACTCAGCTCAGAGTCGAGGCGCGATAATGGCGTGCCGGTAGTCTGTACGGAAGGCAACGGATCTGCACTAGTAGTAGTAGTAGTAGTAGCAGCAGCAGTAGTGGCGAGTCCAGCGAGACGATGTATGTTATCATGAGGAATAAGTACCATCTTTCTGGCATATTTCATGTCTCGCATAGGCCAAGACAGGCACAAGAAGCAACTTGAGAAATCCGACACAGTGCCCGACGATGATCTTCCTCTTAGCACTCCAATTTCCCCTTTTGGCGGCTAGTCGTCGAAGAATTGTCGCGTGCCTCCGAAGATGATTCTTTCGCACGTTGTTCAGACTCACGTTTCCCTGTAAAACGTTTAGAGCACACTCGCATATACAGCGTACAAGCGCTACATCTGCTTTGCGCAAAATTGCACGTCGTTGCTCTTGCTTCAGATAACAGAACGCTTGCAATATAATTATCTGCTTTTTATCGAGAGGTCCGCGCAACGCCATTACAAGCGCAGTACTGGTACATCGCGCGACGCATCGCGAACTTTTATTGCTTTTTGAGACATGTAAACGTAATGGTATTGGTCATCGGGAAATATACAGGCGCGAAATCGACAATTATCAGGCGTCGATTGTTTCAAGTCGAATAATAGATAGCCGTGCGGTGCGGCTGTTGCATCGAAATATACTTCCTGCAAAAATCGCGGATTCTCGGGACATACCTGGCGGGCTAGGTGCTGAATTTGCGCGCGATCTCGCGGATTTTTGAAGACAACGATATAATTAGCGTTTAAGGAGATATCGCGCTGCCCGTGACCCTGATGGAAGAGATTTTGCGTGATGAAAATGACACTAAGATTTTTATGATAGCTACCCTTGGTGAAAAGATCGACCACAGTATTGTTGGATGCCTCGCGCATTAGATCGTCAATGACCACAAGTTTAGGTCTTGCGTCATTCGAGTAGTCTACTGCTTGCGGTAAACCCTCGCGAAATTCGATTTTATCACCGTACTCTGAATACCCGGACTGCCACTCTGAGTAATAAAAAAGTATACGCTCGAACGGGACATCCGTCATTTCGCGCATGTATTTAAAGAATTTTTTCACAAAATATGTTTTACCACATCCCGTAGGACCGTTTATCACAGCTGTCCACGGATGTTTCCAACGTGTATCCACATCGACGAGTATCTATCAAAATCAATCAGCAGACTCTTAAATAAGCTTATACCGCGGCTGCGGCTGCGGCGGCGGCGGCGGCGACCCCGCGGCATCAGCTATTTTTGCAGCCTTAAAGAGCTGATAAGACACGGCGCGCCTGCACTAGCTGATGAGGCGCGGGCCCGCAGTATAAGCTGGTGTTTACGCTGTATGTAAATTAAATAACGATAATTTTTATATTTCTCACAAATAAAGCAATATTTTTATTTCACTATGCATACATCTCTATATACAAATTTTACGAATCATCAAATTCTAAACAGCAATATTATATCCACGGATGTAGCACGAGAAAGTCAGAACAAAAGGAAACACTCGATAGGAAAGACGGGACAAAAGGAATCAACGATGAGAAAGTTAGAACAAAAGGGAACGGTAGAGAGATAGCAGCTACTGCTACGAATAGCAGCACAAAAAGAACGATCCGATAACGGTTTTATACATAATAAATCAATTTTTTTCAATGTTTTGTACACAGTAAATATGTTACATGAAATTAGACAAAAAGATTATTTTTAAATATCGCGAATTCAACCGTAAAACTATATACTTTTTTGCGTTATACTAATTAGCGTATTTCACAATAGCCATACGGTACAGTAGAGTACAGCCCGTGCCGTTTTCGCTTCATGTTAACAGGTTCGCATGATTTCGTTTCTTTACGCGTTACAACATGATAAAATTCCGTACGTCGAATAGCGTCGAATTTTAAAATAATGGGTACGCTCCTTGCTCCTGTCACGAAAGATCGTAATGCGTTATAATTTACGTGACGGCTATTCGCAAAGTTTAGCGTGATACCCTTCACTTTACATTATTCAATAATCGTACCGTCGGGTTTACGAACAAGGTATGCGTAAAATTTTGGTCCACCCGAAACGAACGAAGTTATATAACTACCAGGCCCGTATTCACTTAATTCATCCGTAAGATCTCCTAGAAATTGACCGATTGGCGGCTCATACTCGTTACCACCGGGATGGCTCACGTAAATACAGGTGTCCGTATCGCAGTACAATATTCGTCGCCCGAGCCCCTCAAGATAACTGTATAATTTTAGGCGTGCCTGTGCCGTCGTGTATGCTGCAATCACGGCGTTTGATGTCGGTGATGGTTGGATAGCATCGCGGTTGCTCACGTAGTTTACATACATAATCTTGTGATTAACCGGTAGCATCCCCGTCACCTCAATCTCCGGACTCGTTAGTAAATTCATTAGCTCCGCGCGCGTGAAAACGATAACGGTTTTCGTGAGATTCTCTCGTTGACCAAACTTTCCCCAGAATGAATTAAGAGCCAATTTCGCTAGTGAACGTAAACCCGGATTTGGTTGCAAAGCACTTCGCTCGAGATATACACCCTCAGACTCCGTGTACAATGCTATAAAACGCTCTATTGCTTCCTCGTCATCATTACACTCTGTTGGCGGACCACTCGCCTCCTGTTTTATTTTTAGGAATGTATCGATGTACTCGGCAAAATGACCGCCTCGTCGCGTTGTCGAGTCATACTGCGTAACAACGTATTGCCAAATTTCATAGATACGCGTCACTTTATATCCGAGCGACACAGCTTTTCTCAGTTCGTCCACGACCCATGTGCCGTCAAACGCTCGCTCAGTCGTGTCATCGTGTGTACAAACCTCGGATGTGTCCATATCTGTACAGCACGTTCTACACAGGGTATTCAGTTTTCACGCCTACCAAGTACACACTCAACTCATGCACACGCTACAGTCACAATCATCTGACGCCTCGCGTCATATGGTATAGCTCGCAGGTATGCTATATCGATTTATCGACCGCGCACTCATGCATATTGTCCATCTGCTCACATCCTCGATCAAAGCTCACTCAAGCGGCCAAGGCTGTTAGCGTGGCCCCATCGGCAAGACCACTCACAAGGCTCGCCTTCCATCGCTGACAGCGAATCACAAGCAAGCTGTGACGCACGTCCGTCTTCTTGATACTCTGCCGCGTGGTCGACGGATGTGGCCATTGTTCTCACTCGAGTCGCTCGCTGTACACGTTCCCGCGTAAACTCACAGAGATATTCACTCGTTCTAATTACTTTAGTGCGCATTCATTACTATAGTGTAGTACATTCTTGGTCAAATCACCCGTGTTTCAACTCAGTGTTAGTGAAAATCACAGCAGATTACCAGAACTATAGAACCATTCACATAAAAGTCAACGGCGTGGTTCGCTCGTTGGCTGAATAGACGCCATTCTGCCTAGCACCGATCATCGGCGTCCGGACTCTCATCAGCCTGCCGTGTGGCATTACTCGAGCTCTACAACCAGACCTTATCACCAGGATCAACCACACGGAATCAACAAGGCAACTCAGAGGCCTGAGAACCCACTCACCAACAGTACATTAACACGCAGGCCAGACCAATCACAGTATATATTTGTTATAATCAACAGGTATTTTTCATGCAACCAATGTTATATAATTTAAATAAACATTGAATTTATTTTTGTTAATTACTGAGTGCATTTAATTATTTATACTTGTCACCAGGATCCTTAATCTTACTATTCGCATCTGTCACTTGACATGCTACGTGTGAATGTATCGACTTGCTACCTGTCGACAGATTAAAAATAATTTCAAACTCAAACTCAGTCTCACACTCATTATCATAACATTTTTTGGTCCTTCGAGCCGGATATAATGTACTCATACTCATTAACATACACAGGGGGAACAGTAGTTCCCCATGCATGCGAACAGGCAGTACGGGTATATACAAATCGCGCGGTGCCACCACGGTACACTTCACGAGACCCTCGACGACACTTAGATCGTTTTCAAGTCCTACGAGTTCTCGACACTCGTCACCTACGTACAATTCCGGGTGTCCAACGGGATATTTTCCATTCTTACATACCCAGGGATACAGCGAGCAAACATCCACATAGCGTATCTGCTCCCCATTCGCGACGTCGTACAAGCTTACAAAATTTTCCGTTCGACCACCAAAGAATGCATCGCGTGGTTTGAGAGGCGCCTGCTTGACCATGGCGTGATTTTTCACGTATATCGACATTTCCTCGTTATTCTCGAGTAATCTGTCAAAATCGCATTCCCATATTTCGGTTAGAGTGTACCCTTTCGATCTGATTCGCCCGGAAATAAGAATGGTACGCTCGTATCGCTCATCCATTGTATCGCCGAATTTAGTTCGAGCATCTCTGCACGCGATAACATCGCGGACAACCGTGCCAAAAGTAGTTATGAAATTAAAGAACGTGATAGACCCTCGCATCCACGTAGTAACCGTCCACGGCCGGTAGGCCGGCCGGAGGGCGATACTCTCTCGTGCGTCCAGCATGAGCGATAACGCAGTTGAGCTCGCGCTTGAGCCATACGAGCCATACGACGGCCTTGCTCGACTGCTTATCGTCCCAGCGGTCTTTCTGTAGAAAATTCTTTAGAAATACTCTCATACATGCTGATGCTATCGTGCATGCTTCTGTAAAGGGGCACACGCTCCCACAACGTATAAGTAACTCTCGAAAAGCTAAACACGCTCGTCTCAAAACCGTAACATCTGTACGACAATATTGCACAAATTGCGTCGCAAAATCAAATTTATAATCTACGCGACTCGATTCTTCCTCATACCATTTTAAAAAGCGCTCGCGATCCGCTGAGAACATGGTATCGGGTGTGTAAAAATGCAAAGCCGGCAGACGACCTGAGTAATTCTGATATTCCGGTGTGTTGAATAAATGGGGAAATGTACCTTTTGCCACCTCATCAGCGAAACCAAAGGCCTTAGGTAAAGCGCTAAGAGCCATGGGTAAATAGTTTAGACTATCGAGAAAAACGACATCGCCAATTTTCATCGAGACAATCTTCGTACCATTCATAATCAGAGAGGGCAGCTGTGTTTTTTGCACCTCGATTAAATACCGTAGAATAAATTGTGCGTCGAAACCTCTAGCATTATGGGCGATGCAGATGGTCTTTTTAAATTTTTGCGATAATGCCAATTTTACGAGATCCCCAACAGGATCATCGATAAACACGAATTCACGTTTACCACAGTTAGCACAATCGGTCTCTATATCTGTGATATCCAGACATGCCATACATACGCATTGTGCGACACATAAATTCGGCTCGTGAATTCGTGTCGATTTATCATCATGCAATTCCTCGTGTTGCTGCGTCTCAAAATCATAAAATAAAAATCTCGTGGAAGACTGGTCTTTTTTCTTCTCCTTTTGCGCATCTGATTTCTTAAGAGGTGCTATAAAACATGCATGCGTAGTCGGCCGCGTTTGTTTGCATGTAGTACAAAACGATATACCACATACATGCATCTTTTTATCTGTGGTTTTAATCATACGCGAGCAGCCTCTACAGATTTTCAATGCGTTACAGACGCTGTACCGTCTATATTTACGAGACGTGATACCCGAGGAGCCCTCACTCTTGTGATGAGCGAGGCAAAAAGCACCAAAGAACGAACGATTACAGTCTGCGCAATACTCAGGCTGAGAGTCTCTATTACCGTTGCAATAAGTGGATTTACATCGGGCACATTGATAGCTACATCGATGCTCGAGTACTCGAATATACTTGGAATTACATTGCGTGCAGAACCCCCGACTACCTAGCGCACCGGCGAGATTTAATATCGGTTGATAGTGATGAGAACGCTCGTAATAGAGAATAAAGAGTGTATGATTAATTTTACCTGTTGCAGTGAGTACGTATTTTCGCCCATCGTACAGAGCCGGAACGCGTTTTCCGACGGTGAGAAATTCATAAACAACAATCGCTATACCCTCGTGAACCAAGTACTCCTGAAAGAGCTGAATTTCGCGCGCACCACACCCCCTAGACGGTGTCGTTACCCCTGCATTACGTGTGAGCTCTATCGCCGCTGTATATTGCGCACCTCGAAGCCCGTTCCGAATTTGACACCATCGTCTGTGTAGCACACCCGCACGTATTTGACCGCGTTCGGCATGCGCTCGGGCAGTGACAAGGGATCGTTGTAGACACAAATTATCGCGATTACTTATGCGTAAAATTGACTCCTTTGTTATAGACTCGTGTGTAAGCCTAGTGCCCACACCAGCTCCTTCGACGCCTCGTACTATACATGTCGTCATTCTACATGTACCAGCGTCTATTCGAAATTCGCGCGCGCTCTGAGCTACACTATTAATTAGTCGCCATATATCGTCGGGAACGATGTCACGAGCTGGTCGAAATGATAACCATACAGGTCCTTGCGCAAAAGACGGTACGCTCAGAGTCACACCCACATAATCATGTCCTTCGCACGATTCTGTAAGACGTGTGAGAACATCTCGTACACCTCCCTCGAACCATGTCAGATGATCGATACCGACCGGTGGCTGACGAAAATAAAAATCTGTCTCTCGACCCTGCATCCTAAAGAGTGAAAAATAACGTCTCTGCTCGTTGTCGATACCAAAACGTTCACCAGGAGGCAAAATATCACCACCCCGTGCAGCAGTCCTTCCATCGCCAGTCTGTCCACCTGCAGGCACAATTAAACCATTTATTAGAATTTTTATTTAATTTACTTTAAATTTTTGTTTGTCGCTGGCTATATACTATGCATATAATTCGTGTAACGTAAGAATTACAAACTTATATTTGCTTCTAGTCCTCGAATTTGTCGACTGCACCCGGGAACCGCCGACGCATTTCGTAAACCAACTCGATTGTCGGCGGTCTCGGCACAGTGAATCGTGCAAAGCGAAAAACGTTTGGGTCCGTCTCGTACCCTGCTTTTTCATTTTACTATTATTATCCGCGTAATTTTTTTATTTTTGTCAGCGTAGTTGTATTATTAAAAGCTTACCTGAATCTACAGGTACACATACTACTGCAATTTTCTTAAAACTACTTATGTGAAATAATTCCAAGTTATTTCGGGTTTTGACTCGATTGTTCGCAAAGTGATTAGAGATCACCTTTACGGAGCTTAACACTCAATTCATCTAATTCTGGGGTCATCGCGCTTGCTAATGCGTGACTTTCTTAACACTACGTACGTGGATTTGATCGGTTAATTACGTGCGTTCAGGATACATTCTATGCGGAGCTTCCCATTCATTGGTGTGTTCGTTTCCACCTGTGTCCCTTTGATCTTACAGGGGGGTGGGGCCTGCTTAGTTACTACTGCCTGTGCTTGTCCTCGTTTTAACTGGTGATTTATTATTTCGACATTCCATAGATATGAGTCATTGTGTGACTTGCCTTTCGAGGCTCCGCCCTACTGATGTTTACGCGATGAGCTTATAGGGGAATCGCGAGTGTCGTACCGTGAGGTAGCATGTGTATGTGAATTTACCCACCCATCTTACTCGTCTTTGTTATTGTTTGGGTCCCTGGCTATAGCTTCGCTGTTCGCACAAGACACCGGGTTCGCAGCTATGACCAGCTAACTTTCCTGTACCCCGGATACTGAAGCCTTTATTCACGATCAATTAAGCCACCTTATCGTGTCATTAAGAGGCTTACGATTCGGTTTTCTTAATGATTGTGCAGCCGAGGTATTCGTAGGTTACAGGTGGTAGCTGGTGCTGGCCCTGACGTGGTCCGACCCACACAGGTACACCCTACGAATCTAGTGCGCGGTGCACTTAGTCGGGATGCCGCTCCCTTGACCTCGTGTCACTCGTGCTTCTTCACACTCCAAGAGACGGATAGCCACGACGCCGTGCGTGGGGATCCGTTAGTGGAGTGTGCCCTGACGCTGTGAGTAGGGGCGGGCAAGCGCAGTGCAGGGGAGCCTTACTCCTCACAGAGTATCCTGATGAGTTCGTTTACTCAACTGACGGCCAAGCGCACTGCAGGGGAATCAGTTGAGAAAAAGAACATTGGTTCTATCATGGTGTGTCCCAAACTGTTAGTTATTGTTATTTATCGGTTCGTTCGGTCAAACGACGGCCAAGCGCAATGCAGGGGAATCGATTTGATCGAAAGAACGCGTATCTTTTACATGGAGATTTTACGTGTGATTTTATATGCTAGGTAGGCTTGCGAGCAGCATTTCGTCTTGACTTATGAATTTTGACAAGAGCCCTGAGGCTTGTCCCGTCGCGGTTTATATAGGTTGATGGATGGACCCCGGGGGGGTGTGGTGTTTTGTGGTAGGTCACGTGATGTTTGTCGCATTTCAATCACTTGGTGAGGGAGGTGCGGGGTGACGTGTAGGTGTTCCGTTATTCCTTAAATTTCTATATTTAGCTCGCTCTTTGTTTTCCTTGGGGGTTGAGACGCGGTTCTAGCGAGGTTGTATTTCGTCAGCTAATGTTATATTCCTACCTGTTGTAGGTTCAAACTCTTTACTGGTGGTTTTTATCGTTAGGCCATGATTTTTCCAGGATTCGTGCCCCTATAGGTCTTGTCCTGCCTCTCGTGCAGTTGCCTGTATGTTCAAATGGTGACTATTCACCGAGAATTGTTAATAATTGTTAATTATGTCTTCTTTGGGGGTTTTCTCGGGTTTTTCCCCGGATTTTTATGTTATTATTGTTTTCATGTATTCTCCTGAGTAAGGGTTGTCTTGTTCTCTATTTTATATATTCTATTTGGGTAGTGCCGACTGCGTTAGGCTTGGCCCGGTCTTCGTATAGGGCGGGGCTATTGCGCTGGTCTAGTAGGCCCGGCGTGTGCTTGCTGTTCCGCCTCCTGTCTAGTTGGCTTCGTTCGGGGAGGTTCCCCTTGCGTGCTCTGTTTTGTTTACATGGTGGTCTTCAAGCTAGGCGGGCCTTTTATTCACGCCATTGTTTTAAGGTGTGTACTTACGAGTCTACGTATGTACCTGCTTGTCTCTTCTGTTTTCCTCGTTCGGTTCGATGACTACTTGTTGTCTTTGTCTGGTTTTGGTATGCTATGTCTTTGTTTTAGTTGGTATGGGTTGGTTTGTTAGATTGGATTAAGGTTGTTGGTTATAGTAGCGGATCGCCTTAATTGCGTTCCGTTACAATATATTACATATATAATATACATCACATACATATTCAAATATAAGTTTATATAGTGAATTTAATTCTTTGAAGTGAAATAACATACTGCCAGTAAGTAAACTGAAAATATTTTTACTAAAAATATATACCACGTCGATTGGTTATAAAGGGTGATTTTTTAAGAGCTTGAGAACTTTTTTTTAAAAAAAAACGCATAAAATTTGCAAAATCTCATCGGTTCTTTATTTGAAACGTTAGATTGGTCCATGACATTTACTTTTTGAAGATAATTTCATTTAAATGTTGACCGCGGCTGCGTCTTAGGTGGTCCATTCGGAAAGTCCAATTTTGGGCAACTTTTTCGAGCATTTCGGCCGGAATAGCCCGAATTTCTTCGGAAATGTTGTCTTCCAAAACTGGAATAGTTGCTGGCTTATTTCTGTAGACTTTAGACTTGACGTAGCCCCACAAAAAATAGTCTAAAGGCGTCAAATCGCATGATCTTGGTGGCCAACTTACCGGGCCATTTCTTGAGATGAATTGTTCTCCGAAGTTTTCGCTCAAAATGGCCATAGAATCGCGAGCTGTGTGGCATGTAGCGCCATCTTGTTGAAACCACATGTCAACTAAGTTCAGTTCTTCCATTTTTGGCAACAAAAAGTTTGTTAGCATCGAACGATAGCGATCGCCATTCACCGTAACGTTGCGTCCAACAGCATCTTTGAAAAAATACGGTCCAATGATTCCACCAGCGTACAAACCACACCAAACAGTGCATTTTTCGGGATGCATGGGCAGTTCTTGAACGGCTTCTGGTTGCTCTTCACTCCAAATGCGGCAATTTTGCCTATTTACGTAGCCATTCAACCAGAAATGAGCCTCATCGCTGAACAAAATTTGTCGATAAAAAAGCGGACTTTCCGAATGGACCACCTAAGACGCAGCCGCGGTCAACATTTAAATGAAATTATCTTCAAAAAGTAAATGTCATGGACCAATCTAACGTTTCAAATAAAGAACCGATGAGATTTTGCAAATTTTATGCGTTTTTTTTAAAAAAAAAGTTCTCAAGCTCTTAAAAAATCACCCTTTACTATTAAAATACTTTGAAGTTGTGAACCGTTTTGATGAAAAATATCTCTCAAATAAAAAACTCAAAATAATTATTTTCAATAAATTTTTTAATATTTAATTTAAAAACTTTCTCATTAAAATCAATTTATTTAACTGAAAAATGTAATTGTTTAAAATGCATTGTTCAGCTATACGCTTAGTATGGCGTTTTTGTGTTGTAAACCACTTCTATGAAAGATAACAATTTCAAACAGATTCATTGCAAGTTCATTAATGATATACAAATTCATTACAAAAAACTGAAATTTAATATTTTTAACTGATTTTTGAAAGTGAAAAATAAAAATTTTAACTGATTATTGACTATCTATATACAAAAAAATCAATTTTTCCAAATAAATTAATGATTTCTCAAGGTTAATTATTTTACAATGGGAATAATGATATTAACAAATTCAAAAATAATTTGATTGAAATCATTCAAAAAATGACATTTTGGCTTCATATATAAATAAAAATCTGAAAAAATGAAAAAAAAAATTTAATTAAATATTCAATTTGCAATAAAATAAAATTGAAAAATAATCATAATGATGTTGTTATAATTTTCTAGGTGAATAATTTATTAATTTCAGATATTGGTAAACATTCAGAAGAATACATGAGAATGTACAGGAAACGAAAACGTGAAGAGAAGTTGGCAGCAGCACGAGTGGAGCAGCGAAATATCGCTCGCACTAACACTCAACGTACGCGAGATTTTAGAGCACGTGTTGCCAATTCAATTCTTAATTCTGCACCATCAATGAGTAGATTGGATAACATCAGAAGTATCGTTGATCATGCAACTTTAAGACCAGCGACATCGGCATTTCCTGTGGGCCCATCGACTTCAACAGCAGCAGCCGGCAACCCTATGGAAAGGGAAGCAACATCGGATATAGGTGAAGCACAGGATGCTGCATGTGATGAAGAAGAAGAACAACAAGCAGTTAATTATTTTGAATATACAAAGCATGCCAAGGCCCATGCTGAATTCAGAAAAAAATTCCTCGATACCAACTTCGGTGCAATATGCAGCGTATGCGATCGGTTATCGACTGAAATGGACCTAAGAGCGCCGCCATCGTGTTCAAAGGATATTCTTGCAGCTGATTTTCCTGACATGAATTTCGAAACTGTGCTCGTCTGTGGTACTTGTTACGTCTCACTACATAAGAAGAAAATACCAACGTTATCGAAATCGAACGGTTTTACTTATCCACCAAAGCCGGCTCACTTACCAGAGCTTGATATAATCACGGAGCGCTTGATCTCACCAAGACTACTCTTCATGACGATCAGAAGGCTTCGACATAGCAATGGTCAGTACGGAATCCTTGGACAAGTTATAAACGTACCAGTATCAGTAGATAATATGGTTCAATTGCTTCCACGAGAACTTGATGATGATTATGATATTAATGTCCATATATTACTGGGCTTCACGTCAGAAAGACCTGTTCGCGATGATTCGACAATTTGGTAAGCCAACATTCTTTCTTACAATGAGTGCTAATGAAACTGGATGGCCAAAACTACTCAAATTGCTGTATAAAATTCGAAGTAATGGTGCTGAAATTGGTGATGAGGCAATTCGAAGACTTCATTATAATGTTAAAGCTACATTAATCAACGAAGACCCCGTGATCTGTGCCATCCATTTTAACAAACTCGTCGATACTATAATGGAGATTGTTCAATCGAAACGATATAGTCCATTCGGTGACAATTATGTTGTTCATTACTTCAAGCGTATCGAGTTTCAACATCGTGGCAGCCCTCATGCTCATTTACTGATATGGTTGAATAATGCACCTGTAAATGCCGTTGGTTCAGATATGTCAGCAGCTGTAAATTTAATAGATCGGTTAATATCCGTCTCACCAGAAAACACTTCCGGACACACGAAACTTCAAACCCACAAACATACGTTTACTTGTTACAAAAAAATACGTAGCGCTCGAGCACAACAATGTCGTTTCGAAGCACCATTCATGCCTAGCCGAACAACTGTAATTCTTATCCCAATGAGTGCCGATGATCCTCGAAGAAATGCGCTTGCAAAATTATACAAACGGATGTGGAAGTCACTTGAAGAGAACGACTATAGAGATATTGAACATTTCTTCGAAAAGCCCAATATTACTTCTGATGATTTTTACTTGGATGTATTGCGAGCGGGAATTAACAGACCTAAGGTTTTTATCAAACGGCAAACCACAGAGAAATGGATCAATCCATTTAATCCATTCATTTCAAACGTCCTTGGGTCGCACACTGATTTTCAATATAAAGGGTGGTTAAATTTTAAGGGCCGATGTTGAATGTGAACTACACCTAAACGTCAAGTTTTTTTCTGCATTTCATTTCACATTTCTCAATTTCAGACTAACTCAATTTGAACCATGGAAAGATACACAATCGAGCAACGCGTTAAAGTTATTCAGGCTTATTATGAAAATGGGCGTTCAAATCAAAATGCATATCGTGCACTTCGTGATTTTTTCGGTCAATTTAATCGTCCAAATGTGCGTATAATCGGAAAAATCGTGCAAAAATTTGAGCAAACCGGGTCTGTAGGAGATATTAAAACACCAGTGCATGCTCGTACAGCTCATACTGCAGAAAATATTGCTGCTGTTCGCGATAGTGTGGCTGAAGTGCCGTCCACCTCAACTCGTCGTCGTGCCCAACAATTGCACCTCTCACGCTCGTCGTTGATGAACATTATGCATAAAGACTTGCATTTACACGCTTATAAGGTGCAATTGACTCAAGAACTAAAGCCTCTTGACCATTCCAAACGTCGTCAATGGTCAGAATGGTGGCAAGAAATGGCAACAGTGGATGATCAATTTTCGAAGAAAATCATTTTCAGTGATGAGGCACATTTTCACCTCAGTGGATTCGTCAATAAGCAGAATTGCCGCATTTGGGCGAATCATAATCCAAGAGTGATTGTCGAAAAACCAATGCACCCACAAAGAGTGACTGTTTGGTGCGGTTTATGGGCTGGCGGCATCATCGGGCCGTATTTTTTCCAAAATGAGGCTGGTCAGGCAGTTACTGTGAATGGTGTTCGCTATCGTGAGATGATAACGAACTTTTTATGGCCCGAATTGGAAGATATGGATGTGGGCGATATGTGGTTTCAACAGGACGGTGCCACTTGCCACACAGCTAACGAAACAATGGCTCTTTTGCGCGACAAATTCAATGGCCGTGTTATCTCACGTGGTGGCGATGTCAATTGGCCGCCAAGATCATGTGATTTGACACCGTTGGACTTCTTTCTTTGGGGTTATTTGAAAGAAAAGGTGTACGTCGATAAGCCAGCAACAATTCAAGAGCTAAAGGATGAGATAATTCGGCACATTAACGGCATAGAACCTCAATTATGCCTAAGCGTCATCGAAAATTTGGACCATCGGATGGAGGTGTGCCGCCGAGGTCGCGGCGGCCATTTGGCCGATATTTTGTTCCATACATAATTGAACCATACCATATTATCATAATAAAAAGAATTGAGAATAATTTCCTAAATAATTTGTGTTTTATTCAAAATCAACATCGGCCCTTAAAATTTAACCACCCTTTATAACTGAGAAATACTCGTGTGCCGCATACGTTGTTGAGTACGTAAATAAGACTAATCGTGGTATAAGTAATCTTCAACGTAAGATTATAAAAACGATGGATGAGCATCCAGAGTTTGATTTCATGGAGATCACACGAAAGCTCAGTATTGACATACTTAACGCTGTTGAAAGACGAGTCAAGAAGCCGCTTGGTATTTGTTACGACTGCCAATGTCATACAGTTCGACCGTAGTCCTTTATCTACCAACAGTTTGGCCAATCGAACGACAACGGGTAAGCAAAACAACGGAACAATTATATAATGAAGAGATTGACAGTAATTTAACCGATGTCTGGAAGACAAATTGGTTTGAAAGATACAAAAAGCGGCCACCCAATCTTGAACAACTTACTTTGAGACAGGCTGCCGCATATTACACGATTAGTGATAATAACCAATGGAAACGATGCAAAACAGGTCCCCGAATACTTCGCTATCGTAATTACGATATGGTTGCTGAGGCTGACGAGTACAAGTGCGAAATGGTAACTCTGCATCTGCCTTTCCGTCACGAAGAAACGGAGATTCTAGCGGAGAGAAAATTTTGTGCAGCTATATGATGAAATGGAGGTGATCATTTTACAACGGAGGAAAGAGTTCGAGTCAGAATTAGATATAGCCAAGACGATTGAAATTTGTAAACAAATTTGTATTGCTCTGGAAGAACCTGATATTGACAATGCTATGGCTGATGTGCTTGCCACACGCGTTGCGGAAGCTGATCCATTTGCTGAATTCTATGCTTATGCAAATGCCGAAATGAATGAAGATATGAGGGTAGCTTTACTCAGTCGTCTTGGTCCTGTTGTTAAGAAACGAGAGAATCTCATGCCAAAGGCAGAATTTAATAATCTTATGCGCATGGCTAACAGTCGACAAAAAAGCCTTATGATGCATGTCATCAGTACCCTTCTCGATCGAGATAGTGGTGAGCCACTTCAGATATTCCTTACGGGACCTGCAGGTTGTGGGAAAACGTTTGTAATTAAGTTACTAATGGAAATTTACAATCGCTTCTCGGACACGGATGGCTACACCAACGCATATCTCACATGTGCATCGACCGGCAAAGCTGCAGTAGCCATTGACGGCTTGACTATTCACACTGGTCTGGAAATTTCTATTGGAAAAAATTTGCCTCTTTCAAATGAAGTTGTTCAACAGTTTCGAACACTCTTCAAGTATGTTCGCTGCATTATTATCGGCGAAATAAGCATGATGTCAGCGGAACTATTACAACAAGTCGATGCTCGCTTAAAGCAAATAACAGGAGAGTTCGAGAAAAACTTTGGTGGAATAGACGTATTTTTGATAGGACACTTGAGACAGCTGCCGCCTGTTCGTGCAACGCTTATTTTTCAACAGATCAAAGCAAGTATTGCTGGTCCGACACTCTGGCGAGGGTTAAAATTCTACCAACTTAATCAAGTTATGCGTGAATCAAATGAGGAATTCTCGAGCGTACTTACGAAAATCGGCAACGGAGAAAAATTACAGGAGAACGAACAGAGACTAATCGAGTCTCGATTTTTCAGCAGAGCAGAAGCAAACGAGCGATCCCCTGATGGAGTTAGACTGTTTTTAAGAAATCGAGACGTCGATGAATACAATAACACTGTACTTGATTTGGCGCCGGAAAAAATCGTTTCCATTTTTCATGACGTTTTTTCTGGAGGTCATGATGCTAAACAACTTGCATTTGTACGACAAAAGTTGCATAAAATGTCGCTGATTGATACAGGAGGCTTGCCCTATGAGCTCACACTTGTCGCCGTCAGCCGTATTTAATCACGACTAATATCAACGTAGCTGACGGATTTCCAAATGGGACATATGGAACCTTAATATTTGTTGAGCGAATCGAAAATGCGACGGAAGACGAAATATTTAAAGAAGGAGATGTAAAAAGACTCTGAATGAAAATTGCTGGTAATCCAAGGATAGGACAAAAGGCTAGACAAATCGCAGCAAAATACATGCAAGATAAGAACATACCCGCAAGACTTGTACCAATTGCTCGACGAACTTCAACAATTTATCTGAACAATAACAAAACTATCACTGCAAAACGGAATCATTTTCCTCTCACCCCTGCCTGTGCCATGACACTTCATAAATCGCAGGGTGGCACATTTGACAAAATTGTATATTCACACGAGAAAGGGCATGGCCAATCACTTGTACACGTAGCCTTATCACGAGTCACCAGTATAGATGGATTGTTCGTAGTGTAACGGTATTAAACGTTAACATTGCCCTTAATGGGCTTGTTCGGACTCGAGCAGGAAGGAAAGTAATTTTAGGCTTTTGTAATAGGTAGAAGTAGGGTTTATTCAGAGTAACACAAAATTTAGTTATATGATACAAAAGAGAATAAATAGAAAATTCAATTATCTGACCCTGTTTCTCTCGGTATTTTGGCTACCTCGCGCCTCACATTCAATTATTCCCGGGCACTCGAGTGCATGTATAATCGTGTACGCGGGTGAATTTATAGAATTTATGAGAATAGAGATATGTCATTCGATTAACAATATGCACTATGACGTGAAAAGAGATGTTGATAAATAATCTAATTCCTAATGTGAAGATATTCGTTAACTGATATTGAATTTATAAAAGAAAAATAAACGTTGCTTGATAATTCTTATCTACCCGTCGCGTTCCCTGGGTAAGAGTTTTAGCATGCGTACCGTCAGTAACTAGCCGGCCGCCGCTCCTAGTATCGAGACTATCCTTGTGTCTACCACTGAGTCGTTCAATACCCACTATAGGCCCGTCGGTGGGAGTGGATTTTACTGCTGATATGATGATTTTGTTTCAAGGTTGACTTGCGCGTCCACCCGACCGCTGCTACTATCCGGCGTCAGTGTGATGCATTCTGAGTGCATGCGCAGTGACTCGGTATATCAGGGCCGTAGCTGGTGTATTTCTCGTCTCTTTATATTTTGCCGCAAATCTATCTTTTAATTTGTATCCCTACTGTAATTTCTATGCTATATGGTCTTTCATAATGCAGATATTATATCCTCGTTATTTAATCTGCTGTGAGGAGCATTTCGTGTCCGAGAGAGTAGATTGCTGTTCGCTCGATCCTTTGCTACCAGAGTGAGAGGAAGAGAGACAGAGATATGCCGCTTCGTTGTTGTTTGGGGCTGCGGGGCTTTGGTCTCGAGCGCAGCACCGACTCAGCTGCTTCTCGTTTAAAGGTCCGTCAGCCACCACAGCTGGGCTCTATCAGTACGGCTGCACCTAGCGAGGGTTGGCTGCTCTTCCTTCCTGGTAGCTGGACTTCTGCGTTGGTGGGACCTGCGAACAAAACTGTTCCTCGAGTGCCGAAATTCGGGTCTTTTTATACCAGAGTCCCCTCCAGCTGGCCCATGCTTTTGGTATGACTATAGTTGGTGGCGGTCCTGTAGCCCATGTCCTGTAGCCCACTGGTACTTCATTTTTAAAAATCGTCGTTGGTTTTTAATATTTCGTTATTCGTATTTTTCGGGTGGAATAACGGGACTTGGTCACCGATATGCCGGCCTAGCTTGTGTGAGTGACGCTCGGTAGCGGTGCTTTATTGTGTGTGTATCGAGCGTCGTGAGCTGCCGAGTATAGGCCGGTCTTACCCTGTGTGCGTAACGCGCGGTAGCGATGCCTTAGTGTGTGCACCGCGCGTTATTAGATAGACCGTACGTTACAGTAGTGTCACCGACTAATGATCCGGTATTCTATCATGGAGTTCGAGATGCCAATTCAACGGCTGCTCTGCGAATAGAATTTGACCGCCTCAATTTAAATCCATTACGTACGGGTCAAGAAATAATAGTGAATTTCATCAAAGATAAAATATCATTCTACAATTTCAATTGCCAGAGTTTACGAGCACATTCTAACGATCTTCATGAAGAAGTACCTCAAAACTGCATTGTGCTCATGCTCTCTGAAACGTGGCTTGGCGAAGAAGAAGACGTTGACATTCCAAACTTTGACTGCTGTGATACATTTAAACGACAGGAGAGACGTTCCGCTGGGGTAGCGATTTATAAAAATTATAACAATTCGCACGTTGTTACACCAAACATGGACATTAACTATCGCCAAATAACAGGAATAGGAGTAGCAGTACGAGATGCTGGCGATATTTGTGCAGCTGAATGCCGTCTCACAAGTGGACAAACGATTCTTTCAGTCGTTGTCTACATCTCACCAAATCAATCAGTTCAGAGTATAATTGATATTATTCATTTTGTACTACTGCCGTTCAGCGTGGGTGGTGCAGCACTTTTGAACAAGGACTATTACCTAATGCCCATGATTCTGAGTGGTGATTTTAATGTTAATTCTCATACTCCGGAAGCCGACTCTTTGATAACGTTTTTAAAAGATACGTTTCAGCTAGAGTTAAATAGTAATAGAAACGTAGCTACAACACAATCTGGAACTGTAATTGATGCCGTTTTTCAAAGATTTCTCGATTCTTTAGAATCGAGTATATATGTATCGTATTTTAGTTATCATAAGCCGATCGTCTCAACTACAGCGATTTTAAATGAATAAAAAATTTGCAAACGCATTAAAATTGAATTCAATTGGAATTATTTTTTTGAATAAAATCCGCCTTGGGCACAAATCCTCAACACACTTTCATTTCGCATTTTCTCGCCACAAGATGTTTACACATCAATATCTCGAGTACTAGCAGACTCGCTCATTTTTTTTTTAGTAAATTCACGTGTTCTTTATTTACTTGAGATCTATCTCCTTATCGGCAAACGAACCCAAAAAATGATAAATTTAAATATTGGCATTATTGACATATTATATACTGGCATAACATTTGGTAGCAGCGGTGGGATCTGCTGAAGTGTACGAGTATAGTGATACGTGACTTACTTGGATAAAAAGTGATTTTATATAACGTGAGAGTGACTCTGAAGTGACGACTGCAACTCGTGCCATGACACCAGTGCAGTTCGTACAAACCCGACCAAACTAATGCGAAGCCGCGAAGTGTACGTCGGTGCGGTGTGATATAGCGGTCAACCGTTTAACGTCCCGGTTGACGTCATCACGTCAAGATGTGGTTAACGCACAAAGTGTGCAACGAGTCCTCACGGGAGCAACTTCTGACAAAGCCATCGCGCAACAGTTAGCGACGCACCAAAGGACGAGCCCAGGAACCACCGAAGGAAAGGATCGTCTATAAGATCATGCTTCTGTAATTGGCGATTACTTTATACTAATACATATAGCTGTAAAACCAAAGCCAGACGGTAGCGCTGGATGAGGAAAAAATTTCACCTAAGAGACAAAATATTCAAAGGGAAAATTAGAGGAAAAACTTTTCTCGAGGTATTCAGTGGGAAAATTTTTAAGTAGAGTACACCGTGAATGCAGCCCCATACCGGGCACTAGAGACGCGAGACTAAAACGTAAGGGTAACTCGTTGGAAACTAGGTTACCCGGCGAAGGGGTGGGCTCCGCAGCAGGATTAGGTGCAGCTGTCGGGCACATCGCGTTCAGGATTCGCAGGGCGCTTTCGGAGCTCTCACCGACGGGTCGAATCCCCACTGACAGACAAGAGGCCCTCGTAGGCCGTCTGACAGCTCACAAGGGGACCACATGGTCGTCGGATTTTTGTAATTTTTTATACTCATGGTACGTGAAGTTGAGACCCCAAATATGAATATCCCCAAGTAATACGACGCCATATTCAGAAATTCTCGAGATAATCGACTTTGAAGTTAGAGCGAGCAACTGAAATAGAGAAACAAAAACCGAATTGTTAACTGATTTTTTTTTTTTTTTTAAATAAATGTTTATTGCTTCATCATGTACAGTAAGAATATATAGGTGCAATTACAAAATAAATAAAACCTAGAAAATATCTACCTATGAATAGATGTTAGTATAATGTGCGTGTATTAACGCATCTGAGATACTCTCGTTGTTGTGTGTTGTATTTCAAATGAACAATATTTATGTAACTTAGTAGTAATAATTATAACATTTATGCCACTGGTCTAGTGGTGTGTATATGCCTGGGGAAAAAAACCTCTATCCTATGATGTAAAGAGGAAAACCCCTACTAAAGAGCGGGGGTGGGGGAGGAGGGGTGAGCAACGAGAGGCCCTGGTCCCCCCCCCCCATCCTCTTTATCTGATGACCGGGTATAAGTATTATATATACAATTAAAATATTAAAAACTCACTTAGATAATAGAACATAATAAATAGATCCTAACTACCCTTACATGTATGGGACTTAAACATAGACAAGTGCGCGCAATGGAAAAAAGAAAAAATAAATAATAGTTATAGTTTAATAATATGGTCTCTGAAACGGAAGGGCGAGGTGTTAATTTGTAGTAAGCGCAATGGAAAATCGCAATGTGCATAGTCGTGGGGTTAGTAATGAGTGTTTCTCAGCCATCGGGCTGAGTACTTGTCGATCTTAGCGCCACTACGGTAAGAGTGGTTCTTGTCTGCCTTGTTTGAGTCGAGCCAAGAGTTGGGCCATATGTATGTCGTTAGGCGTGAGCCATCTATATTTAATATGATTGAGCCGTGCCGGGTTATTACGATCACATTTGGGTAATGCTGTACTGAAGTTAAATGTCGGGTTGTTGGAGGTCCTCTGAGTAGGGTCGAATCCTATACGTTTGTTTGCTCTATTTCTCCGCCAGTGATAGAGTACTGGGATGTTATGTTCATTTTGTATGTACCCTTTTTTATCGCAGAGCATAAAGGCTTCTGGGGTAACGTAACCATTTGTTAATTCATTTTGGATCTGCGCTGTGTTGTATATGGTTAATGCTTTAATGATAGGGTTAGTATGGGTATGAAGTTTATGGAAATAGTCTCTTGTTAGTTTAATGATATATGAATCGATGCGGGTGGTGTTGGCTGTGTCATAGATGATATGGTTGCTTATGAGGTGCTGATAATCAGAGGAGGGAGACCGGTTTAATTTGATGCATGTTCGGAAGCAACTACGTTCGAAAGCTCGGAGTAGCTCCATCATTGTATGGTTGATATTCCACCAAATGGGCGCCGCATAGGTAAGGCTGGGTCTGATCAGTAATAAGTATAATATAATTTTAGTTCTGGAAGTAAAATTATTGTTATAAAAAATACGGCTGTTGTGGAAAAAAGCTGCGCGAGCTTTGGCCAGTTGAATCAATACGTGAGAATTTCCTCTCAGGAGAGAGTCCACCTGTACACCCAGGTATTTGACGGAATTTTTATGGGGTATGGGTGTCATTATGTCTGTGCCTGGTATGTACGTTTGTATAGAGAAGTTTCTATATACAGTACGGTTGGGTTTAGATAGGAAGGATCGGGGTTTTCTAAAGAGGATAGTTTCACATTTTGCGGGATTTAGTCTAAGGTTCCATGTAGCGAAATATTTATTGATCTTATTGACTATGTTCGACAATTCATTGTGTATGTTAGTGATGCGATTACCATGTGTATAAATGATGAAGTCATCGGCAAAAGCAATGGCTGAGGTGTTACTATTAGGTGAATTAAGATTAAAGAGTGAAAGTATGTCACTAGTAAATATATTGAAAAGAATGGGCGAGTTTACAGTTCCTTGTTGGAGACCTTCAGTGCAATGAAATGTTAATGAGGATGTTTCGTGCGTGTCCCATATAATAAATTTCTTATTGGTAATCATGTCCCAGGTCAGGTGCACCAGCCAACCGGGAAAGTTTTTTTGATAAAGTTTAAATAGGAGTCCATCCAGCCATACGGAATCGAATGCTTTCTCCAGGTCCAGTAGAGCAGCCCCCACTAGGCGGCAGCTGCCCACTAGCCTGGTGACATCTAATAAAAATTTGTGTATGGCATGTGTTGTAGAGTGTTCGTGTTTAAATCCAAATTGTGTGTGGGGTATGATGTTGTGTGCAGTGCAGAAAGAGTTGATGGAGGAGTTGATAATGGCTTCATAGAGTTTAGATAGACTGGGGGTGAGACTGATTGGGCGATAGCTAGCTGGGTCGGATGGATCTTTATTTTTTCTTAGGATTGGTAGGATTTTGGCTAACTTCCAAGCTTTAGGAAAATATTTGAGGTTAATAGAGTTATTGAAAATGATGGTTAGCGCGGTGATGGTTATGGGGGTTAGGTGTTTTAGGATGAGTGGAGGAATGTTGTCAATGCCGCATGATGTTTTATTCGGAAGTTTCGAGAGGAGTAGAGTTAGTTTGTGTATATTACAAAATGGGAATGGGTGAAGAGTGAGATTGTTAGTAGGGTTAGTAGCAGAGTTTACATCACTGAAATGAGTAATGAGATTGTCAGGTGTGCGTGTGGTGTTGAATGCTGTTTTAATTGCTGAGGTGGTGTGTTGTACAATCGCGGCAACTCTGGAGTGTGTATTGAGATGACGGGGTGAATTTATGCTTTCATAATGGGCTCCTATGATGTTGAGAATATCTTTTGGTTCAGTAAATATATATTTATGATTAACGATGGGTGTAGAATGAAGGGAACAGGAGCTACGTTGTAGAATGGTATGATTAAGTTGATGTATCTGGATATTGTCTATACTGTAGCGATGAGTGTTTCTAAGTAATCTGTTAATTTTAGGAAAAAAGGATGATGGGTCCCGGTGGCTAATGGATTTGACCTGGTTGGACCAATAATTCTCGGTGGCTTTTTGAAATTTCATTTTATTTGTGAGGTAAGTAATTTGAGTAATGTCTTAGTTTGAATTACGAGGTGACTGTTATTCGAAAAGTGTAGTGTATGTAGAGTATGTAATATGTTGACTAATTTTCTTTTCCGCTTCAGGAGAGATAGGATATTATTATTGATGCAGTTTAGGATATGGTAAGTGGATTTGAAGGAGGGGACTGATACCGCAATAGATGCCTGTATCGCCCCGGTAAGGGCGGCCAGGTGGTCGTCAACTTCAGAGACACTAAGGGTACGATTTGACTCAGGAGGTGATGAGTATAATCTATTTAAGGTCTTCTGGAATTTCTTCCAATTGGTGCCTCTGAAGTTAGGACGACCTTCCGCAGGTTGCACTCCTAGGAGTTGTAGGCCGCCCGTAGCCAGGGAAAATGATAGTTCTATTGCGGTATGATCGCTGTCGTAGGGTAGGGTGTGTGAAGTAATGATAGGATTATTAAATGATAGGAGTCTCGTGTCTATTAGGAATAAGTCTAGGAAGGAATTGCTGGGTTTAAAGGTAGGCGCATCCGGAGGGCAGATGGATAGTTTATATTTAATCTCGTTTGTATTAGCCCAACGGGCCAGGTGAGAGCCTCGTTGGTTATTCGCAGAATCACCCCACGCTATGCGACGCGCATTTAAATCACCAGCGATGATATAATAATTGTTGTTTTTATATAGATGGAGTTTATTGAAGAGTGCCTCTAATTCTGTTAAAAAAAGGGTCCGGCTATCGTGACGAGCGTAGATGCTTATTATATAGAGAAATCTGTTGTTGATTAAGGTAAGTTTTACTATTGTGTATTCGACTATTTCATTTAGGGTAGATGAGGGTGATCTTATGATTACGAAATGAATATTCTTTTTTAATAAGATAGCAGTGCCGCCTCCTTGGGTGGCATTGGGGCGATCCGTGCGAATGATGTGATGTGTTTTAAAACGGGGTTGGTGACGTTGTGATAATTTGGTTTCGGATAGTAATATAATGTCGTGTTTATGGGTGGCTATGAAATCTATGAGGTCGAGGCGACGATGGTTAGCAATAATTGAATTAACGTTGATGGCCGCTATTTTTAATGTGTTATGAGTGTACGTTGTGTTATCCATATAGAGAGTTATATATGTAATCAATCCTATTTGAGTTACTGGTTATTTGTGCAGAAAGCGTATTATACTGTGACGTTATTAAATTCGTTATATCATTTTTTAATTCGGTGAGCCACTCCGGGGCCTGCGAAGGGTATTGCTCCCGCGATGGTGGGTTTCGAGTAAGCTGCTGAGCTGCCGTGTTCTGCGGTGTAGGTGTACCTTGGTAAACTGGCATATTTGGTATGGTGTTATGCCTTAGTTGCTGCGAGCCTGTATTGGTAAGGGCTTGAGCATAAGAAATGCCTGGTAGGGTGGTCCTGGCGATGTTATTAATATTTCGTTGGATTGTTTTATTTTTGTTTGTTTGGCTGTCTTTTTTTAGAGAAATAGCTAATTTGATATATGGGCAGCCCTTATATGATGCAGGGTGACCTTGACCGTTACAGTTTGCGCATTTTAGATTTGCTTTATCTGTAATTTGAGTAATTGTACATTTCCCGGGTTCATGTGAGAGGGCGCACTTGACGCATCTATATAGTAGATTGCAATTTGCGCTCGTGTGTCTGATTCTTTGGCATTTACGGCATTGATATATATTTTTTTTGTTGAGTGGTTCCCATTTGGTTTTTTGATATGCTATTGATTTAATGTTGAATAGTTCTTTTGAAGAACTGTCGGGGGATATATATACTATATAGTGGTAACGGTTCGGATTAGATTTGTCGAAAGATAGTTTATTTATTTTTATGATTTTTAGAGTAGGTATATTAAGACTGTTTATTTCATCGGTGATGTCAGTATCTGAGAAATTACCTTTAATGCCTTTTAACACGTAGATCTTAGGTTTGAGGTTTTTAGGGGTGAATGTATAATATTCGATATTGTTTATTTTGACTTGGGTGCAAAACTTCTCATAATCTGTGAGGTTGTTAAGATAAACGGTTGTAACCGTAAAACTATTATTTATATTTCGCGCCCTGCTATCGTTAGCGTGAAGGGTCGCCACCGACGCGGGAACCACTAGAGAATGTTCCAGATCTACTCGTGCGTGGAGAGATGTAAACCCCGGGGGGGGAGAGTGCTAGTCGAGCGAGACTGCTGGACAGTCAGTCGTGAATAATCCACGGACCCACAATAATCGTCACTCTCAATTGTACATTGAAAGTTATCTCCAATATACATTCATCTAATAAGTGATAATAAACCAAATAATGTATACGCATCACACTCCACGAACGGACTTCTCATCACTGTAAGGAACAACTCATGGGAATTATGACACACTTCTATTTCGAGGAATCAACGACATACCGGAATTCGAAATGAGCCAACGCCTTCAACTATCCGAAAAAGGTCGCTAGATAGGAAATTGCTACCTGCTGGTTCATCTACACTCCTTATTGAGGTGAGCGAGTAATCGGTCATTAAATCAAGCGAGGAAATCCATCCTGGAATATGCAAGGAAGACGGGTGAGCTATATAACATTAAATTTGAAGCCAAAAAAAACGCTCAAGCCTCTACTCAAGTCTAGTCAAGGAGACTGTAATAATAGAATAACAAGTTTTTATATAACCTGCTCGAGACGTTGTCAGTGCCTAGCTCTGTGAAGAGTGTGTTTACTTCAACTGAGTGATCTCCAGATCCGGTAATGCGAGAGATATCTTTGAAGGAAAAAACTTTGATGTGAACACTATAATTATATTTAATACCAAACTATCAAAATCTGTCAATGTGGAGATTATTATTTCAAGAAAAGAATTCATTGTGAATGTATATGGTTAGATTTACTTTTATTGAGTAAGATTTCAAAACTATCAAACTCTGTCAATGTGGAGATTATTATCAGGGGTACAAATTGAAAATGCGGGTTTGATAACAGATGGCGTTACTAACGCTATACGCATCAGGCAGTACTGTGACTATGTTCATGTCAAAGCTACGTCTTATAGCTTTAATTTTCAGTATGTGTCAATTTGTCGCAGTGTCAAATTCATAGTTTTTTTGAGCTCTCAATATGTCGAGTTTCGTGCCAACAAAACAGCATTTGCGGGAAGTTTTAATTTACTTCTTTAATTTGAAGAAAAGTGCTGCTGAAGCACATCGATTGGTCTCCGAGGCTTATCCGAGTCATGTTCCATCGGTTTCAACGTGCGAGAGATGGTTTGTGCGGTTTAGAAGTGGTGATTTTGACGTTGAGGACAAAGAGCGGCCGGGCCAAGTGAAAAAGTTTGAGAATGCTGAATTGGAGGCAATACTCAATGAAGACTCGTGTCAAACTCAACAAGAGCTCGCAGATTCATTGGGAGTGACACAACAAGCCATTTCCCATCGTATAAAAGCCCTCGGAATGATCCAAAAGCAAGGACATTGGGTGCCGTATGAGCTGAAGCCGAGAGACGTCGAGCGCCGTTTTTTTGCATGCGAACTGCTGCTCGAACGGCAAAAACGGAAGGGTTTTTTGCATCGCATTGTCACTGGTGATGAAAAGTGGATCCATTACGATAACCCGAAGCGCAAAAAATCATATGGTTACCCCGGCCATGCATCATCATCGACGGCCAAACCAAATATTCACGGCGCCAAGCTCATGCTCTGTATTTGGTGGGACCAGCTGGGTGTGGTGTATTATGAGCTATTGAAATCGAACGAAACCATCACAGGAGCACTATACCGAACTCAATTGATGCGTTTGAGCCGCGCACTCAAAGAAAAACGGCCACAATACGAGCAAAGACACGACAAAGTAATTTTGCAACATGACAACGCTCGGCCACATGTTGCAGCGCCGGTCAAAACATACCTACAAACGCTGAAATGGGAAGTCTTACCCCACCCGCCGTATAGCCCAGATATTGCTCCTTCCGATTACCACCTTTTCCGATCGATGACACATGGCCTAGCTGACCAGCGCTTCCATTCTTACGAAGAAGCCCAAAAATGGGTCGATGACTGGATAGCAGCCAAGCCGGCCGAATTTTTTCGCGACGGTATCCGTAAATTGCCAGAAAGATGGGAAAAAGTTGTGGCTAGCGATGGACAATACTTTGAATAATTCATTTGTTACCATTTTTTCAGAATAAACGTTCAAAAATAGAAAAAAATCCCGCATTTTCAATTTGTACTCCTGATATTTCAAGAAAAGAATTCATTGTGAATGTATATGGTTATATTTACTTTTATTGAGTAAGATTTCAAAACTATCCAAATCTGTCAATATAGAGATTATTATGTCCAGAAAGGAATTCACTGTGAATGTATGTGAGTGTATTTACTATAAACCTTCTTATCATTGTTATGGTTGTCTGTCGGTTACGACCAAATGAATAATATTATATTATGCTGTGAAAGGGCGTCTAGAGAAATCGATATAATCTGATGTGCTAGGCTGTGTGCCGTATGATTAATATTGACCGTTGATATGTACCTGATTAACGATAATAGCTGTGGAACGATTATACGTATGGTAATAATTGCATTGCTATTAATCTTGATAATGAATCTGCACTTGAACAACGATGATATCTGAGGAACGATCACATCATGGTGATGATTTGTAATTCAATTATTATTGTATTTATGGTTGAGCATCTCGAATTATCGTCTTATTGTATTTCTTTGAGATTGATGATTTGTAATTCAATTATTATTGTATTTATGGTGGAGCATCTCGAATTATCGTCTTATTGTATTTCTTTGAGATTATATTGAAGTAAAGTATTATTGGGGAATAAATCTCGAACTAAAGAGACTGGCCAATAGTCAATCGTCGTCCGTGGTCCTATCTAATAAAGAAGACTTCTATAATAAACAGCTGGTTCTTTCTTATTTCCTTTAGAAATAAAAAAAATTGTTACACGGTGTAATGATTGCTATCCGTTTCATTAATTGTTACTTGTTTTTTATTAATCTTAAGGTTGGTAATTAAATTAATTAGTGTTGGGAACTCTGTATTTGTCGTATAGATTGGGGGTGGCCGATATTGTTTAGTTTTTATTGTTGGTTGTGATGCGATGGGTGTTTCTTGCTCATCTTCACTTAGGTCCGATATACTTTCAAATTGGTTAGAGGTGTCCAGATGTGGTTGATCGGATGAGTTTATGCGACGTGTTTTTGTGGTGTGTTTAGGGTGCACCCACTCCTGATTAGCAGTGTCAGGCAGGGAAGCGGGTGTGGTGGTGGCTTGTGTGCTAGGGTTTATTTTGCGTTTTCTGGCTGAAGAGAGATTGGGTTTTATAGTAGACGTTTTGGGCTTTAAAGAATCCTAGGCTAACTTTTTAAATAGGTAGTCAAGATTGTTTGTAGTAAATATAAAATTTTGTGGGATGTTGGTACTGTTAGTTATTGCTTTTGGCGGTGAGACGGGCCGTGGGGTTGTTGTTATAGAGGGTCCAGCCACCGCATGAGTATCCATAATGGATTGTTCGGGTGCCCCCGCTGTGAAACTGTCATCGTCGTTAGACGTAGTTGAGAGAATACAGACTACTTACTGTGTAGATGTAAACAGTTGTCGTCCTTTGGGTGAGTGGTGATTATCAATGCCGTTATACTGCTATTTGAATCGTGAGTATCTAGTAGGTTTCGGACGAATTGTACCCGACGTAGACGACCGCAATAATATAATTGCAGGTGGCGTATAATAATCCGCAGAGCGAAATAAAATTAATTCTCACACCGTTACACTGGAACTGCTTTAATGCACTTTGTTTGAGAGAAGGGTATTTAGTTTAAGATAGGAAAATAAGGAACCAAAGGAGAAGGGGTGTGTGGGGTGTATAGGTTTACTTGAATTATAATTTTTAAAAATTGAAGATTAAGTGAGCAGGTCCACTGAGGGGGTGGGGGAGATGGCTTTTATAATAAAACAATAATTGGGTGTCTGTGTGTACAACAAGAGTCAGTGTGTAATGAGCTTGGTATAAATATAATAATCGGTAAATAAAGGGTGATTTTTTAAGAGCTTGAGAACTTTTTTTTAAAAAAAAACGCATAAAATTTGCAAAATCTCATCGGTTCTTTATTTGAAACGTTAGATTGGTCCATGACATTTACTTTTTGAAGATAATTTCATTTAAATGTTGACCGCGGCTGCGTCTTAGGTGGTCCATTCGGAAAGTCCAATTTTGGGCAACTTTTTCGAGCATTTCGGCCGGAATAGCCCGAATTTCTTCGGAAATGTTGTCTTCCAAAACTGGAATAGTTGCTGGCTTATTTCTGTAGACTTTAGACTTGACGTAGCCCCACAAAAAATAGTCTAAAGGCGTCAAATCGCATGATCTTGGTGGCCAACTTACCGGGCCATTTCTTGAGATGAATTGTTCTCCGAAGTTTTCGCTCAAAATGGCCATAGAATCGCGAGCTGTGTGGCATGTAGCGCCATCTTGTTGAAACCACATGTCAACTAAGTTCAGTTCTTCCATTTTTGGCAACAAAAAGTTTGTTAGCATCGAACGATAGCGATCGCCATTCACCGTAACGTTGCGTCCAACAGCATCTTTGAAAAAATACGGTCCAATGATTCCACCAGCGTACAAACCACACCAAACAGTGCATTTTTCGGGATGCATGGGCAGTTCTTGAACGGCTTCTGGTTGCTCTTCACTCCAAATGCGGCAATTTTGCCTATTTACGTAGCCATTCAACCAGAAATGAGCCTCATCGCTGAACAAAATTTGTCGATAAAAAAGCGGATTTTCTGCCAACTTTTCTAGGGCCCATTCACTGAAAATTCGACGTTGTGGCAGATCGTTCGGCTTCAGTTGTTGCAGGAGCTGTATTTTATACGGTTTTACACCAAGATCTTTGCGTAAAATCTTCCATGTCGTCGAATAACACAAACCCAATTGCTGCGAACGGCGACGAATCGACATTTCACGGTCTTCAGCAACACTCTCAGAAACAGACGCAATATTCTCTTCTGTACGCACTGTACGCATTCGTGTGGTTGGTTTAATGTCCAATAAAGTAAACTGAGTGCGAAACTTGGTCACAATCGCATTAATTGTTTGCTCACTTGGTCGATTATGTAGACCATAAATCGGACGTAAATCGCGAAACACTTTTCGAACCGAACACTGATTTTTGTAATAAAATTCAATTATTTGCAAGCGTTGCTCGTTAGTAAGTCTATTCATTATGAAATGTCAAAGCATACTGAGCATCTTTCTCTTTGACACCTTGTCTGAAATCCCGCGTGATCTGTCAAATACTAATGCATGAAAATCCTAACCTCAAAAAAATCACCCTTTATAATGGGTATGAGCCAAGTAGAGAGATGATAAAGTATTTAGACAATACACGAACAGAACGAATTTCACGTGTTGATAGCCTGGTGTCTCGGCTCAGACTCCGAATTTTCAACTGAGTGAATAGCTCAGTGGGTAGCGCTGGAGTCTGGTAAGCACTGGGTAGTGGGATCGAGTCTCGCTTTGGTCACTTTTTTTTTTTTTTTTTTTTTTCCAATTCAAATACCTACGTATTTTATATTTAAAATGCATTAAATATTTGCTAATTACCATATTATTATTAACAAATTATATCATTTTTTATGAAAATTGCACGTGGAGCGGAAAAATAATATTATCCTCTTTACGAAGAGTTATTTGACTAGCCTGACGCTTACATTATATTGTAATAGAATGTAGCTACCAAACTAACTGCGGAGGGATCCACACCTGCTCGAGAACAAAAGATTTCGGAATTCCCCAACGGTTTCTTTCGGTAAGGGGCATTTGTGACTGCAGTAGGTAGTAGCTAGTAGCATTTCAACGTTCGCTCTCGAAGCAGCAGGTTGTGTTTTGCGGCGTTGTGAGTGAAAATATTCGAACAGTTTTAAAGAAAAATATTATAATTTCGGACGTGGAAGTAAGCAATTCTCCTGGCCCTTCGGCGGCAGAAGACCTTGAAGACTCCTCACAGAGTAAAGATTCAAGAGTATTGATGAGAGATGCGCTTGAATATTACGAGCAAATCCTCGCAGAGAATAATCTTATCGAACCAACACCATCTGCGACAATAACTGACAATGAACAACCAATGCTACTAGCAGAGGACTTGTTCCAGTATACCGTACAAGCTTTACAAGAGAAAAAGTTTGTATCGTTTGATGAGTTGGTTACGTTCGATGAACCTAACGAAGAAAATCTTTTCGAAGAAGTTGTGCCCAGTAGTGAAGAATCTGCGGATAATTATTCGCCACCGATGAAAATATCAAAACCGAACGACAACATTCCACTGGATTACAAGAGAAAAGTTTTGCGTATAGCTGCAGCTCATCTGTCATGGAGCCTAGCAGTTTTGAAAAAAAACGGGTGCAGTCGCTTCAAACGTATGGAGGAATTTCCAAAATGGTTAAAACATGTAAAAAGTGGTGGTACCACATCGGAAAAATACGCGACAATCGATTCATGGACGTATGATCGCTTTGACGAAGCTCGAAAGAATAATCAGCAAGTCACAACCCGGAACTTGCAGCAGTGGGCTTTATCTGCCGCAAGTCAGTTTGAAGAGTTCGATTTCAAAGCTTCGAATAGATGGGCTGAGGAATTTAAACGGAAGCATCGAATTCGTCAAAGAAAAATCACGAAGTTTGTAACGGAAAGAGAGACCGCATCAATGGACGAAATCCTGGCTTCTGCAGAAGATTTTCAAATCCAGGCGCGGAATGCCATACCGAACTTTGAGCCAGACTTCGTCATTAATACGGACCAAACAGGTATTGAAAATATTATTTTATTGTTCGTAATTAATCAAAGTATATTTCTTCGTGTGTAGTATTTTTTATTTATTCATTTTTTGCTAATTTTTTTCAGGGTGTCAATACCAATCGACTTTCGATAGAACTCTCGCGGCCAAAGGATCGAAGGTGGTGCTAGTGACGAGGCAGAATATGAATAAAGTGACTCACTCGTATACTGCACAGTACTCTGTCACCCTATCAGGAAAGTTGCTGCCCCTTGTCTTCATATGTCTACAAGAAACAACTGGTTCATTTGGACCTAGGGTGAAGAAATCGGTAGACGAGTATCTTAAAAAGTACCGAAACGTCACAGTCACTTCGTCGAAATCGGGAAAGTTGACCACAAATTTGTATAAAGATTTTTTAATCAACGCTATGCAACCATATGTAAAAAAAGAAAAGTTTCTTTTGCTTATTGATTCTTGGGGTGGACAAACAAATCCCATCATATAAAGGGTGATTTTTTTGAGGTTAGGATTTTCATGCATTAGTATTTGACAGATCACGCGGGATTTCAGACAAGGTGTCAAAGAGAAAGATGCTCAGTATGCTTTGACATTTCATAATGAATAGACTTACTAACGAGCAACGCTTGCAAATAATTGAATTTTATTACAAAAATCAGTGTTCGGTTTGAAAAGTGTTTCGCGATTTACGTCCGATTTATGGTCTACATAATCGACCAAGTGAGCAAACAATTAATGCGATTGTGACCAAGTTTCGCACTCAGTTTACTTTATTGGACATTAAACCAACCACACGAATGCGTACAGTGCGTACAGAAGAGAATATTGCGTCTGTTTCTGAGAGTGTTGCTGAAGACCGTGAAATGTCGATTCGTCGCCGTTCGCAGCAATTGGGTTTGTGTTATTCGACGACATGGAAGATTTTACGCAAAGATCTTGGTGTAAAACCGTATAAAATACAGCTCCTGCAACAACTGAAGCCGAACGATCTGCCACAACGTCGAATTTTCAGTGAATGGGCCCTAGAAAAGTTGGCAGAAAATCCGCTTTTTTATCGACAAATTTTGTTCAGCGATGAGGCTCATTTCTGGTTGAATGGCTACGTAAATAAGCAAAATTGCCGCATTTGGAGTGAAGAGCAACCAGAAGCCGTTCAAGAACTGCCCATGCATCCCGAAAAATGCACTGTTTGGTGTGGTTTGTACGCTGGTGGAATCATTGGACCGTATTTTTTCAAAGATGCTGTTGGACGCAACGTTACGGTGAATGGCGATCGCTATCGTTCGATGCTAACAAACTTTTTGTTGCCAAAAATGGAAGAACTGAACTTAGTTGACATGTGGTTTCAACAAGATGGCGCTACATGCCACACAGCTCGCGATTCTATGGCCATTTTGAGCGAAAACTTCGGAGAACAATTCATCTCAAGAAATGGCCCGGTAAGTTGGCCACCAAGATCATGCGATTTGACGCCTTTAGACTATTTTTTGTGGGGCTACGTCAAGTCTAAAGTCTACAGAAATAAGCCAGCAACTATTCCAGTTTTGGAAGACAACATTTCCGAAGAAATTCGGGCTATTCCGGCCGAAATGCTCGAAAAAGTTGCCCAAAATTGGACTTTCCGAATGGACCACCTAAGACGCAGCCGCGGTCAACATTTAAATGAAATTATCTTCAAAAAGTAAATGTCATGGACCAATCTAACGTTTCAAATAAAGAACCGATGAGATTTTGCAAATTTTATGCGTTTTTTTTTAAAAAAAAGTTCTCAAGCTCTTAAAAAATCACCCTTTATAATGAAATTTTTCGCGATGATAAGCGCCTGCCGACTTGCACCGTGCAAGTCATTCCTCCGAAATGTACTCCGTTAGTACAGCCATGCGATGTTTATTTTTACCGTCAAGTAAAAAATTTCATCAAGCGTATGCAAAACTGCGCATACCTGATCGAAGAAGGCCGCGAAATCAACGATCGAGAAGATTGTATTAAAATTCATTCAATCGTTTATCATCAGTTATCCTCTCCGATCTTCGGTAAAATGATCAGATATGCGTGGTTCGCTTCAAAACTTTGTGATACTAGAGAAATCTTTGAAAACGTCAATGAAGTTTGTTTTCCGATTGATGTTTTAAAAAAAAAATGCGTCTGTAAAAACGCAGCATTCGTGCGGTGTGCTCGATGCCGTGAAAATTTCTGTTTCCCGTGTTTTTACGACGCTTATCACTGTGGCTCGTGCGATCCTGTTGATAAACAAATGGATACGATGTAACTTTAAATAAAAAAACATTATTTTTCTACCCGAGGTTTTTTCATTTTCGTTCCCAAAACTTTACTTGTCATTTTTTAAAATTAATTTCAAATAAATGTAATAACACGTGCAATATTCATAAAAAATGATAAATTGTTAATAATAATATGGTAATTAGCAAATATTTAATGAATTTTAAATATAAAATACGTAGGTATTTGAATTGGAAAAAAAAAAAAAAAAAAAAGTGACCAAAGCAAGACTCGATCCCACTACCCAGTGATTACCACACTCCAGCGCTACCCACTGAGCTATTCATTCAGTTGAAAATTCGGTTTTTGTTTCTCTATTTCAGTTGCTCGTTCTAACTTCAAAGTCGATTTTCTCGAGAATTTCTGAATATGGCGTCGTATTATTTGGGGATATTTATATTTGGGGTCTCAACTTTACGTACCATGAGTATAAAAAATTACAAAAATCCGACGACCATCTGGTCCCCTTGTCAGTCAGAGTTAAATGTATCGCGCGATAGCCCGAGCACTAGCAGCAGTAGCAGCGCGAGCAGCCCGAGCCGAGCGAGAGCGAAAGAGACAGACAGTCATATATCTGTTTCCTTCTATTGTCCGATACTCCACGAGCTCGGGCGGTCACACGTACACGGGCGTGCGCTTTTGTGCGTCGTGCTGCTGCGGCCGCTTTCTGGCAGCTCTGGTTGGAGGATCAATCAGGGCGACCAGGGCCCACATGTAACACGGCCCGCCACTGAAATCCTTACATCCTGCAATACCGATAACTGTCACTTTTCGCTGGATGCCTTGGTTGACACACTTGCCACAAGCGGCGCTAGCTACAATGTGTATTTTTTCCGCGAGAGGCGCTACCCTCGATTCTGAGTTGGTCACGTGTGCTCGATGACTCTTAAGGTTGTTGGCTATAGTAGCGGATTGCCTTAATTGCGTTCCGTTACAATATATACCGGGTGTCTTATTTTAATGTATTATTAAATTTGTATCATTTTTGCAATTAATCATTCGAATAACACTCCGCAGAAAATATTATTGTGTATACATATAGTTTTTCTTATTTATAATTAAATAAAGCTTATTATATGAAAAATGTGTTTTTACTTAATATTACATCCCATTATGTCTGTATTTTAGAAAGGCGTATTGATAAAATAATCTGTACTCGTCGAGAACTGTTCGAGATCATACGGAACGATTTGAACTCGGACTTGACAACGCAACTTAAATGTTTGAAACAACATTTGTTACGGAGATGGAATGTTGTTTTCAAATCCATGACGAGGATCGACAATCTTTGAAGATCTTGTTGTCCAACCTTAAAAGGAGATGGAAACGATCTCAAAGAACAACAGAACGCTTTCTTCAAAACAATGAAGAGTGGCTTTGTTCTTCCACGATTATTAACGTGAGTATTGAAATTTAATACAGAAATATATAGATATTTGGGTCATCTATAATAATTGTGTAGACACTCGTGGACAATGATTGACGAATATTTATTATAACTATCGTACACAATAATTAACAAGACGCGTTAGAGAAAAGACGCGAATAGTGGATGCCATGCCATTGCCCGGTACGCTACAAGTATACAGACTCATGCCACGCTTCAAGTAGCTAAGCAACGAGAGACTAGACTGCCAGACCGCGAGATAATCTCGCTAGAAGTCCGGGCGTGGAATTAGCGATTGCTTCTGTCGGTGGCGTGGCGGTGCATCCGAGGTGCACGCATGCTGTGTGGCGGATGGCAGTGTTGGTTGCGTGGGTAAGTTGGCCTGGTCGGTAATAGGTGGTGCAGTTTAGCGTGTCGGTGACGCCACAAATATGTAAATTTAATTCGAATTATTAAAAAAACTTAAAGTAAGATTCAAAATTTCTCACAATAATTCCATTATGTACTCCACAGAATGTTTGGACGACTAAGGAAGAACCTGCGGATTCCAATACGGCGACAATGAGTACGGCGAAATAAAAATCCACGGAATCGAAGAAGCGTGGTCGACCAAGTATGGAGTTCGAGAAAGCAAGTGATCGAAGCAAAAGAAGAAAAGCCACTGGTTTACGTAACACAGTAAGCACATTGGAATTATCGTTGGCTACTCAAATGCGCCTTCGTTCTTCTGGCACCTCTAGTGCTGCCAGCATCGTCAAAGAAATCACGACAAAGTCACCAACGCGAGCTGATAAGTACAGAGCAGCGTTAAAATTATCAGCAACTCCTCCTATTATTAAAATGTCTGCCGATGAGGCACTGTCCGATGTCGTTGAAGGAAAGTTATCGAAATATCAGTACATGCTTATTAGAAATTCAATGAAAAAACACAACGCTCTTACTAGTAGTATATATCCCTGTTATCAAACAATTACACAAGCCAGGAAAAGAAATAATAATGCATTACGGAATGGTTTTCACCATGATTGATGGCAAGGTCTGTAATGCTATAAAGTCTACTACATCAGCTATGCGCTGCTATTTGTGCGGAGCAACGTAAAAACAATTTAATAATCTCGATTTAGTAAAAAATAAAGTAATTGACGTTTTTAATTTACATTACAGATTATCAACGTTACACGCATGGATATGTTGCTTTGAGCACTTGCTACACCTTGGATATAAACTCGAGAATAAAAAATGGCCATTGCGATCAACGGAAGACAAAAAAAGTTTCGAGATTCGGAAAAAAACAATTCAGAAGGAGTTTCAGATGCAGCTAGGGCTTCCTGTTGATCGCCCAAAAGTAGGATACGGCAACTCCAACAACGGCAGAACGGCTCGTCGTTTTTTTGAGAACTCATCAGTGTCTGCTCAAATACTGGGATTGGACAAAGATTTCATTCATCGATTTCACGTTATCTTGCAGGTCATGTCATGTGGCTATAAAGTAAACGTCGATAAATTTCATAAATATTGATACTGCGGAAATGTGCGTAGACAAGTTTCCTTAGTATTACATTTCTACGACAGAGAGATAGAGAGAGAGAGAGAGAGAGAGAGAGAGAGAGAGAGAGAGAGAGAGAGAGAGAGAGAGAGAGAGAGACAGACAGACAGACAGACAGACAGACAGAGACAGAGAGACAGAGACTTCAATTATAATTCTCTAATTATTATGCTATAAAAATAAGAGACATAGTAAGATCAGGTATTTTTTTCATTACTCAATATTTTATGGAAAGCACTTTACACATTTAACGTCGTATGCAACAGCCCTGCAAACACGGTAATCCACGCTCGGAGATTCCTTCACCGTTAATTCTACTTTTATCGTTATACGGAATTAATTTGTATTATCACTCGCAATATTGCTTTGAAATTATTTTACGCTGTCGGTGTTGTCATCACAGTGTACTTCTGAAAAAAGAATGAAACAACTATTTTATTGAACGCACTGGTCAATAAAAAACATCGTGTACAGAATAATCGATATTGTCTTACCTGATATGCCACGCCTCATTATACAAAGTTGGCAGCGTTGATGATCTTCTGCCACTGACGACAACTGTAGATGATGATGTCCGGTGACACTTTTCTTTCCCGAAGTTAGCTCTATCTGTACAGTATATGTATCCTCCTCTCGCTCTCCATAACACGAATAACGAACCGTCGGTGTCGGTTCATACGCAGGGGCTGCTCGCTCTGCAAGACATTATTTTTTATAATTAAAAATAAATATTACATGATTTTAAATCACGATTTTTAAATTATTTTATATTTTTCACTTACCAAGCTCTGCTACTTTGCTGCTAATCGACATTGGCACGTATTCCATGATCTACTGTGTTAATGAAACAGAGACGTGCGCTCCATCCTCTCTCTCTCTCTCTCTCTCTCTCTCTCTCTTTCTCTTTCTCTCTCTCTTAGACGAGGAAGACGTGTTTGTCAGACGCTCCGTAATACTCATAATTATATAGTGGAATGAAGTGTTATAATAGTGTGAAAACTATATCAATGTGATCGGTTTTGTGCGGTGATTATCTTGATCTAGCGAATGGCTTGGTAGCTATCGTATTAATGGTGCTAGCAACATATTCGTGGGCCAAAAGTTCTCACTCGACGAATGTGGCGTGGGCGGCCATTATTGCTGCCATGGTGACACTTGATTAGTAATACGTCGAGTGATCAGGCAATCACGGTGATTATGATATAGTTATCGGTTGGTATGTACAGGTGTACGTGTCGGTAACTTATCAGCTGCTACAGCAAAACATGGACAATACGGGCGACTACGACGAGTATCGGTGCTCCGCTTGCAAAAGAGCAATCAAAAGCCAGGTAGTACGATGCAAAATTTGTCCGAAACTTTTACCACCCAGGGTGTGTGAATAAGCATAAAACAATGGATAGGAATCGTGAACTAGCACAGTGCAAGGGTCCATTTGATACATTCAATGCAGAAGATGAACTTCTGAAGACAGTGACGCCGACAATAGGTGGTAGCAGAGATCGATTGGCATCGACTGGAGCGATGGGAGGTACCAGAGACATGAGTTCATCGATAACGGGTGACGCAAAAATAGAATGGCTGATAAAAACAGTGAAAACAATGCAGGACGAAATCGCTTGCAAGAATGAAATAAAGAAGATGATCCAAGAGATAATTGGTGTAGAAATGGAACGTGTGAAACAACAGATAGAGGAACTGAAAATAATGATTCAGGGAGAAGGTTCGAGCACCACAAGGGTAACCTACAGCGATGTAGTGAAAGAAAAAAAAGGAAAAGGTGATCATCGTCAAACCAAAAGTACAACAGGAAAGCGAAAAAACTAAAAGAGAAGGTGGATATAAAGAGTATGGCGGTGGGAATAACAAAACTGAAAAAAGACAGTAATGGAACTGTGATCCTGGGATATGAATCGGGAGAAGAAAGTAAAATACTGAAAGCCGCAGTACAGGATAGAATGGGTGAGGGTTTTAAAGTTACTGAGTCGACGCAGATGAATCCGAAGATAAAAATAGTAAATGTGGAAGGAGATGAATTTAAATTGACCGATGAAGAACTAGTTGACACAATTAAAAAGCAGAATGGGATAGAGGAAACCGAAGGAAGGAAGATGAAGATCGTGAAAAGATTAATGAAGGGAAGGGAACAGGAGCGAAACAGAAGAGAAATCAACCATGGATCAATAATACTAGAAGTAAAGGGTGGTTAAATTGTAAGGGCCGATGTTGAATGTGAACCACACCTAAACGTCAAGTTTTTTTCTGCATTTCATTTGACATTTCTCAATTTCAGACTAACTCAATTTGAACCATGGAAAGATACACAATCGAGCAACGCGTTAAAGTTATTCAGGCTTATTATGAAAATGGACGTTCAAATCAAAATGCATATCGTGCACTTCGTGATTTTTTCGGTCAATATAATCGTCCAAATGTGCGTACAATCGGAAAAATCGTGCAAAAATTTGAGCAAACCGGGTCTGTAGGAGATATTAAAACACCAGTGCTTGCTCGTACAGCTCGTACTGCAGAAAATATTGCTGCTGTTCGCGATAGTGTGGCTGAAGAGCCGTCTACCTCAAAATGAGGCCGGTCAGGCAGTTACTGTGAATGGTGTTCGCTATCGTGAGATGATAACGAACTTTTTATGGCCCGAATTGGAAGATATGGATGTGGGCGATATGTGGTTTCAACAGGACGGTGCCACTTGCCACACAGCTAACGAAACAATGGCTCTTTTGCGCGACAAATTCAATGGCCGTGTTATCTCACGTGGTGGCGATGTCAATTGGCCGCCAAGATCATGTGATTTGACACCGTTGGACTTCTTTCTTTGGGGTTATTTGAAAGAAAAGGTGTACGTCGATAAGCCAGCAACAATTCAAGAGCTAAAGGATGAGATAATTCGGCACATTAACGGCATAGAACCTCAATTATGCCTAAGCGTCATCGAAAATTTGGACCATCGGATGGAGGTGTGCCGTCGAGGTCGCCGCGGCCATTTGGCCGATATTTTGTTCCATACATAATTGAACCATACCATATTATCATAATAAAAAGAATTGACAATAATTTCCTAAATAATTTGTGTTTTATTCAAAATCAACATCGGCCCTTAAAATTTAACCACCCTTTAGATCAGTGGTTCTTAACCTGGGTTCGATCGAACCCCAGGGGTTCGGTGAGTCAGTCTCGCGGGTTCGGCGGCGGTCAAAATCAACCCGCCCTCATCGTCTATATTAATTATTATGTTTTTGTGTGAAAATCTTGTTTTAATGGTAAATCGTGTTTTATTTTTCTAATTAGGAAGGGTTCGGTGAACGCGCATATGAAACTGGTGGGGGTCAGTACCTCCAACAAGGTTAAGAACCACTGCTTTAGATGAACTAAGTCACGAGGAGCTACTGAGAAAAGGTAAGCTCAGCGTGGGATGGAGAAAATGTCCGGTTTTCAATCACGTCAACGTAAAGCGATGCTTCAAGTGCTGGGGCTATTATCATATAGCGAAGAATTGTACAAGAGAAGAAACCTGCTACAAATGTGCAGGAAAACACAACGCAAGAGAGTGTACAATAAATAAGAGTAAGTGTGTAAACTGTACGTTTAAAAACCAAACGTGCAATCTGAAAATAAATGTAGAACATAGTGCGCTGGACCGAGAATGTCCAACATACAAAAGAGCGTTGCAAGAGGAAAAGAAGAGAACGGGCTGGATAGAGTAGCAATCACAGAAGGAAGAGACGATATGGTACACGAATGCGCAAAGTCTCTTAGCAGATAACGAAGAGATACGACACCAGGTGGTTGACAGAATGAAACCTGCAATCATAGCGTTATCGGAGACGAGGGTGACTGCTGAAATCGGGGACAGTGAAGTATATATGCCGGGCTTTAGTGCAATTAGGTGCGATGCAGAAAATAGAAACACAGGAGGGGCAATAGTATACGTAAGAGATGGTATTGAATATGAATTAGTAAGGAAGAATAAAATTGAGTCAAACTGCTGGAGTATAGCAATAGAGGTCAATGATAAGATATATAAAGGAGTTATAATAGTGGTGTACCATTCACCGAGTGCGTCAGATGCGGAATTTATAAGATTCATAGAGGATATAACTGAAGAGTTAACAATAAAAGGAGAATGTTTAATAATAGGAGATTTTAACATAGATGTCAAGGAAAACTCGTTCTATAAAAAACAACTAATATTAGGAATGTTAAGCTTAGGGATGAAACAGTATGTAAACGAGCTAACGACAATAACGCAGGATAGTCGAACAATTATTGATCTTGTATTTGCAAATACAGGTGTGCAAGTGCATGTGGAACACGAACCAAAAATAACAGACCATGCGTGGGTAAAAGTAGTATTAGGAACGAGCAATACAGAGAGGAAACAGAGAGAGTATAATACTAGGAACTATAGTAAAATTGACGTGAAAGAGTTTACAACAGTGTTGAAAAACTCCGTGCGACAATGTACAGATGGAGATATAAATCGAAAGGCAAAGATGCTTGTCGATAGTATAGTAGATACTTTGGACATAGTAGCATCAAAAAAGGTAGTTAGGATTCAGAACGTATGGGAAGGTAAAAAATGGTACTCTGATGAGATAAGAAGGGCGGCAGGTAAAAGGGATAATGCTTATAGGGAAGCAATTCATGAGGGAAAAGATGATAACTGGGAACAGTTCAAAGTAGAAAGAAATGCAGTAGTTAAATTGATAAGGAAAGAGAAAAAAATATATTACGAGAATATGATAGACTGCAATAAGAACGACCCTAAAAAAATGTGGAAAACCTTGAAAGAACTTATTAGAGGGGGACCAGCCAAAGAGAGAGAAATTGGAAATATAAATTTTGAAATATCGGGCGATATGGCGGAGAGAAGGACGGTTGACAAATTTAATGTGTTTTACGTTGAAAGTATTAATAACATAGTAAGTTCAATAGAGAGAGATGCATCTGGAAGGCCAGGTAGCAGAAGAATCTTGATGGGTGGTGGCGTGGGAAACGAAAGAAGCATAGAAAATTTCGAGAATATCGGAATAGCGGAACTCGATAAAATAGTTAAGGGACTCCCGAAGAAGAAAGGTACAGAAGAAGGAATATCAAGCGAAATATTGCAGTTGGCGTTCAGTGCAATTGAACTGGAGTTTGTTGATGTAATCAATGAATCCCTAAGGGAGGGCTGCTGTCCTAATAGTTGGAAAACGTCCACGATCATACCGATACCAAAGATAGAGAAAGCCAATAGCGCGAAGGATTTCCAGCCAATTGATATGTTGCCACTGTACGAGAAGGTCCTAGAGTTGGTAGTAAAGAGTCAAATCGAAAAGTATTTGGAATCAAATGAGGTTATAACAGAGCATCAGTCGGGTTTTAGAAAACAATTTTTGTGTGAAACGGCGATTCAAACCGTGATAGACAAATGAAAATTAAACATAAGCGAAGGAAAAATAGTAGGAGTAATGTTCATGGACTTAAAACGAACATTTGAGACAGTGGATAGAGAATTGTTAATAGAAAAAATGTCTCAATATGGAATTAGAGGTAAAGTGTTAGATTGGTTTAGGTCATACTTAAACAATAGAACGCAAAGAGTAAGGTTTATATGAGGAATTTTCTGAAATTATTACAACGAAATACGGGGTACCACAAGGATCCGTATTAGGGCCTCTGCTGTTCATTATATATATAAATGATATAATTGAAATATGTCCAGAAGACTGTGAAATAAAAATGTTTGCTGATGATACACTAGTATATGTTACTGGAGACAGTAGTGCGGAGGTGGAAAGAAAGATGAATGGGGCATTAAACATGGTGGAAAGATGGATGAATAGGAACAAACTGAAAATGAATGCGGAAAAAGCCAAATATATGATTGTGAGGAGTGTAAGAAAAGAATTGAAAGGGAATATTGTATTGAAATGCAGGGATGGAACCGAGTTAGAGCCAGTGGAGGTAATTAAATATTTAGGTGTAATGATAGATGATAAGTTACGATTTAAAGACCACTGTGAGTATATGTTGAAAAAAAGCGGTAAAAAAACGAGTTTTCTGAACAGAATAGGACAATATATATCGGCATACACCAGATGTGTCGTATGTAAGGCAATCATAGCACCGCACTTTGAGTATTGCCCAACACTGCTAGTGGATATGGGTGAGACAGAGTTGAATAAACTGCAGATAGCGCAGAACAGAGCGATGCGAGTCATATTGCAATGCAGCCGGTGTACGAAGGTAGACGATATGTTACAAGCGGTTCAGTTTATGAGTGTGAGACAGAGACTGTATTATAATGTGTGTATATTAATTTTCAAGGCTGTTAAGAAATTATTGCCGAAGGAACTGACGAGTAAATTCCAAGTTGTTAAATCTAGAGCGAGTC